>CAJJDM010000016.1:388765-673627 GCA_905182975.1 Paramecium primaurelia
AAAAACAAACTTATTAAATGCCTATTGAGTAATAGGTTATAAAATAAGCAGAACTCAAAAACTCCTAATAAATTTCAACCTTTTATTCTGGAAGATATGAAGAACAGTGTTACTTATGCCAACATGGTTTACATGGTAAAGAAGTTGCCAGTACATAAAATAATGGTATCTTATGCTTTTATTTGACTAGTTGTTTACTAAACACCAGAAGTTATAGTATCTTAAACTATTGGTTAACCCTTAACTACAAAAAAAACTATAAGAAACAATTCAATAGATAAAAATCTTTCACAAATCATTAATACTCCTCCAAGAAATGATTCAGTTTATTCTTAATAGCTTTAACAATCTCCAGTTTAGAATATTTAATCAAATTTACCATAAAATCAATAAATAATTCCTACAACCCAATAATAATTATAATAATCATAACTTTAGAATTTTTAATTAAATGTACCATAAAATTAATAACTAATTAATACAAACCAATTTCAATTATAATAGTCCCCAGTTTAGAATATTTAATTAAATGTACCATAAAATCAATAAGTAATTACTACAAACCAATAACCATTATAATAGTCATAATTTTAGAATTTTTAATTAAATGTACCATAAAATCAATAACTAATTAATACAAACCAATAACCATTATAATAGTCTCCTGTCCAAAATTTGTAACTTAAAGTATAATAATCTTAAATCATTCCTTAAATGATATAATAAAATTAAGTTGTCTAATAGATACCTCAAGTTGAAGATTATTAGGTTACTACTGTGCCATAAAAAGTTATTCAAGAGACTCTGACAACTGTCCAAGAATAATAAATCACACCTTAAGAGCAAGTTGAAATGTATTGGAGATATAAAGTTTATGAACTTTAAGAAAGAGTTTATGAATTAATGAATTAAATTAGTCTTTAAAAATAAGGAAATCTATAACACTAACGAACTGGGTCTTAAATAAAGAAAAGCACTGAAGATTCATTCAAAGTAAACTTCATTAAAATTACAATAGGTTGAGTAAGCTAAATAAGAAATTTTGTAATTAGAAAGTTAACTTAAGCTAAAATAAAAAACAAGTATAGATTTAAGAAATAAACTCAATCTTATGATCTATAGATAAGATCCTACCGATGAAGCCACTAAATATAAGGAATAAGAATTGTAGCAGTTAAGACAAAAATATAACACTTTAAATTTTAAACATTAAAGTAATGTAGAAGATATTGCAATGACTTAAGCCATTTTAGAGGCTATAAAAAGTGGAAAGGGATACAAATTAGTGTCTGTACGAGAACAATAATAAACATCATCTTATAATAGATCAAGCCAAGGATAACAAAATTATAATTGAATAATATATATTTAACATATTAATAATAATATAAATTTTTATTATTTATTCGTTAAGTATCTTGAAATAGTTATATATATATATATAAATCAACATAAATCACATTAAAAAGTACCAGTATTAAAAATTGTTGAAATCATGTTGTAACCTAATAATAAAGGTAAAAATAGTTAATCGAATAATAAATTGATAAACTATAAAAAAATTCCTAATTTATAAATTTTAATTTAATAATATTAAATTCACAATTTTTATTATTATTATTCATCGCAGTAATGTATTAAGTCATTTGCGGTCTCCTTGAGTTTCTCTATATTCTTAATAGACCATGGTAATCTTTTAACAGTATATGACTATAAGTTATTGTAATGCAACTTCATACTTTTTTATTTGATGATATAAATTCCCATGATTTTTCTGCTAAGGCTTTAATTTTTTTATTTCTATCATTCTCTATAATTGTATCAAGATTATCTGAAAATAGAGATTTGTATAATACCCAAAAAGGTCTTGTACTAATCTATAAATTATTTGGATTAAAATAATTCATGCAAAAATTGATTGTTCATTGTCTTAATTTTACTATTTTTTCTAAAAGGTAAGGATATTTATTTTGATTTTTCTGCTTAATAAGATTATTAAAAGAGTTTAGAAGCAGCTTTGAGATTCAGTTCTAAAATTTAAAGATATAATTACTTGATTTTGTATTTTTTTCTTAGATTTAATGAAAGATCTCTCTAAAAGCTTTTCTTAAACAAAATTTGATTAATTCTTCTCTACTCTTTTATTATGATCTAATTTTTTTTGTCAGTGTGTCTAAAATCTTGATTACTTTAACACATTTTTTTTCTTTCAGTTTTTACATAATCTTTTTTATTTTAGAAGAATCTGCAAATAGTAAATGAATCATTTGCTCTAGATTTTCTAGTGTTATATTATCATAATTCATTTCTTCAATTTATTACTGAATTGTTTATATTTGACTGAAGTATTGTTAAGGCTATTTGAGTTGAGGTGCTTCTTTTATAATTTAAGCTAGAGATATATTTTGATTAGTTATTACATTAATCACATTTGATATCAAAATTGATGGTTGGCTAAGGAAAATTAATGTTGGAAGTTAGAATAGGAGAACCTAGATTATGAATGGGACTCATCAAAGGATTTTGAAAGTTCATCATCAATAATAATTACGAACTTGTTGGCCAATAGGGTAAAGGATACATACCAAACAATGGAGGAGATTGAGCACCATCTGAATGATTCATATGTTAATTTAAAATTCTTTTGATATCGTCACAATAAAAGATGAAATCGAAATAATATGAATTAATTAGAAGATTAGTTCAATCTATAAAAATTTCTATGGTTATAAGATGCCATAATCTATGATTTATAATACTTTTAATATCACTTTAACTTTCTTGAGCTGTGTCGAGAAACAACAAAAGTTATTNAAATTCACAATTTTTATTATTATTATTCATCGCAGTAATGTATTAAGTCATTTGCGGTCTCCTTGAGTTTCTCTATATTCTTAATAGACCATGGTAATCTTTTAACAGTATATGACTATAAGTTATTGTAATGCAACTTCATACTTTTTTATTTGATGATATAAATTCCCATGATTTTTCTGCTAAGGCTTTAATTTTTTTATTTCTATCATTCTCTATAATTGTATCAAGATTATCTGAAAATAGAGATTTGTATAATACCCAAAAAGGTCTTGTACTAATCTATAAATTATTTGGATTAAAATAATTCATGCAAAAATTGATTGTTCATTGTCTTAATTTTACTATTTTTTCTAAAAGGTAAGGATATTTATTTTGATTTTTCTGCTTAATAAGATTATTAAAAGAGTTTAGAAGCAGCTTTGAGATTCAGTTCTAAAATTTAAAGATATAATTACTTGATTTTGTATTTTTTTCTTAGATTTAATGAAAGATCTCTCTAAAAGCTTTTCTTAAACAAAATTTGATTAATTCTTCTCTACTCTTTTATTATGATCTAATTTTTTTTGTCAGTGTGTCTAAAATCTTGATTACTTTAACACATTTTTTTTCTTTCAGTTTTTACATAATCTTTTTTATTTTAGAAGAATCTGCAAATAGTAAATGAATCATTTGCTCTAGATTTTCTAGTGTTATATTATCATAATTCATTTCTTCAATTTATTACTGAATTGTTTATATTTGACTGAAGTATTGTTAAGGCTATTTGAGTTGAGGTGCTTCTTTTATAATTTAAGCTAGAGATATATTTTGATTAGTTATTACATTAATCACATTTGATATCAAAATTGATGGTTGGCTAAGGAAAATTAATGTTGGAAGTTAGAATAGGAGAACCTAGATTATGAATGGGACTCATCAAAGGATTTTGAAAGTTCATCATCAATAATAATTACGAACTTGTTGGCCAATAGGGTAAAGGATACATACCAAACAATGGAGGAGATTGAGCACCATCTGAATGATTCATATGTTAATTTAAAATTCTTTTGATATCGTCACAATAAAAGATGAAATCGAAATAATATGAATTAATTAGAAGATTAGTTCAATCTATAAAAATTTCTATGGTTATAAGATGCCATAATCTATGATTTATAATACTTTTAATATCACTTTAACTTTCTTGAGCTGTGTCGAGAAACAACAAAAGTTATTATATATGTATTATACAGATTTTCATGCAAATGGGAGGAATACTAAAAACAGCATTTCAAGACATCATATCGAAATGCAATATAATAGAAAGGAATTAGAGAAACTTTTAAAATGTGCATGTATCTCTTATTTAATATATCTTATTGGAAAAGAATATGGGTACTTTATTAAAAAAGTATTTCTAGATGTAGCTAAATATAATGGAGAAAATTGTGATCATCTTAAAGGCACAGAAATGGATGTATATACAGACTATGAATCAACTGCAAGAACTGTCTTAAGATTAATGTGGTTTTTAGATTATGTTGCCGTTCTATTAGAGAAGCTCATCATTAAACCAAATGACAGTTTAGGTTCAATATGCGCTGAAGCCTATAGTATTGCCTTAGCTCCTCATCATCCATTTGCTGTAAGATTTGCAGCTAGAACAGGTATGTTAGTTGTTGGAAGGTATTTAAGTATTCAAACTTTTAGTCGTGAATCGTTGTTTAAGATTATATTTTAAAATAATGAAGACATTTATTCAACTTTATAATAATGTTACAATAACTTCACTAAGATCAAAAACAGGCTTTGGGATCTCTATAAATAAGAATAATTATGTGATTTGCCATGAATAATATTATTAAAATAGTATTAAAATTGATTTATTCTTTATTTTAAAACTGTTTATTGTGATATTTTAAGCATATTTACAAGAATAATCTAAATCATTTTCTATATTCTGAATAATTAGATAATTAAATAAACAACAGAACATCTTTTATTTTGATCTTTAAACTTTAAAATTATTAAAGGTTTAGTTTTTTAATCTTAACTAAACTTGATAATCTTTATAAATTTAATTTCCTGATTCCAAAAAGAAAATCTCTCAAGTTACTAGTGATTATTTAAAATTTGATTGTATCCTAATATAGATATTTTCTTTAAAACTATTAAATCATTTTTATTAATTGTTGAATATCAATTTAATTCTTAGCAACTTTAATTTAATTTTCAAACTTATGATAAACTGATATATTTTGTTTTTAATACCCCTACTTTCTATATATCTTTAAATGAATATGTATTTTTAACTCTTAAATTAAATTAATAAAAATTTATACAGTTAATAATAAATAGCATTTAATACTTTTAAATTATCTTTATTTGAGTAATTCTTCTCCTGAAATTAATTCCAAAATAATATTGATAGTTTTTATTATTAAATTAATTACTATTTGTCTCAAAATCTTGATAAATGCTTATCTAATTTTTTGAATAATATAATATTTTTTAATATCTTAATAATATAATAAAAATGTCATTTTGAAAAAAACCTAATTTTATTTATTAAGGAGAATTGTAAACATAATTAGAAATTTAATTCCATTTTTTTATTATTATTAATGGGTTTCATAAACTATTATAAAATGTGTGTAAAAATCATTCATCTTCATTTTTTGTTAAACTTTTTTTTCTTCTTTGACTTGTTTATTTCTTAATAACTAATGACTCTTAACTAATCTCTTCTGAATCTGATTCTAATTCCATAAAATCATCCTCTTTTTTCTTTTTTGATTTCTTTTTCTATTATTATTATTATTATTATTATTGTTTGTTTCCTCCTTTATTTTCTTTTTATTCTTTATCATTATTATTTTCATTTTATGTTTATTTAACATTTTTTTTTTTGGATGTTTTTTCTCTTCTTCTATTTTCAAATGTTTCTTTGTCATGATGTTCTACTTTCATTTCATACTCTTCAATTAAAGGTTTGGCATCTTAAGGTAAAGTTCTTTTCATCTATATTATATATTTAAATAAAATACTACCTTCTTAATTAAATTAATAAATTAATTGAACACAAATTGATCTCTTAATCTTTCTCTGTATTCTTCCCAACCATCTAATAGTTTTTATAAAGAATTTTAGGTTAAATTTAAATGATTAAATAGTATTGATATATTCTTTATCTCGTATTAATCTAAATATTTGTATAATTTATTAATTACTTGCACTAGTTCCTAATATAGTAATCAATTTATCAACTATAGATTCAACTTATGATTTATCAATATATTAAGATATTTATGATAGAACATTTTCATTTTAATCTTGTACATTTAAAATTATATCAGGAATTGCATTAGTTATTGCTCTTTATTCCTTTTTTTATAATTCATTCAAAAAGTATCTTGCCATAGCTGGTATTTAAGGATGAGGATCATTTAATAATATAGGAATATGAGACAATGAAGTTTTACTTTTCACCATATCATTTAATATCAAATGAGTCAAAACAAGTAAAGTTACTCTTCGAACAGCAGCACTAGTATCAGATAAATTTGAGTATATTTATTTATGGAACTTTTAAATTGTATTAGGCCATCTATGTAATAAATCACCAATACTGATAATTACATTATTCTTCATAACCTAATCAACAAGAGGAGATCTATATAAATATATACTTTTACTTCATTATATTGAACAACATCTGTATATTATCTCTGCAATAGGTTTCAGATAAACACATAAATTTACACATTGCAATTAAACTTACTTGTATTAAAGGAGGTTATTATCTAGTGGATGTTTCTTCAGTTTCCATTTAATTTAGACATTCTTCCAATATTTATTTTACCATTGGAGAAAAAACAGATAGTAAATTCTTTTAAATTAGTTTTAAATCTTAAATTTGATCAACCATACCATGTAATTTTTCAAATTCACCTTCTATTCCTCCTTATATTTTATCTATTTCTTATTCTTTTCCAATTTGTTTTTCCCTATCATTTTTCAAATTCTTCAATGAATTATGTGTTGCATCAATAAAAATGAGTAATTATAATGATACTGAACCTGCTATATGAATTGCATGAGCTAAATGTAATTCTTCCATTTTTTTTTATTCTTCTGCTTCTAAATCCATTTTATTTGATTTAAATCCTAAATCTTATAAAAGAGTTTCAAAAATTAATTCAGGATTATCTGCACTAGGAACTAATTATATAATTGAATCACAAGCACAAAAATAATTCATATCTTATGAATTCTAGTATTTAATGAGTAAAATTATTAATAAATCAATAGATTTATTAAAATTTATTTGATTCTTATTTTGAGTTCTATCTAATTTAGATAAAATAGTAGCAAGTTCTTTAATAATAATCCAATCAGGATCTTTTTTGCTGTACTTTTACAATAGATTATAAATTTAGGCTACTTTGTCTAAATTTAGATATGAAGTATTTCTAGTCAATAAGATTCTAACAAAAATTAACATTGAACGTTAATCAACTTCTTGATTACCAAAGTATTCCCAAAGAGTATGAAAAATTTTAGATGGAAATTTATAATTAGGCACCTATTCAGTTTCATAAGATAATATAATTTTTTCTAATGAAATAAGTTCTTTTAAATTTGATTTACTAATTAGATCAATTAATGAAATAACTATTTATCTAGTTTTTTTAGTATCTCTTAAAAATAATTTCCAAAATTTTTTGATTACTTCTTATTATATAGTTTTATCTTATGACCATACTAATAAGATCATTCTTCTTAATCCTTAATTAGCAGATTCATAATTATATTTTTATAAATATGAAAAGAGTTTGATAGAATTTATTACATCTGCTTAATTTTTACTTTAACATAATTATAAAACTTGTATAATTACAGTTTTCATTCCTTCCAAAAACTTTTAATATTCTTCTAAATATTCTTAAATCTTTATAGTTTCTTATGCTTTCTTTTTAATATATTTAATAGTTTCATTAACAATATCTTATGTGATTTCTCCATTTTAAAATTGTTTATCTACTTCTTCAAAATCTTTATGGATATTTTATAATTCTTCTCTATTTCTACTTATTTATTCTTCTACTTCCACTAAAGACCAGAAATTTTATCTTCCTTAACTCTGAATATACAAAAATCTATAATATCTCACTATAGATTTCAATAATTATAAAGAGGACTTTCTCACATAACCAGAGACATCTCTCAATCTAGAAGAAGAGATAGCGAATATGGTTTATAAATGTTGTTTGGGCACACAGTTTGAATTTAATAATTAGGACAAACATTAGAGTACATTTGATCTACATAAAGCTGTTTTATCCATATGTCTATCTACAAGTTATTTAATTAAGTTATTGGCATTAGCTAATTATAATTCATCACTATCTTAATCTTTGGATTCCTTAATTAGATATTCAATGACATTTGTAATTAATTCTGATAATCCATTTCTAATATGATAATTCTCATTGTCATATAAACCAATGAAAGCAGATAGTTATTGATAATAAACTTTTGGCATTTCCTTAGATGTTTAAGATAGAAGTTCTCTTAGATTTTTAACTGCTAAACTTTCAGTTTGATTAGTTGATTTCTCAGTAATGTAATTGACAAGTAGAATAATTTGATCTACAGTGTATTATTTCAATTTATCATTCTTGCTGCATCCTAATAAAAATTTAGAGATGTTGGAAACAACACTCTCTTATTCATACATCAAATGAACAATCCTATTTTTGAGATTTAAATCATAAGATGACCACATTGCAATTGCTTATACTAAAATATCAATCCAAATTTCTCTTATTTATGCATCTTTGATCTCAATAGCCATTTTAACTAGATCAAATATATATCTACTGCCTTCTCTTCCTAGATCATGGAAAGCATTCAAATTAAATAATTATTACAAAATTTTTAATGCCCTTCTCACTTATTAACCTTATATTTGCTTCTATTGCAATACATTCAGTAATAAGAAGAGAGTCATTTTAAATGCCTCAAGGTGATCAGGGTATAATTTTTGAATTTGAAATGAAAGGATCTCAACCAATTATAATTATACTTTTTGATTTGGATGTGTATCTAAATATCTAGATTTAGTTCAAATGATTACTCGACTAAATAGTAGAGGAAATCAAAATATTAAGGGTCTTCAATTAATGTTGGGAGTTGATTGAAACCATCTTCAAATTAATTGATACGCATCAGAATTAGTCTTTCATCCATTTGGTTCACTTAATTTTTTGATTTTACTCTATAGTTTTCAGAGAAATGGTGTTCCCGCAATTCAGAGTAGGTCCCAGGGAAATGAAAATTCATTTAATTTAAATATACATTATGGGGGGGAAACTTAGACTAATAATATTAATCATATTAAAAAAAATGTAAAATGAATTGCCTAAGAATTAGTCAATAGGACAATATATTTTTAGTAATTCAAAATTATGATAATTTAAAGGTAAGACTTTGGGACAAGGAACTTTTGGAAAAGTTAAATTGGCTACTCATATTTTAACAGGAGAGAAAGTTGCAATTAAAATATTAGAAAAATAGAAGATATGTGATTAATCTGATATTGAACGTGTTACTAAAGAGATTCAAATATTAAAGAAGGTACGTCATCCAAATTTAGTTTAATTGTATGAGGTACTATTTTTGAGTTTTTACTAGATAATAGAGACACCTAAATAGTTATTTTTAGTAATGGAATATGTGAATGGAGGGGAACTCTTTGACTATATAGTACAAAATCAACGCATAAAAGATGTTGAAGCAATCAGATTTTATAGTTAATTGATTTCAGGCATTGAATATCTTCACAAACTACAAATAGTTCATAGAGATCTAAAACCTGAAAATCTAATACTTGAAGGGAGAGGCAAAATTAAAATAATAGACTTTGGGTTATCTAATTTTTATCATCAAGATGAATTATTAAAAACAGCATGTGGATCACCTTGTTATGCTGCTCCAGAAATGATTGCAGGTAAAAAATATAATGGTCTACAAATTGATATATGGAGCTCTGGTGTAATATTATTTGCCATGTTGGCAGGATATCTTCCTTTTGAAGATCCTAATACATCTTAGTTATATAAGAAAATAATATCAGGAGATTTTAAATTTCCAAAATACATTTCATAAGAGGCAAAAGACTTAATTAAGAATATATTGAATGTTGATCCATTAAAAAGATATACTATTTTAGATATACGTAAACACAGCTGGTTTAGTTTTTGTATAAATTGAATCTTATAAAGTTTTATTAAGACAATTAAAAAATACCAACTGGTCTAATTGTTGGTTAACATAGAATACCAATAGATCCTGAAATAGTTAAATAGTTGATTCAATATGGAATATAAAGTGAACATGCTGAAAAATGCATTGAAACAAATCGACATAATCATATTACAACAACCTATTATCTTTTATTGAAAAAATATATATTAGCAGGTAATAAATCTATAGCAGGTAATAATGTGATATATATTAAAATCCATAGATATAAACTCTGAATAATTTGAAGCTTAAAGAATATCGACGAGATAATCTACATATACTGATAGAAAATTTATTAATTAAATTAATCCTTTACCATTAATATAAAGAAAATGTACTTATTATACATCAATATTTATCATAGCAAGAAATACATAATAAAGAGAAGATTCTCCTATAGATACAAAACCAAGATTAAATATTTCAGTCAATACTCAAAACACAATCTTATAATAATAATCTCCAACAATAATGAATATATCTGTAGATGTAAGGAGAAAAGACACAATGGATTTTTAGAAAAATACACTTTTTGAAACTAGTTTATTATAATAGTCTAATGATGTTAAGGTTTTGAAATTAAAGACTCCAGTGAGTAGGAATTATATATTGGCTGATTATTATGGCAGATTTTCAAAGCGATCTAGAAATTAAGATAGAAACAAGTCAACAGATTAAGATTAAACTTGTTTTAAGACATTTTATAAGGCAAGTCCTATTAAAAAAAGATGAATTGTTATTATGTTAAACTAATTTTTTTCTTATTAATTATAAAATGGCATTATTAGGTAAAACTTTAAAAGGACGTACTACTAAACCTGGAGGTACTGAGTAGAAGAGAAACATAAAAATTAGATAGATAACTAAATCTTAATAGGAATTTGAAGAGAGTCAAAAGTAAGCTTAAGTATATTATGTCATTTATATAGTTTAAAAAAGAGTAACTGCGAAGTAAAATTAGAGAAGAGTAGAAGATTGTTAATTTTAATACAAAGAAACTAATGGCTTATTGGAGAAGGACAATGAGAGCGGTTAAAACAGAGTAATTGAAACAGGATATTGAATTATATTCATAAAACAATAAAAGAGAATTAGATTCAAAAGAAGCCTTCATTCAAATGCTTGATAAGAATTTAGATGAAGCAGAAGATCAATATCAAATTGCATTAAGGAACCATCTTATTCATTTAGAAAATTTTCATTTATTATAAGAGAGTAGAAATAGAGCATTATTGGAGGAGTTTGAAAGAGATATCAAAATACTTTAAGAAGAATTTTAATTAGAATTTGATGATATGACAAAGACTCATAAATAATAAGTAAAAGAATTGGAAGACATGATTAAAACAGTAGAAGAGGAAGAGAAAAGAAAGGCAGAATTAGCTAAGAATTAACATTAAACAAATAGAGAAGAAACAAAGAATAAAGATGTAGAAGATACAAGTTAGATGAAATAATAATTAGAAGATAAACAAACTAAATTTTATAATGATTTAGAATAGATGCATTAAAAATATCAATCTGATACTGCAAAGAAAACTGAAGATCATACTAAATATTATGATGCTAATAAAGATATGTCAAAAAAGATAGAAAGATTGGTTAGATCTATAGCTAGTAAGAAAGCTAAGATAGATTTAACTAAATATAAAATTTTATAACATACTAAAGAATGCAATGCTAGAAATTAAGCTTTAAAAAAAGAAAAAGAAAATATTGCCAAAAATTACTAAGATTTAAAATTGAAAATGAATAAATTTAGAGAAGAATAATAAAGATTATTGAAAGAATTAGTAAATAATAGTAGAAATGCTGTTTTAAAATTAACTGAATATAAAGAATTAGGAGAAAAGATATTAAAAACAGCTGAACTTTGTAGGAGATTAGAAACTGAAAGAGAGAAAGTATTACCATTTTATGAAGATACAGTTGATATGGATTAAATTCCAGAAAATTTAAAGAATGATTTTGAAGTAATAGAAAAGGAATAATATGAAGAATTTGCTTATCTAAACAATTTCTATAAGAGATACAATAAGGTATATAAATTATATTATATATTAGGTTTTATTGGATATATTAGCAATTTAAAAGCAAAAAGAAGCTTTATAAAATGAGAGTAATTAATTATAATCATTATTAAAATAATATTTGGATGGATTATCATGTAATGATGATGTGTTATCAAATCCAAATCCATTATTTGTTAAGAACTTTAATATTGATTTAGGAGAAAAGTAAGTAACTGGAGAATTGTAATAAACAATAATAGAAGGAGTTTTTAATGTAAGAAGCACTTAAATGCAATTATAAGGACAAAGGGTAGGACCATTTTAATGATAATATAATTATTAAAAATATATATGTCTATATAAAATTATGTAAAATTCAATAAAGTAGTCCCAACCAAAACCTATTATAATGATTTTATAAATGCTTGATATTTTAACTTCTGTTACTATACTTAAAATAATTAAGTGTAAAATACAAAATACTATGATGATTATTATTATTACCATTATACTCTAATTATGTTAAAATTTGATTAATTAATTTAATATATTATTATTATTATATGAAGATCTGTCTGCCTAAAGAATTTAAAGTGCAAATAGTTTTTAATAATGATATATTAAACGAATTAGAAGCTGAAAGACCTTCAGATGAAATGATAGATAAATATCATAATCTATTTGAAAGCAATAAGATTAAATTAAAAGCCTCTATGGTAATGGAAAAAAGAGGTCGTGGTAGACCTCCTAAATAGAAGTCACCTATTATTGATGAATCAATAGAAGATGAAATCTCTAATGGTGAAGATGACGCACCAGATGATGAATTTGAAGAAGAAGAGTTGGATCTTGAAAATGATTTTAATTAATCTGTTTCTTCAAAAGAAAAGAAATTTACTAAAAGACAAATGCATATGTATAGTTTAGGTAGTTTGGAAGGAAGTGAATTCTTATAATTGCCTTCTAAGAAATCTAAATCAAAAAAAGACTTAGCTTTTACAGAAGAAGAGATGGTATATAAAAGTTAGAAAGAATTATAAAGAAAAGAAAAATTATAAAAATAATAAGAAGAATAAAAATAAATGACTGTTGATAAAATCTTAAATGAAATAGGAAGAAAATAAAAATAAAGATAATAATAAGAAGATAAAAAAACAGAGGATACTCATAAATATAGATCTTTACCACCAGATGATATTATAATCAAATATAAATCAAATAGTGAAGGAACATTTATCATAATGCCAAAATATATGAATTCATAATTATCAAATCCATCAAAAATGATAGTTGAAGATAATAAATATTGTTCAAATTGTTCTAATCTAGCTAGATATCGTATTCCAAAAATGTAATAGAAAGCATGTAGTCTTGAATGTTATAAATTAATAAAATAATAATGATCAATCTTGTTTTTTATTTCAATCTTCTTTTAATTTTTTATCTATTAATTCATTCTCTTTCTTTTAATGTTCTCCATTTTATTTCATTTTTTCATTCTCTTCTTTCTTTTAAATTGTTCTAAACTTTAACATTTCTCTGACTCCTTCAGATACTAAAATAACATAAAACACATATGAAACAAAAACTTAAAAGAATGTAAAATTTGGATTTCCTGTAAAAGAATGAGTCCAAGTTAATTATAAACCACCTCCTAAAAATAATATTAAGCATCCTGCATGAATAATAACTATTGTAGGTAATGAATTAAATAACCAATCATATCTTTAAAATAAAAGTATAAAGATTATGACTAAATCTGATATGGCAATATATTGAAAATATAAGAAACTGCACTAAAATATTAAATATCAATAATTACAAATAATGAAACTCCTATCATAAATCCAAGATACTCTTTCTCTCTTTTTGCATATTTCACAAATAAATTATATAATGGTAAAATATAGCAAGAAGGTAATAACATAAAAAATGCATGATATAAAGACTTATACTTTGAAAATAACTAAAATATTTTATCATATATACTCCTGAAAATAATGCCCATAAAAATCCTATTGTTGGTCTATGATCTTTAGGGAAATAATAATCAATATAAGTTTTCTCAATAAATTACCAATCACCAGTTATTATATATGAAACATGTAATAAACATACTATAGTCACAATACTTACTATTAGAAATGCTATCAATTTAAATGCAAATTTTTATGTAGTAGATGTTTCTCTTCTGAAAATTACAGAAATTACTGCTAACACAATAAAATATTAAGGATTTAAATATAGTAAAAATCCAAATAATATTGGTGACAGAAGTTTAATTTTTAATGCTGAGTATATGGTCAATAACAAAAATAAATGATCAAATACATTTGTATTCTTTAATATAATGTTTGCAAACTACAATATTAATCATTTTTTACAGTAATTGGATTCAAATGATAAAATAGCAAAATAGATTTCCTATATCCTTACTTTGCCCCAAATAATGAGACTATTAAAAAGCTTATCAAAATATCGGCTATCAAAAATATGTGGTCATTATCAATATATACTAATCCATATACAATTAAGGGTTTCTAAAATATCCCATCTGTACTATATGGATTGTAATTATTTGCTAATAGATATTTTGCTTCCCTAATATTATTATATTATGTATATGGATTTGAGAAGTAAGGTAGCCAAGTCAAATCTACTTCCCATTTTCCTAGAAACCAAAGTAAACACTTTAATGTTAAAATAATTCTATACATTAAATTAAGTAATATTTAATCAAACATTTTTACTAACACTTCTTACTTTCTTTTTGCTAGGTGTATAAACAACTTTAATTCTATCATTAGTAAAGGTTACATTCTAATCAATTTCAAGACCTGATGAATCAGTTTTCAATTTTTATTAACAATTAATTTGAATTGGTTTATGATTAATTGAATGTAAAAAAATATTATTTTGTTTTCTATTCTTATTGACATTATGTTAAGATATTAAAGTTGCAAATGTATTCTATAATTCAGGTCTTGATTATTAAGGTACTTTTTTCATTTCTTTAAACATAGGCTTTTCTTTAACATTCTTTTTAAATTCATCTAAACTAAAGATAAAATTATAATATTTACTCATTAATAAATATTTTATTAACTAAATTAGCTCTACAATCTACTTAAATCTCTGTTTATATTTCTTTATTCTTAGTAGATAAACTAATAGTTTTTTTTTTGGAAATAAATGTAAATAATTATTAACCTTTTTATTTATTGTCAGCAGTTTTTGGAGGATTTAATATTTTGGTATCAAAATCAGATTAATTCATATTATTAATATCTATTTCAGTTGATCTTTCTTAACTTATCTTATTAATAAGTTTTTATTCTTTTGGTTCTTCTTCATTATCAGATAATAAGATATTTGGTATATCATCATTATTTAATTATAACTATTCTTATTCTTTTTAATATTCTAATTCAGCCTATAAACGTTATTATTCCTACATTTAAAGTAATTATAATTAATTTTATTCAATCAATTTTATACAATCTTCAATTTTTATTGATACATCAAATATATCAGTTTAACAATATGATGTAGATTTTTAATATTAATTAAGTTTATTTCTAATAATTGTTTTTTTAATAAGTTAAGAAGTCAATTCATGTATATCTTCTATGTCTTTATTTTGTATTTGATTTATTTTATTTTAAAATGATTTTATTTAAGAATCTGCTTTTTCTAATATATAATTAATATTTCTTTCATTAACTTCAAATTAAGGATATCCAATTCGTCTCATTAAAAGAGAGAATATTTTCTCAAAATATTTATTTTAATTTTCTAAATAAATTGTACGTTATTCCATATACATATATTTATGAAGTTACATCTCATAATTCATTAAAATAGATTAATATTTAGTTTTCATTTAATTTAATTCAACAATCAATTATTAAGATTGTAATTATTCCTCTGATAGATTATATTCTAATAATTTTAATTATTTTTTGAGATCATCAATTCTTCTATCTAATAATCCTCTTGGATTACAAGAAACATCAAAAATATTAATAGATCCAGATTAAGATTTTCTTAGTATTTTATGATTTTACAATTTTTCACATTTTGCTAAATACATCCATTTATAAAGAGCATGACCCTTAATACATCTTCTTACTTATTATAAAATATCTTTTTGTAAAATAGATTCTGCATATTATTCTAATTTTTGAATAAAATTAGCTTTTACTATTAATATTAATGAAATAAATAAATACTAGCTTGTTCTTTCATTTCATAAACATATTCAATACCAGCCTTTAAAGTTTGTCTAATTTAAACAAAATCTTTTTATTTTTCAATTTCTTATCCATTTGATTTATCTGTTAATATCTTAACTTAATTTCTTAACAATTATAATTCTTTGTCCACTTAAGCTGTAAATAAAAGATATTATTCTATTTTAAATAATAACCTTTATTACCATCAATCTTTTATTTATAATCTGAAAATATCCTATAAGATGCTTAAGATTAGTTAATTAATTCATCTATTTATTTGTAATCAATCCCATAACCAGCTGGTTTTTTTTCAAATATTTCAAATATTTATCTATTACCAATTACATCTTATACTCCTCTCCAAAAACGATTTAGATCTCTATCTATTATTAAAATAGCTTTAATTTATTAAATAATATCAGCCTATGAAACAATTTAATTAATAGTTTTTCTAAGTTTCTCAATTTCACTCTATTACTAATTAATTTAAGTTTGTAATTTGGTTTGCTATTACTTTGCTTATTATGACATTTCTTTTAATTTAGATTATAAGTAGAATTGTACTTCAGGTGGAAATGATTTTGTAATATCATAATATGTGGCATCTATAATGTCATCATCTTATTGACGTTCTTTTCTTAAGAACATTTCTTTAAGATGCTAAATATCCTTATAATACCCAACAGTCATATCTTAGATAACCTAATCTCTTATTCGAATTTACTCATCTTTGAAATTATCATTTTATGGAGCTTCTTTTATTATAGATTTGGTTCTCTTAACAACTACTCTTTTACTATGCTTAATGGTCTCCTCATCGTCACTGCTTATGAAACCTTCATTTTTATATTTGTTTTCGTTAAAAAGTGTTTAAATTGGGATAGGAGAATCTTAAGAATAATTAAAGATTACTTACTTTAGAAATAGCCTATTAAGTTTGATTCTACAACTTTCCAATTCTTATTACAATTTCTAAACACTTATTATTATAGTCTCTATTCTACTCCAAATATTCTTATCATAATATCTGCTAAAAATGCTTTAATCAAATCTTAAGCTTCTATCATTGTGCCCTTAAATTCTAGTATATTTTGACATAATTGATCAATAAGAGACATTAATAATATTAAATAAATAAAAGAATCATTATAAAAATTTAACTCTTTTTCCAAGACTGGATGATTTTTTCTATCTAGTCATTAATCTCCTTAATTCAACAAATTATTCTTCAACATTATATTCCTATTTCTTGATTTAAATTTACCATTATCTATTTATAACGTTCTTAAATGCTTGGCTTCTTATGTTTTAAAACAAAAGAACGATTATGATTATTAGGAATGATTTATCGAATAGGAAGAGTTTATAGACTCTTTTAATTAATTACTTCTGTTTATGATTAAGTAATTATTTATGGTCTAATTCTACATGAAACAGTATGTGCTATTTCTCTATGAGGAGATTATTATTTTGGTAGAAGTTTGCAATAATTTAATTTAGGTTTGACAGGTTTCAAATAATAATCAATAGAATTATCTATCATCTCATATTACTAATATTCTATATTTACTCTCCTTAATTTTTGACCTACACTCTCTGAAACTCTCATTTTATAATTTATTATATAATTTATGTTAACTTAAAACTAATAGCATTAATTTGATTTTAAAACCAGGCAAGCTTCACAAATAGGTATTAATACTCTATTATTCATAATATATATACTACTATATAATTTAAACTAATTATTGATTATTGTTATATTAGATTTTAGTTCGTTAAAACCACCAAGACATCCTTAAGGAGAAAATTAAATTGAATTGCATAGGTAAATAAATTAAAATAAGAAAGAACTTAGAAGCCTCTTCTATAAAAACGATATAAAGTTACTGCAGATGAAACTGATTCTAGAATTCATAAGATCTCATTACCTTCATTAACAAAATTTAGAAAAACAGAATTTAATCCAGTAGAGAATAGTAATTAATATATAAATAATAGTTGCATAACCTATATCTATTCTTAATCAAGGAAATGGATTAAGAATTCCTAATAGATTACCTAAATTAGAAAGTAGAAATGAAGTATCAAAATCTAAATATGAAATTCAATTTAATTAAACTCCAAGAGATGAAGAATAATAGAAATTAAAACCAAAATAAAAGAAAACATCATTTACACCTGAATAAAGAATATCTGAAAGTCCTGAAAAGAACAGTTCTTATAGTAAAAAGAAAGGAGGAGGAAAATAATGGTAAGGATTGAAATTTGTTCATAAAACAAAGGCTGGTTGTTAAGTTAATAAATAAACAAAGACAAATTAAGATGCAGCTATAATATTTCCATCTAATATTGAGAGGTATAAATGAGCAGTTATTTAGAAAAGTTAAAATTATGGATTAGTTGGGATTTGTGATGGACATGGTGTAAATGGACATTTTGTTTCAGATCTTATAAAATAAAGATTACCAAGTAAATTAAGTATATTTAAATTTAGTATATTTGGAATTCTAATTATAATCTCAAAATCCAGATATGGAAGAATGCTTTAAAAATGCTTTTGAATTAACAAATTCAGAAATATTATAAAGTTAATTTGATACAGCATTATCTGGATCAACTACAGTCATAGCTATGATCTAATAAAATTAATTATGGACAGCCAATGTAGGTGATTCAAGAGCTATATTGTGTAGAAATTAAAATGGTTGGAGATCAATACCATTAACTAGAGATCATAAACCATCAGATGAATCTGAAAAGTAAAGAATTCTATAAGCTGGTGGAAGAGTATAAAGTTAAAGAGGTAATTATAATTAAAAATTTTATAGATTTCTTTGGAAATAATGTTGGTCCAGAAAGAGTTTGGCTTTCTTATGTAGATGCTCCAGGTTTAGCTATGACTAGAAGTATGGGTGATAAATTAGGAGCATAAGCTGGTGTTAGTAGTATTCCTGAAGTATTTCAATTTACTTTATAATAAAATGATAAATTCCTAGTAATTGCTTCTGATGGAGTATGGGAATATTTATCAAATGAGGATGTATGAATTTAATCATTTATTCAATTTAGGTCATGAATATAATTATTCCTTATTATGAATAAGGAGAACTTGATTAAGCAGGAGAGAAATTAATGATGGAAGCCATAAATTCTTGGAAGAAGAATAGTCCTGCTAGAGATGATATAACTTTTATTATTGTATAATTAAATAATTGAATTTAGTAATTATGTGTGGTAAAATTAATTTATTAATTGTTTATTAACATGTCTTTACATTTCCAATACCTAGGTTAAGGATTGAGTAGCCAAAAAACTATGGAATTATTATAGAAGCATTGTTCATCTAAGTAAATTTGTTTGTTTTAACTTAAGCAATCATAATAAAATAGCTGATTTTGGTGTTGTTTTTGATGAATTATTGGAATAATAAAAATATAAAGAATTAATTGGATAGACCCTTGACATTATCAACTTATCATAAGATAAAACTTGTATTTAGCAAATCATATTTTAGTATTATAACCAATATATTCTGCAATTTAATATTGGATGACTAAACTTGAAGTTAAAGAATAATAAGTCACTGTTGATCTCTTTTTAAAGCACATTGAATAGATTAATGAAGATGCTATTTTTAAAACTAAAATGTATTTTTGCATCTTTATTCAATAGTGTTGCATAATTATTTAATACATTAAGTTCATCTTAATTGTCATAGAATCTATTTTTGAAATTACTTGAATTTGCAAAGAGATGGAATACATAACAATTAATTATATCTCCCATAATTTCAAATATAAAGGAATTTTTAAATTTATGGACACTAAGTGGTGCTGAAGTCTTAAAAATATTAAATGCAATTTAAGATTTGATTGATCCCCAAGAGTATATTATATTAAAATTATATTCTAGTTAACAATATGTTTTACAAATTTCTGAATACATTTTGAGAAACATTAACACTTCTTAAGAATAATACATTAAGACATTTATTAACTTTTAAAACACAAATGTACTTATAATATTGATATTTTAAGTAATCCTTTTTAAAATTATGTGAAATCACTTAATGTCAAAATTATCAAGTCATTGAAAAAACTTAAGTTGCATAACTTATTAAATTAGTATTATCTGGAGATTTATCAGGAGTCTAAACATATTTAGAGAAGGAAGCAGATTATTTTAAATCAATAAGTATAAATTTTATAGATAATATTTAGATTTAAATAGTAAATAATATTTAAATTAGACAAGAATAGCAAAATTTATATAATTATCAGGTTAAAAATAAAGTTATACATATTAAGAAATTGCTGAGGCTTTGAATGTATATATTAAATAATATTATATTATAGATCAAATTAGAAGAGGTGGAGATATGGGTTATTCATGCAATTTAATCTTAAAATGTTTCAGCTTAAATTGATTAATCTTAATAAAGAATTTTTATTTTGTAATAAAATATACTATATTAGAGATAATTTCAAAAAATTGTTAACTAAAGAGGATTGGTAAAATTTACACAATAAATTATCATCTTTGTTAACTAAGCTTAAAAATGTTCAAACATAATGAGGATGGTATATTATAAATTTTATTCAAATAATAATATATATAAATAATCAAGATTTTCTTTTCTAAACTTATTATACCATTTTAAGTTATTTCCTATTTTAAAACATTCCTTAATCAATTTATTATATTTATGCTCCTTTTTAATCAAATTAAGCATTCAATCCTTCTTATTAGTAATTATTTACTGACATTTAATACATTTATTTCATTCCAAAATTAGCATAATTATTTCTTTTACTAGCATTTTTAGCTTAATCAATATCTATAATAGCTTAAGCAGAAACTTTTGCCAATTTTTAATCAGTAAGAATATTTTATTTCATTTTTTCTAACATTTCTTCTGCTTCTTCATTCTTTGATAATTCACATTTCTTCCTTGCTTAATCTATAGCATCTGTTGCTTAAACACGTAAGAATTCTCTTGTAACATCGTCATTAGGATCATTCTCTCCAATTTATTCATCTTCATTATAAAGTTTAAGTTATAAAACTGAAACTTTTTAATAAATTTATTTTGAAAATGTATTACAGAATTACATATAAACCTAAATTACTTAAGGAACTCTTTATTCATCTAGAATTTATTCAGTAAAAGGTGGAAGTGCTATTTCAAATACATAATCTTTTCTTGAATCTGATGCAATTTATGGAACTTTTATTTAATAAAATCTTTCTTAATCTATTGGTTTCCACATATCACCATAAGTTTTTTATATTTTTACATCTTAATAAGGTATTTATGGTGCACATTTAATATCAATTTAAACTTTTTCTGCTAAAGCTGAAGATAATCTACCTAAAGCATCTGCAAAGAATTCATCTAATAATTTCACATTTTCAATATAATAAAAACTTCCTTATCCTATTTTACAAATACTTGACATTAAAGCTGCATCATGATCATTTCCATATCCAAATGAATGAATTGTAACTACATCTTCAATTTTATCCTTCTATTATTAAATACGTTGAGCTGCTCCAGGATCTTAACCATCTGACAATAAAAATATAGAAGTGACTTAATTTTTCATTTTTCTTTCTTCTATTTACTTAAATGCAATCTCAGTTCCTGCTGCTATATTTGTTGATCCTCCAGCTTATATGGCAGCTATAGCATTTTTAAAATATTTCTTATTGTCTTAAGTTAAAGTTCTTAAAGAGGTATGTCTTTAAGCTCTTCCATCAAAAACTATAAGACATAATCTATCCTTTTCACTAAGAAAATCTAACAATTATACAAGAGATTATTAAACACTCATAATTTTTTATCCACTCATACTTCCACTTTTATCAATAACACATAATAAATCAATACCTGCCTCTATTGAAGAGTTGTTTTTGGCATATTATTCAATATCTTTTGTAATAATACTTACCATTGCTGGTAATACTTATTTTTCTGATTTTTTAAGTTTACAATAATCATATTATGCTTAAACTCTTAATTCAACCATATCTTCAATATTCATTTACTATCCATCTTATTTATGATATTAATATAAAATATCATCATCATCATTATAAACATTTGTGGGTTGATAAACAAATTAATGTTTTGGATCACTTCCCAATAGATTAGTAAAATAGTTCTTGACTGAACCGAAGATGCCTTAATCTTACTTTTATTATCTATTTTAAACTATATTAATATTATTTTTCTAAGGTTATTATTAATTTGCTGGTATTTGTTATTAAAATTATTATTATTATTTGATTGGTTGTTATTGTTGTATAAAAACTTATTGTTATACAGGAACTTATTGTTATACAGGAACTTATTGTTTTTTTTAATTAGCACTTTATAACTATGCTCTTTTTTAATCAGCTAATTCAGCTCTTTATGAATTTGATAAAGAATTTGTTTTCATAGATTTAGATTCTTTAGTTATTTTTAGATGATTAATGCCTCCTCCAACTTTCTATGACATCTTTAAATCATTGTATTAAAATCTAAAAATTATTTTTGATAATACTGTTATTCTATGTTATCCTATTATATTTATGGGTCTTAAGTTTTAGTTTCATTTGAACTAAATTAAAATTATGCTTCTTCGTTATCCATTTACTTTTAAATTATTTAAATTTTCTTATGGATATAAATTTCTTTTATTAATATTTATACACAAGATATTATGGTTATCTGAGACATTCTGCCTAAAATAAATATATCATTAACTCTAATAATTAATATCAGAAATTTATATAATTAATGAATTTTCATTTTGTTGGTTTATTTGGCATGCTGAAAGAATACATATATAAGTCATTAAATGACATTAAATTACGATCTCCTCCAAATACAATCATAGATTCCCCTACTACTATAACTGAATGACCATCTCTTGCACATGGTTTTTTTCCAATAAGTTATGCTTATTATTATTTTCTTCCAATAGGTGAAGAAATCTTTCTTTATCCACCTTTATCTTAATTTGTTATTAAATTGATGGAATTCTTGATTTATTCAGTTGTAGGAGATGAACTTCTAAATTTTTATTTTTCTTCTTCTGTCAAATCAAATTCAGCACTATAAATAAATATAATATTTTACAGCATCTACATTTTCTTTTATTACCATCTTCTTTTCTTAAGTTCTTCCATATTATTTGTAGCTTAAGAAACATTGTTTTATTCTGTACTTATTTTCTGTGTACCAGCAGGTAAACTAATATTTTTTACTGAACCTCTTCTTTATGGACTTCTTAATTCACTATCTTCACCTAATAAAAATAATGTTCTATTTTAAATATCTTATATTTTTGCTTTTTCTTTTTATTTATTTGGTTTACTCTAACTTGCTTTATCTAATGAATCATTCAATTCATCATTAACTTATCTTCTACTATTATCTTCTTCTAATAAAATCCAATCATTATTCTTAAACATCCATAAATCATTCTTCTCATGAGTAATATCATGTATTCCTCCAAATAAATATAATCCTTAATTATGTGATACAATAACTGAAGAAGATCGAGACTAAAAATATATAAATATATTATTACTCCTGGAGATTTTTCAGTTTTAATTTATTCCCATTTCTTATTTATTAAATCAAACTTCCAAAAATCAGAAAATCTTTATTCGTAATTACAACCTCCAAATACATATAAATCATTTCCCAAAATTGCAGCACCTGCTCCTGCTCTACCTTAAGGACTCGTTTTTTGCTATTCATAATAAAGAGACCATATATTCTCTTTAAATTAGTATTAGAGAATTTGAGAAACATAACCTTTATCTGTATAAAAACCACCAAATACAATCATTGATGCCATCTAATATCAATTAAAAGCTTATTTACATCTTCTTGAACAAATAAACAACTATTATGTCCTTCAACACAAACTGTTTAATCATTTATTTTACAATCTTACCCTTCATCCCATTTCTCTTTTTAAAAATCAAATATCCACAATTTACAACATGGTTATATTAGATTCTCTTTTCCTCCAAAAATGTACATCTTATTTTAATAGACAACTGCACTATGATTTCTTAAAGGTCCTGGTCCTTTTAATTCTTTTTAAGGATTCTTGTAAACTTATGTCCACTCCAAGGATTTATCTGTATTAGGTATTGGAATTCTCATCAAATCATCTAATATACCCTCATTTGTTTCATATCCACCATATACATAGATACTTATTAATATTATACAATTATTACTAATTATCCCATGTCACACAAGAATGATAAGATCTTCGATGAATGTTCTTTCCAAGCGGTTTCAATTCTTACCATTTTGGAAAGTAGTCCTATTTAATTACAAACTCTAATACTAATTAAGATTTTGTTCTAGCAAGATCATCCTCAATAACTGCATCATCCTATTGTTTCTTGGCTTTCATATTTTAATTATTTTTTTTATGATATTAATAACACTACTGGAAGCTATTGTCTTAATTAGTAATGGATTTGCCATTCTAAATGAGAAGCGAGTCTTATCAAAATGTATTAAATATACAATCATTTAGATGGTTTTGATAAAGTCGATTATACAAGAGCACATGAAGGAGGGTCTTAACACATGAAAGGAATTATTGTCAATTGGTTAATGTTTGCAAGATCGATGAAAAGTATAAATGACTTTAACATATAATAGTATTCCTTATTATAGGTAATCTCATTGTTATTTTAATTGAGATTCTATCATTTTGAATTTTAATATGTGTCGAATTATTAGCTATTTATATTTTATTCCTTTTTATAGATTATATCAGATATATTAAATAAAATATTATTTCACAAATATTATACCCTCTATCTTTGAATTTGCTATTATTAAATTCTAATAACATTTAAGCATCAACAATTTTCATAGTAATCCTTTAAATTTTTATTCAGAAAACATTTCATTTACATCAATAATTTAAACATTGAAAATTTAAGCATATTATCTTAACTCACTCTTAAAGGGTTTTAAGTAAATTATTTATGTATTCAATAATTATTTAATGAATTCCCTATGATAGTAAATATATCTAATTCTAAGAAATATCAATTTAAATATATTGAGTATCATAAACTTCTTTATTTTTTGATGTATTTTAATCTTATTTATATTTAAGAGTCTTAATCCTTTTATTGATATTATTTTAAGAAATTTAAAAAATAAATAATTGTTTAATGGTAACTTACAAAATCAATTAATATTATAATGAGTTTTAATTAACAATAACGATTTCATAAGAAACCATATTCTTAATAATATGAACTCAATACTGATAGGCCATCCAAAATGTCATCATTAATGAAATCATCTGAGATTATTTCTAACTATAAAGAGAATTAAGATCCTATTCAATATTCGAATAGTTCCATTATTAAGGAAATCCAAGATATAGAAAAAATGTACCAAGACAAAATTGATTATTTAAAAAAAATAAATGCGAAGTTACTGTCAACAATTAAATTTCTGGAAAAAACATTAGAATAATAGAAAAACATGCTTTAAGAAAAATAATAAATTGTATAAATATATTTTAGATTTATATAGATTATAAAATAATAAAATGAAATTTCTTCATATCGTTCTATTCTCTCATAAAATACACAACTCAATATCAAAAATCTGAAAACAGAAATTGAAGATGAAAAAATTAAAACTGAGAGATTGCAATATGAACTTAAGGACTTTAAAAATAAGTATGAAAAAGAAAAACCTCTTGTAAACTTATTCAAAAAAATTGAATAAACTTAAGAAGAATATAATTAATAAAATAAAATATTTATGAAAGAAGTGCTACAATTATTAGACAAGCCTAGAAGTCAATCATTCTATCGATAACCATCTAAATAACTTGTTAAGAAATCCTCATTTTATAATTGATACTATTTTAAAATAATTAATTACATAATATGTAAATGTTAAAATACTAAATAAAAAATCTACGTTTCTTAGAAAAGATTAAATATTAATAAAATCAAGAAATAATATGAAATCATAATAGTTATTAAGATTTAAAAAATCATTTTTTTAATTTTACTTATTTGAAGTCTTTATGATAGAAAAACTATTGACACAAAAATATGAGGATATAATCTGGATTTATTAATAATTTGATTAAAAAGTTAAGAAATGAATAATTACATTATGTAATTTTTAAAATAATAGATATTAAAGTTTAAAATGAAGGAACTATAAATTCTAAAATAATTAAATATTGATAGTCTGTTAAAATTAGAAATTTTATGTATTTCTAATTTTTTTTAAGATCCGATACATTATATATAATATTGTATCAAAATTTTAATTTAAGTTCTGAACATACATTGCATAAATCCATTAATTCTTAATTAAATACTATATTATTTCAAAATTAACACATCCTTTTACAAAGTTCTCTATATCTTTCCATAGGATCCAAAAAGCAGGTTTTTTAAGAGATATTTTAGGAATATAGATTAATGTTCTACAATTTGAGAATAACTATAATTTTTAATAGAAACGGCATAAAAGACAGTTAGATTATAAAGAAAGTTTAATTGTAATTACTGATTCTTTACCAAATTAATGAGAATTATTATATGAATACATTAAAAATCCTTAGGTAAAATATTTGTATAATTATAAATTAAATTTAAAGAGTATTTTTAATGGGTATATGTGGAGGTTAAGGGAAGAAAATCTCTAAGCTAACTCTTGAATAAACTAAGGATTAAACAGGAACAACTTCAAATAATGAAAACCTAGGATCCTCAAAATAATCGAGATTCGTTAAACAATTTACAGATTTCAAAGTTGATCCATCTATATTTGTTACATTGAAGAAAGGAGATCTATTAAATTCTTATAAAATAGATTAGATTTTAGGAGAAGGTATCAAAAACTAATAGTTTATAAAGGAACTTATGGTAAAGTAAGCCTAGTAACATAAAAAGGAACAGGAATTTAAAGAGCTATGAAATAAATTCGAAAGGATAAAATAGTTATTGAATAGAAGGATAGATTGATATAGGAAGTGTCTATACTCAAAGAATTAGATCATCCAAATATTGTTAATATTTATGAATTATATGAAGATGAAACTTTTTATTATATTATCACAGAGTATGCTTTATTATTTCAATAGATTTTAAGATATTTGAGTGGAGGAGAGTTATTTGAGAAAATAAATCAAATAGATCATTTCAATGAAACAATAGCTGCAGGATATATCAGAAAAATATTAGAAGCAGTTAATTATTGTCATACTCGTAATATTGTACATAGGTATGTGAGTATAACAAATATTATAATTAGAGATTTAAAACCTGAAAATATTTTATTTGATTCTAAGAAGTCACATTCTAGTTTAAAGATTATTGATTTTGGAACAGCTAAGTAAATTGCTGATTCAAATAAATTATCTCAAAGAATAGGAACAGTATATATAATTAATTATCTTAAAAAGCCATATTATATTGCTCCTGAAGTAATCAATAAGCGTTATGATTAAAAATGCGATGTTTGGTCTTGTGGTGTTATATTATATATTATGCTATGTGGTTATCCTCCTTTTAATGGATAAAATTAATAAGAATTATATTAAAAAATATAAAGTGGTATTTTTTCATTTGATGGTAAATAAATGTTTTAAAATTCAAAGAACCTGAATGGGAAGACATTTCTGAAGATGCAAAAAACTTAATTAAAAAAATGTTGGTAACGGATCCTGAAATTAGGATTTCTGCATCTGAAGCTTTATGTCATGAATGGATGGTAATTAATCAAAAAGACAAGAAAATTAACTCAAAATCTTTAGAAAAATTAGCTAAATTTCATGTAAATTTAATTTTTTTACATAAGAGCTAAAGTAAATTAAAAGCAGCTATAATGTAACTTATTACAACATAGGTTATGTCTAATACAGAAAAAAAGAAAATTTAAACTTAATTTAAAAAGATAGATGTTAACAAAGATGGTACATTAAGTAAAGAAGAACTTCTTAAATGTTATAGAGAAATATATGATGATGAAATGAAATGTTAAGATATAGTTGAAAATCTATTTTAATAAGCTGATGTTAATGGATCTAATTAAATTGATTACACTGAATTTATAGTTGCCTTTGCAAAAAAAGAATAATTGATGGCTTAGAATAAATTAGAAAAAGCATTTAGACTTTTTGATAAAGATGGAAATGGATACATAAGTAAATAAGAGTTATAAGAAATAATGGGAGGAGCTTAATTAAGTGAAGGTGAATGGAATAATGTATTTAATGAATTAGATCTAAATGGAGATGGGATTGTAAACTTTTAAGAATTTACAGAAATGCTCATCAAAAATGCTAATGAATAAGATTGATATATTTTTATTTTCCTATATTAATATACTCAGTTATATTAGTATTAAGATTTCTTACTAAACTAATTAAGAAGATTATCAAGTTTTTATTAGTAATTATTTGCAGCCTTAAAACCATTTGTTAAAGGATAATCTCTAGTTGTAGCTGCTTAATATTTATGACTAAATTCCTGTTTTTTTGGAACATATAGACTTGTCTCTACTTATATTCCTTTGTTAACCGATGAATTCTTGCTGAAATTGTTTACTTATATATATATTTAATTTTATTACTTGCATCCATTAATGCTCGTTTTTTTTGTTGGTTTTCAGTAATTATTCTTTATTTAGGTTCTAATGCATTAATTATTCTATTACTATTACTATTAGAAAGTTATTGTAATCTTTAAATTTAAATATTAATTCCATTATTTAATATTTCAAATTGAGTTTTCCTTTATTATTATAATTAATATTAAGTAGATTTCTGCAATATATCAAGAGATTTCTCATCATCTATATACTTCATTCTAATTTTTTAATACTCATTAGAAATAGATTCATTATCATTAAACTTATTTATTTTAGTAATTAACCTATCTGAAGAGCTTGTTTTACTTTTAATATTATTTTATTAATTATATATTATTTTTGCATTCCAGTCATATGGTATTTCTTATTATTAATGATTTAATTCTTTTTCGAATAAAAGTAACTATTTGACAAAGCCATCATTAGGATAAACCTACCATCTTTTCCTTTCCAACTATTACAAGGCCTCTTTAGAAGACATATTATGTTTCCTCATCAAATAGGCAGCAACTAATGCTGCACTCCTGGAAATACCTGCCATACAATGAACTAAAACATTCCCTGATTATCTTCCTTTTTCAATAAATTCAAAAGAAGAATTAAAATATCGATAAATATTCTCATTCTCACTATCTTCCAAAATGATATGTTCATATTATTTCATTTATGAACTAACAGTAAATGGTATTTTAGACAAACAGATAGATAAAATAGCTGTTATTCTATGTTTTTTAAGTAGAGCAAGATCAGCTTGTATATTATGTCATAATACTTGCACTTTCTATATTTCCTAGAAAGAGAGAACCCATATATCCACAATCAATTATGCAAGTCATGTCTTCCATTGATCTTCCATAATTCTGCATTTATTTTCGTTTTTCAGGGGATGATTGATACATTAAATAGTAGTTAACAATAATAAATAAATTGAACTCTTATTATTATTAAAGTTGTTTTATAATCTTAATCAATTAATTTAATTGCGAATAATTAAATTTACTATTTATTTCATTAAACCCTTTCCTTCAATATTTCTGATTAATTTGCAAGCAATAATAGTTTTTGTTAAATACTTAATAGTTTTTAAAACAATTTTATATCCAATTAAAAAATCTAATCCAAAAGTTGCCAAAAATAAATAATTATCAAATATAATACATATAATTTGTCATTTGGTAAATTAGACTTTAATTAAAATTATTCTCTATTATTGTTTTATCTAATTGTTATTAATATATGAGAATGGAATTCTTTGTTAAAATAGTTTATGATATCATACCATGTTTTTAATCAGATTAATTAAAGTTTCTATTGGAAAATATTTAGTAATTCTTTTAAATCTTAATTTAATTGATTGTCCAAAAATAATATGAAAACTCATAATCAAATGATTACTGAATATAATAATAATAATATTTAATTGATATGGCTATATGATAATATATATAAAGAATTTATAATTTCTAAATATTTATTCAGCTTATTTTAAATTCTTATTATTCCAAATATTGAATCTAGTCATCTATTATAATAGATAACTCTAATAAAAATAATTTAAGTATTATATATTTGGATTATTTAATAACTGGATCAATAATTATTGTACTGTATATAATCATTTATACAAAATAGATCAAGATAAATTATTATAAAATTTAGATTCTTATAGTATGGTTTGTCTCTTTCGACTTTAAACATTATGAATTACTCTTAAATTATGAACTCTATATAGTAACTTAATTCATTTAATTAAAATATAATGCATTTGCGATCTTCATCTTAAGGAGTGAGTCCGTAAATAGAGATTCTGTAATCTGAACGTACCCTTCTAAATACTCCAGTGACGCAGAGTGCATTATTTAAGACATTTACTGAAATGCCGAAAGCGTACCATAACAAAGTAGATTTAGTAAGGCATTCTCAAAAACAATATTGCGAATACCATCTCCAAGAGCCAGACTGATGATGTAATTAACCCATAACAAAGTTTAACGTGAATAAATAATTTCATAAATGACAGAAAGACATTAAGAAGTTATATCAGATGCATTAGATTAAGGAAATCAAAAAAAATTAAAAATCAGAGTTGTATAAAAATTAAAAAGGAGAGATCATTCCCCAAAAAAGAGAGTAAACCTAAAAGAAGGAGCTAGAGGTACTAATATTTATTATTGTAGTGTACTAAATGCCTAATTTAGCATTACCAACAGTAGAAGCTGAAATTGATCATCCTCCTTAGTTGACATTCTATGGTGAAACTTAAGAATTTTTTAGAAGTGCAAGGAGTTTTAGACCTTCTTTTACTGAAAGTGGATCAATGGCATTATATGGAGATTCACTATATTTATATGGAGGAATAGCAGGAGATGGAATTAGAGATTAAATGCTTAGATTTGATTTAAGTAACTCTATCATTTAAGTAGGATTTTAGGATTGGCATGTAGTAAATGGTTAGGGTGAAATGCCAAAAAATGGTAGAGCAGCATTAACAGTAGTGGCTTTAAGGAATCATTTTATCTATTTTGGGGGGTCTTGTAAATTTAATACAAAATTGAAAGTAAGAGAATGTTTTAACACTGTTTTTGATTACAATGCTAGTACAAGGTTTTGGGAAAAACTTAATGTATAAGGAGATTACATAGAACCAAGAAGACATCATAAAGCATGTTTGTATGGATGGAAATGGATGCTTGTATATGGAGGAGTTAACAGTAATGAATAAGTTTTAAATGATACTGCTTTATATAATATAGAAAAAATGATATGGAAATAATGGGATGTCAAATCAACACCTATCTGTTGTCATTCCATCATCAATATTTCTTAATCCTCAAAATTTAATGATAATACTACTGACCTAATTCCAGTTGAAACTATTTATTCATTTGGAGGTAAAAATCAAGATGGAAATTCTACTAATTAAATGAAGAAGTTAATCTTTTATCCTAATACTACTACAGCTATAGCTTGGGAAACTGTTTAAACTGAAGGTAAACCACCTATGCCTTGTCATAATCATACTATGGAATTTATAAAGAAAATATAAGGTATAATTATTTTAGGAGGTTAAAGAGATTAAATAATTAATGGATGTCTAGAATCAAGTGAATGTTTTATTTTTTATCCTTCATTAAATTTATGGTAATAAGTTGTAATTGAAGGTATTAATGTACCAAGATGTGCTCATAATTCAGTATTACTTAGTTCAAAGATAGCAGTCTTTGGGGGAATAGGAAATGGTAGATATCTAGAGCCTTTAATTAATTATATCGAAACAGATTAGACTCAAGTTTAAGCCAGAGTTACAAAAGAATAGTTTACTAAGAGATAGAATTAATATTTAATGAAATCTTAGAAGAATAGTTTAGAGAAGATGGAATCACTTACTTATTCTCCAAGATAATTTACTTCATTTCATAGTGAAGGATATAAAGGATAGGGATTCAGAATAAATACAAAACGTCTCTCTTGTCTACCTTAATCTACTAGATCATATTTACCATAAAAAAGACAAGTCTTAGTAAGATATGATATATTAATTGGGTTTGTAAAACAAATTATCAAAGAGAACTTGGATATTTTAAATAATTTTGATAAATTTATGAACCAATAATCATTATAATGAATATATACTATAAACTCATCATTTTTTACCAGCAGCTTCTTTTGCAGCAGCTTCCTTTGCTTCCTTTGCAGCAGCTACCTCTTTTTATAATTCTTAATTTGCTTGTTTAACTTTCTTTTTAAGAGATTTTTCCTTTCTCTTTTTTTATTTCTTCTCTACTGTTACTTTTTTCTTTTAATATAACATTTCTCCTTCTAATGTTTCCTCACCTTCATCATCTGGTTTTCTATAGATCAATAAATCATCATCTTTCTTTGATCTTTAGAATTCAGCTTCTTCAAAGAATTTCTAATTAAGATAATTATGATATTCTTACATCATCTTCATCTCTAGCTAAAGTTACAACATTCCAATGGATTAGTTTTTTGTATCTTTCATGCAATAATATACCTTATGGGAATGTATTTTATAAATCTCCTAATTTATATGGTCTGTATGTTTTAATATTCTTAGCATCAACAAAGAATTTTGTAGGATAAGTAGCATTATATGAATTTATCCAAACTCCTTCAATATGTACATCATAATCAGTTCCCCTAACTAATGCTGGATTTGAGTTATTTGGTAATATAGTAATTGGTATGTACAATAGATTTGGTCTGCCTACTATGTATCTTCTCAAAGTTACTTTGAAAGGCCAACCACTTTCTATCAATTAAACTTATCATTGTTACTAGGATCTTTAATGATTTCACCCAAAGTACAACGAATGTCTCCATCATGTCCAGGTACTCTGATATAAATTGGAGCAACATTTGCACAAATTCTTCTTTTAACTGCTGCCACTTAATAGTAATCTAAAACTATATCAATATCTTCAAATTCATCTCTTCCTTCAATCACAACTGCCACTTCATGCTTTTTCCATAGACCTATTACATGATCATCTAATGATCTAACTCTCTTAGCAGGTAAGACTACCTTAAAATATTTTATTTATGATAACTTTTTTAAAGTCTAACAAAAATTTGTCGGTATATGCTTTCTTAAAACCTTTGACCATCTGATCTAAAAGGACATCATCAATATGTTTATTAGCTTATGGACCTCTGCTTGATGTGAATATGGGAATATTATATTAAGCTTTGGAGCAAAAAGCTCTAAATATTCTTCGCCCCAAAAACATTTTATTTAATTATGAGTTTAGACACTCTTAATGGAATTGAATATTTAGGGGCACATTTAAAAGTATATTAAAATATTAACCTAGTTTAAAGTTCCTGGTTATAGAGAGAAAGCAGATGGTCAAACATATTATAAAATAGTGTTATAATATACATTAGTTGAACCATTTAAGAGATCTGATCTTGAATATACATATGATAATTGTTTAGCTTTATGCAAAACATTGACACTTTAATGTCCTGATTTACCTTAATTACCAGGAATAGGAATGTTTGGATTCAAGTCAAATACTTTAGATGCAGAAAGGAGAAGAGTAGATTTAGAAAAATGGTTGGGAGCCTTAATTTGGCGATGTGATGTTTTAGGAAGTGAAAGCTTTTATAATTTTTGTGAAGTAATTCTATACATATAATAAAATAGTTATCACAATTAATTAACAACAAATGGTTATTCTAACCAAAACCTTCTTTGAAAATTCATTATGGTCATGCATTTCCAATAACAGATTTTCATTATGAAATTGATACTCAAGTGTTATTTGTATTGACTACAGATGATTCTATATCTAGTAAGATGTAAGGATTTATGGGTATATTTGGTAAATCACTAAAACCATCATTTCATACATAATTAATATGTTATAGATTAGATGTAAATTAGGATGGATAAGCTGTTGCATAAAGTTTATGGACTGTATAATATTAACATAGAGGAACAATGATTAGATGGGAAGAAAAATTAACTATTTTAGGTATAGGATTTGATGATGGTCATATTGTTTGTTTAAGAATTGCAACCAATAAATAATATTTAGAATATTCTGAATTTTGTTCTATACATAAACATACTCAATCAATTAATGGAATAGCATTTAATAATTTGACAGGTCATTGTTACAGTATTGGAAAAGATAAATGTATTATAACAACAGATCTTGCAAATCCAAGTAGTATTTTAAAAGGTATATACATTATTTGATAATAGAAAAGGAATTTACGAATGAATTAACTTGTATGACTACTAACTAATATAGACTTTTTGTAGGTGATAATATTGGAAGTATATATATTTTCTCTTTTGAAAATGGTCCTTTACATGCTATTCATTAAATTAAATAGGATATTACTATGCATTTAACTTCAATTTAATATTGTCCTATTAAAAACTATTTAATTTGTGGTAGTAAAGAGGGATATCTAAGTGTATTTGAAATTGGAAAACAAGGGAAAGAAAAGAATTCAAATTAAATAACGTTGCTTAAAACACTTCCAAATAAAGTTGTTCAATTTTCAATAAGTACAAAAGAAATCTATGTAAATTATGGAAATTGTGTTGTTATTTTAGAATCAACAAACATGAAATATCTGTATTCATTAGATGCACATGATAAGGATATAACAAAAATTTAATTGTTTGATTCTGTTGGTTTACTTATGACAAGTAGTAAAGATAATTCTATTAAATTTTGGTAATATAAGTTTTTCCCTCATATTTTATTGAATAATACTATTATACCATATAGAAAAGAACCTATAACTGAATTAAAGGTTTAAATAAGATAACAAGGAGGAGAACAAAATAAATAAGTTTAATAAGTACAACAATAAATGAAACCTGAGTTAGAAGATTTAGATCATTGGTAATGATGATTATTTATATGTTAAAAATTTATTATATTTTTTAAGGTTAATATTTTTGTATTTCTAATCTAATAGTATTTAAATTTAATTTTGAATATCTAAATTATTATAAAGATTCAATATTATTAATTTATGATTTTTTAAATAATTGGTTTCTTTGTATCATATCATTTTAGTGCATGAATTAAGGATTTAAATTTATTAACTTTATTTATAAGACATATTATATTTATATTAATATAGATTTAAATACTATTTATGAATTGCTTTTATTAATATACTTTTAAATGGAATTTTTGGGCTAAATTTTTTATTTGAATATAAATATGAATTTTTTATAAGCTAAGAATTTATTCTAAAAATAATTAGCTGAGTATTTGAATGAAACATCTTTAAAAAAAATCAAGGATTACTCAGATGTTAAAAAGAACAAAAAACCATCTCTTCCAATCATCCAAGCTTTCAAATAAACTCCAGAAATATTTTCATTACAAACATAAGATGAAGTAGAAATTAATTTAGATGACTTCAAATTTGAACCTTAAAATAAACAAAAAACTTGGCAAACTTAATTGATAGAGGCAAAAATGAAGGAATAACCCATTTATCATTAAATATATGGATATTGTCTAGTTTAGTCTAAATTCGATTTACTTATGGAAAGATTATAACTTTTGAGAAAATCTTTATTTAAAAAGAAAATGCCTATAGATAACATATAGAAGATAGAAGAATTTATACCATTCTATATTCTTAGAAGAATGGCTATGTAATTACCAACAGATATTTATGATATGATTGCTATAATTTAAGATAGGTCTATTGCTGAAGCATTTTTGAAGGAAATTAAATACTTTTTAAAATAAGTACTAATTTAAAAATTATCTTAGTAAAACATAGATAAAAATGTGATCTTTTATCATCCAAAAATGTATGAATAAAACAATGATAAATTAGAATAGTTACTGAATGAATTTATTGATTTAGATAAAGAAAGATCAAGTGGATATGATCAATAAATAAAACTTCTTCCTTCTAAATAATTAAAATGCTGATTTAAATTATAATTTCATTCTAAATTTAATTAATTATTAATTTATTTATAAAATGTCAGCTCCTACTGCAGTTAATAGTTTCTAGCTTTACAATCATCTATTTATTTCAAAAGATCCTTGCAGATTTGTGAGTTTTGATCAATTACTTAAGTTGATTGTTGTAATTATGAACCACTGTCCGTTTAAGTTAATTAATTTTCTTTAAGTTTCCCAATACGTCCTTCGTGTTTGAAAAGCTTTAGAATTACTTTAGCTGAAGAGAATTTGATATTATTCTTCTTTGCAGCTTGTTTTATTGATAGGCCTTCGACTAAAATATCGACAAGAAGTGAGATTCTCTAGTCAGTTTTAATATATTAGTATTTCCTATTGTTGAAGCCAAGGTTATTTTAATTCATTATTTTAAATATTATGATTATTTTTTCAATGATTCACCATGTTATATCATAATATTTAATGGGGGATAAAGAAAAATATTTTCTGTATTTTTAACTAGATATGTAATGTCATTTAGATATATGTAAATATAAATATTGTGATTTTTAATATGAATATATATGTACAAAATGTTGAAGTATGCTCTATATCAATTAATTAGTTTTGCCATATCAAATAATATAGGCATCCATAATTTATGGATAATTGTTAATTTGTAACATTACATCATTCAAAAATTTTGATGAAAATGATAATTAGAGAAATTAAGGTTACAGACTAATAACCAGGTTGTATTATAATTTATTTATATCCTTTCTACCTATCTAATAATACTTGAAGTATTATTAGATTAAAATAAAGGTTTATTTAAACTTAAAACATAATACTAGATATCAATAATTTGTTTAAGCCTTTTTCATTTGATTTTGGAAATGAAATTCCTTATCAATGAATATGCAAACATTGCTGCTCTAGAGTAAAAATTTTATTAAAAATATTTAAACAAGATAAAAAATCATTTTTAATATCCTAATAATTGTAATTATTTATTGTAATATTATATAATATCAATAGATTTAATTAAAGCGAAAGTGAGAAGATTATATAATTCAAATATTGCTCAAATAAGAAAGAAGAAAAAGATAAACATGATATTGAAATCTTTAACCCTTAATTAATTAAAAATAATATCATTTTTATATAAAACAAATAAAGATTATTCTATAAATCATTTATATTGTTAAATGAATGAGAAGTAGGCCAATTTAGTAATATAAAATATCATAAGTAATTTTATATATCAAATAAGATATAAATATTATCATTATGGCTCTTGTTACATGGTATCAGGAGATGGATTTATCATTCTAAATAATTGGTTAACAGGGATTTAATTGTTAATATCAAAGTATGAATCAGGTTCAAATTCAATTGTTGGTTCTTAGGCAACTTGAATTGATCTTCTTGTATTTTTTGGGGCCTATTTTTAAATTCAAAATTTTCAAACTTAATGTATTATCTAAGCTTATTATTACTATGACCAAGTGAACATTTCTTTCTTTTATTACATTTAACTCTTCTTTTAGTCTTCTTATCTTTTTTTAAAATCTTCATATTCTTAATAATCATCTTCTGGCTTCAAAGTAATAGTTGTTGGTTTACGTATAATCATTAAATTTAAATAATGAAATTTCGATTTTCTTCAATGAGTATTGCATAATTCCAAGACAGATAAAGAATAGGATGGAGTAGAACTAGAAAATGGATGTTTTATGCTGGATTAATTCTTATAGGAGTTGAAATATAAGGAAACTATTGGAACACTGATATTCTATATACATTTAACTAAACTCCTTAAAATTTGGAAATTATTTAAAAATGCCCAACTTTAAGATAAGTAGAGAATACAATATTTTATTTAGGGTGTTTATAAACCAACAATTTATTTATAAACAGCCTTCCTATAGAGTTTATATGGAAGTAAATTTGATCCTGTACCATATGTACCAATGACTCGAGTTGAAGTACCCGTAGAAAATGGATTAATTACAATAGATTCTCTGCCTGTAAATCAAAAATTTCTGAGATCTGATAAAAGTGAGAACCCAAAATAAAAAACTTTAATAATATTACATGGATTGACTGGAGCTAGTGAATGTAATTACATTAGACATACAGTATTAAATGCAAATCGTAAGGGATTTAGAGTTTATTGTATAAATATGAGAGGGTATGCAAATTCAAGAATGATATCAGCATAGCCTACTGATTATTCTAAATTAGATGATTTATTGGCTGGAGTAAATTATATTAAATCTTAAAACCCAGATGCTCCTCTGTATATGTTAGGATTTTCTATGGGTTCTTTGCAACTTGTGAAATTTCTAGCAACATATAAGGATGTTATCAAAGGAGCTGTTGCAATTAGTTGTCCATGGGATATTTATACTTTAGCTTAAGAAATCAAGAAACCAACTAAATTTATTTATAATATGGCTATTACAAAAAATTTCATTCGGAATATGAAATGGAATATTGATGTATATAAAATGTCAGGCATTGATGTAGGTATATTGATTTAATAATTTTTATAATTTAGATTAGGCTTAGAAATGTTATAGAACTGAAGACTTTGATGAATTAGTAACAAAAAGATTATTGGGTTATGAAAACATTTAAGATTTATATAAGAAAATAAATTGTGTTAAAGAAATTGAATAAATAGAAGTACCTACATTATTTGTATCATCTATGAATGATCCAGTTATTTAATCATCAAATATTCCTAAAGATGCAATTTTAAACAATAAAAATCTGATTTTAGCTTTAACAAAAAATGGAGGTCATATTGAATGGCTGACTGGATTTAAAGCAGTTAGAGTAAGAATATTATAATTTATTTTAGTGGATAAATAAACCAGCTATAGAATTTTTAAATTATCTAGATAGTGTAAATAATAAAAATATTAGTCATTATTGATAATCATTCAAAATTTCAAGGCTTTTAACTTCTTAAACTAATTCTTCTTATTGGTTACTTTCTAAATAGGCAATATCATTAGCATTATCTTCATCTTATGGTTTAGAGCTTAACATATCCTCTTCATTAACTTCTTAAATCTCATTGTCTTATTGGTATTTTGAAGTCAATTTATCTTGAGGATTGGTACTTATAATTTCAAATTATTTATCTTCTTCATCAGCAGGGAAAAATTAATTAATTAAGACTTCATCATTTGGATTAAAATTCTCAATTACCTATTAATTACTCTATTACTCATTTAGATCTCTAATAAAGCTATCCTATTATTAGACTTCATTTGAACTTTTATGATGTGATTATCTTTAAAAAGGATTAGTTATAAAGTCTATTGATACTCTCATACTTTAAGAATTCTATTCACTATTATTTGTAGCATTATTATTTGACATAGTATTTTAAAATATCTTATATTAAATAATTGATATACTTCTAATAAAAAATATGATGTTGTCTATTAATCCCAATTAAAATTCATGGCCTATATAAATTTGATAATATCGTCTCTTCCAACTTTTTTGTATTTGTATTGAATCCAATACTATCGTACACGATCTTTTTTAGATTAAAGAGACTATACGCTACTTATTGGAATACCTTATTGATTAATTATTGTGCCTACTATTCATCCAAACCTTCTAAGGAATGATAACTTAATTAAGTGATGAATTGTTAAGATAATGACTATGTTCCTGTTAGTTTATCTACCACTTATTAAGATTCAGTTTCACTTAAATAAAATGGATCTCTAAAATTAATATAAATTTGATATTGTTACATTTACAACAATTAATTAAACTCTTGTTTGTTTTTAGCTTATTTTAATACCTCAATTGCTTTATTATATTAATTCATTGTAACTCTTCTCTAATGTAATTTCAATATAACAAGATCTTTTGGAAACTTTTAAGCAGAATCTTTAGGTAAGATATTGTTGTTTACCCCTTTAATAGATTAATATAACAATTGTAAATTATCATACTTTTATTAAATTTATTGTGATTTTTAAACTATTAGTTATTATTTTGTCTATTAATTTTTTAATTGAATTTTCATTTCTTTTATGATTTATTCTTTTTTATTAATACATTCAAATTATTCATTGTTCTATTATTATAATTTAAACATTTATTCATGACAAATATCTAATTGGGATTCTAATTATTAAACTTATTCTAATTTGCTTTATTAATATTAAATTTGATCTTAGGCCATTTATAACATATGTTTCATCATTAAAGTTTATTCAAAATATACTTTTTTTTCAATCTATAATAAATTGAATATTATTACTTCTAATTCTTATAATTTGCAAACTTTACTATTTCTCTTTAATATTTCTAACTCTTTCATTTTATCTTCCAATTCTTAACTTTTATCCTTAACTTATTTACGTAGTGAAATTATCTGAAGATCTTAATTATTCGATTTCTTTTGATTAGTTAAATCTTCTATTAAGTTTTCATACTTTAAGAATTCTCTCTAAGTAATATGCAATCAAACATACTTCATTATGCTATACTTTAGTTCTTAGTCTTGTGTTTTCGTCCTTAAGATTATTTACTTATTATTTTGATTGTTACAAATCTTAATATAACTATTCATAAGAATTTGGACGCTTTAACTCATCATGAGCCAAAAATGATAACATATTCTTCTAACTTAATGGAATAATAAGGAATCAATTACCTTAATGGCATAGATGTAGACACCTAAGAAACATCAAAGTTTTATGGGTTTCTTTTACTGCTATTATTCATCTTACCAAGTCCAGATGTTTACAGTTTGAGAATTCTGAATGATTGATTTTTACTAAGTTCTTCCATAGTATTTATAGTTTATTTTGATTTACGATTATCAGATGTATATGATTGATATTCATTCATTATTTGGATGTCTAGTTATGAAAATTTGATTTATAAAATAAAAATAATCAAAAATTATATTTGTGAATGAATGTTTATAGTTTATAGATTCTTGATATTAATATTAATATTAATATTGTTTTTAAATTAAATCTCCTATCTTTTAAAGTCTTTATATATTATTAAGTCTTATATTCTCTATCCTAAATATTTCTTATTAATATTTTCATAATCCATTCTAAATTATCTATTTCAAATTATAATTGATATTGTAATAGTATAGATACTTATATTAAATTCCAAAAATCTAAATTCAAATTAAAAGATACCAAATTCATTATAAAATAATTTTAATATTATATGATTCAAATTAATAATATTTTTGAAGATAATTTCTTCTTTGAAGTTCTTTCAATTATGGAAAATTAATTTTCTTTGAAGTTCTTTTAATTATTAAATAATTAGTTTACACTTTTTGAATAGATTGTCTAATTGTTATTCACTAAATACATTATTATTTTTTAATATTTTTATGTACTCAATAAAGAAATATTATAGAAACTTGATAATAATCAATTAAAAATATATAGAAATTAGACAAAGACAATTATTATGAGAATGGATTTAATAAAATAATAATAATGAAAACTGATTTAATAATCATTTTTCATCTTCTTCTTCAATAGGATCCCCTTTTTAAAATTTTTTCTTTACTTGATCCATAGATGGACTTTAAGTAGGATCAATATGATCAAATTCTGTAGTATTAAATTTTTATATAATTTTCTATTAATTTTGTTAAATTGGTTTATAAGTAGTCTCCTATGTTACAAATGATCCTTTATTTTCAATTCTATCTTAAGGACTTCCTTTTTAATTTTCATTTTTAAATTCAGTAGTAAAAGCTTTTCCACTTGTAGAAAACATTTGCTTTTTCTGAAAAGCAGTTAATTTAGCTGGTCCTTATATACCACTCTCTTAATAACATGAAATAAAGAATGGATCTTATAAACATTAAGTAGCAGTTATTCTTTCAGCTGGATCCTTTTCAAGCATTTTTTGTATTAAAGTCTGAAAATTTAGGTAAAATAAATACAGTTATAAAAGGATCAATTTTTTTCATTTGTAAAGGAGTTAAATCAATTTTACATTATTTATTTAATTTCAAAACTAAATTAAATCCTACTCCTGGAAATAGATCTTTTCCTGTTAATCTTATAATTAAGATAGAATTTACAATTTAAAAAATATCACACCAGCACTAAAAATATCACAAACCTTATCATATTTTAAAGTTTTATCAGTAAGATTAGCTATCTCTGGAGCAACATATCCAGGTGTTCCACATTTAGGAAATAAATATCTTATTAATTATTATATTTTATACTTATTTACATTACAGTATGTAGCTAAACCAAAATCAACAATTTTAAGAGAATTCAAATCATCTTTTCTTAGTAGCATTATATTTTCAGGTTTTAAATCTCTATGCATAATTTATTTTTCATGCATATATTCAATTCCAGTCAAAATTTACTTAATAAATATAAATTCTATTACCCACATAATATTCCTTACAATATCTTCAGAAAATCCATTCTTATGATTATTTAATTCTTCATGCAAGCTTTTCCCTTCTAATAAATCCATAACCATATAAAATGTATTGTCTCCTTCATAGACTGCATGCAATTTTATAAAAGAAGGATGATCTAGATCATTATTAATTGCTATTTCTTAAAACATTGATTCCTATTTTATGTTTAAACTAATACAATTCCATTTTCTGTTTCATTAACATATGATTTGTCAACGCATTTTGCTGCATAATAATTTTCTGTATTCTTATGTCTCACCAATAAAACTCTAGATGAAGCCCCTTTCCCTAATGTTTACAAAGGTGTATAAAAGTCTTGAATTCTTTAAAAGATGATCTTATTTCTCAAATGTTCTTTTAATGTTGATAAAGTTTTTTCATCTCCACAAAAAGTAGTTATTTTGGCAACATGGTTTTCGTTTATTTATTTAACCTAATGAATGTAAGAATGAATTAGACAACTTATTAAAATTTGAATGAGACTATTTTGTAATGCTTTTTCCCTTCTTAATTGTCTTCTTCTACTTCCCACTTTATATGTGTTTAAAGTTAAATTGGCAAAGAATACTTAAAATTTGGTTGGTTATCCTAAAATTTCATAGTTTTTAAGGTATTATACCTTACATAAATCCAATCTATCTTGTCTTAATATTCCAATATATTTCTTGTTTCCATTTTTTCCTTTACGAAAGCATTCAAATTAATATACAACTGGTAATTCAATTTACATTGACAGACGATAATTTATGAGGTATTAAGTTAAAAAAAATTTAAAATAAATGATATTATGTGAAACAAGAAGAAGATAAAGAAGAAATGGAGTTCATGCTGAAACCGAAGAAGAATATCTTTAAGTTTAACATCAACTTTAACTATCCTTTAGAAATTAGCCAAATAAGATGAATGCCAATAAATACTCTAAGAACACTAACAGCCTTCTCCATAACTTGAAGGATTTATTATAAATCATGATTTTTCATTTGATCCATTTGGTTCTGAGCCAATCTTCTTGCTTGAAAAGGCCACTATTTATAAATCTCACTTTCTATTGTTGATTTGTGAGGATTTTTCTATGAATCTAAAGAGATTGTAATCTATTTTAGATTCCTGTAAGTTTAATCTGATTAAACTTAGCAGAAACTTCAGATAATCTAACTGATAGCACTACCGAAGAATAGACATAATCAAGTTACATCATTTTTAAATAAGATTGTTATGTTCATACAATTACTTTTGGAAATGTAATTCATAAATTCCATATTTGGATACTCAATCACTTAAATCCTTTATAGATTTTCTAAGGTATAAATTTATAAAATAATATAGAATTGTATTATCCTTTATTCAATGCATTCGTTGTTGTTGTCAATAAAGGAAATAATAGCAAATAAAATTTATTTTAGGCAGAATTTACAAAAATGCTTTAATTTAATTAATCAGTTTAATATCACACTATTTCGGATTCTGATGATGTAATTATTTTTATTAATAAAGTTAATATCGGAAAAATAAAATAGTTTATTAAATATATTGAAATCTTTAGTCGAATGAACCCAATTAGAATAATATTTTTAATGATTTACTTATTGATGTTACATGATAATATATCTTATTAAATAAATTTGAATCTCTTCAAAAGCTTTTTACCATTATTAAATAATATTTCAAAAAGACTTATAATATGAAATTTACACAAAATATCCAAAAAAATATTTATTTAAATACTATTAACTAACTTATTTATAAATCTTAAATCATCAAATATTCTATCAAGTTCAAAAAAACTAAATATTTATATCCAAAAATCAAATAGAAAATAAAGTCTTGCTTACAATAAAATCTATAAGATTATTTACTCATTTAGAACTTGAATATTAAATTTTTATTAGATAACATTCTAATCAATAAATATACATAGCTCTTTTTTAATACTATTAAAATATTAATAAATAGCTTTTTTATTATTCCAATAAATTTTAAACGATAGGATTTTAATTAGACTATTTAGCTTATTATTTTCTAAATATTTACTATTTTTATGAATATGTATATTTCTTTGATATGTGTAAATCAAATATAATAATTTCAAAAAAATAAGAATGTTTTAATTAATACTATTTCTACTTTTGATAACATATTAATTTACTCTCATATACATAAAAAGTATTTCATAATAATTGATTATTAATAATAATATATATAACAATATTTTTATTATGAATAATTTAAAAAATTTAGGATTACATACTTCCTTGTTCTAAAAGGTGTATGTTTTCATGAGATCTAAATTGTTCAAGTAAATTATTTATATTTTTAGTGCAATATATTAAGTTTTATAATTTGATAACTAATCTATATATGTTAGCATGGCTCTATCTTTTATATAAATGTTTTAGTTAATTTACTTAGCTTTTGCATTAAAAACCTCATATCTATGGAATAACTCTTAGTTAACAGAAATAATTACTTAATTTTTAAGGTAAAATAATAAAGTGATCACATAGCTACTTTACAATTTTGTTGCATATTGTTAATACTGATTTCTCAATATTTTTAGCCTTTCTGTATTTCTTCTTTTCCATTGTCCTCTTAACTATAATGTTACTATTTTTGGTTGGAATATTAGACAAAGATGCCCCAATAATTTTAATTAAAATGCTTGGCTATATGTTGAAATTTTTATTGACAATAGGTTATTTTCCACTTATGCAAATATTTTTTGGAGTAAGTCTTCTTGTTGAATATATTAGTATTTGGCTTGTCATGAAAAAGATGGAATTTAAGTAATGGTTTATTTAGATTCTCAAGTTTGTTGGACTTTTGAATATAGTATTCATGCTATTTTTGCTATATTGAGTTTAATTTTAAGTTAGGGCTTAATTAGCATAGTTTCATTAATCTGTTATTAATCAAAGAAAACTTAAATGAATACTTTTTCACAAAGGACTGGTAGGCCTTATTCTTTTTATCATTATTGCATACTAATTAATATAATGACATATTAACTTTTGGAAACTCCTTAGTACGTTTCAGTGATTTTAATTGTCTTTTTAATTAATAGTTATTTGCTTTTTTATTTAGTTAAGTCTACTTAGCCATTTCATAATAAAAATATTTAAACATTATGGGTTATAATAACTGCTTTAAATTTTTGGACTTCATTGATGCTTACCTTTGCTGCTATATTGGAAGGTTACTACTTTAGAAAATCTTTATATGCATGGTTAATTGGTATTCCATTTCTGACAATTATCATAATAAGGGAACCATCTGAATAAGTAGATTTATTTGCAGCTAATATTCATCCTCATCAAAGTGGAGATCACATAATTTAGTTATGTGAATAATTATTAAACATGATTTAGAATGCACATAATGATCATTATATTCAATTAGAATTAGATGCTTATATTGAAGTACATAAACATGCATGTCCAAAACAAGATTGTGTTCTTAAAGCTAGAAAATAAACAGAAAAAAAGAAATCTACAAGATAAGGTAATCAAATTTTATTGGATGTAATAAATCAAATATTTTTTTATGGTATTAAGTCTTTTCCTACAGATATTCATTTAAGACTTCATTATGCTTATTTTTTAATGGATTATTTGAAGTTAAAATAATTAGCATTAACAGAATTATAATAGGCTGAATAAAGTAATGTTAGTTTTGATTTTTCTTTTATTATCTTTAGATTTAAGAAAATTATTGAAGAAGAATTACAATAATAATAATAAGAAAGTTCTATTCATTTGGATGTTTCAAATGAAATGACATTTTTAGCTTAAAGTAAATAATTAATGAATATGGTTGAAAGAACTGCATTATTATTTATTGACTTTTGGTCTTAATTATAAGAAGAAATGCCTGATACAGGTAAATTACTTTATTTGGGTACTAAAATATAATAGTTTTCTTAAATAGTTGAAGATTAATGGAAGAGAATTAAGAAATTAAATTAAAAACATAAAAAGTTATATTTATTAATGGGTAAATATTATAAATATGTTTGGAATGATGAAATAAAAAGTTAATAAATGTTTGAAATAGAAAAAAATAATAAAAATTCTGAATTTAAAGGACTTTATATTTTGGATGAGATGGGAAATTCATCTTAAGCTATTTTAGTTTGTCAAACAGAAGGGGAACAATTAGGAATTATATAATCAATAAATAAGGCAGCATGTTCTTTATTAGGTTATACTAGAACAGATCTTGTTGGTAGACATTTAAATATATTATAACCAGAAATGTAAATTATATATAAAATAATTTAGTTATTCAAAATGGCATACAACCATAATGACAAGATTTCTTGAGAATAGTGATCTTAACTAAATATAAGAAACAAAAGAGTAAGGATGCAAAGTAATTTTTGTAAAAAATAAAGCTCATTATATTATTTAATGTTTACTTTAAGTTAAAATTATTTAAACTTAAAATCAAGAAGTCTATTTAATGGCTTAATTAATTTAAGATGTATAATTTAAACCTTATTGTTATATTTTATGTTAATCAAATGGATAAATTGAAAATATTAATTCTATGTGTATAAAAGTATTAGGAATAGATAATAAAATAATAGAAATGAAGAGATTGAATATTAATGATCTTTTTCCAAATTTCATGGATATCAAAGAAGATTATTAAACAAGATAGGGTGATAAATTAGTATACACACCCTCTTAAAAATTATCTAAAGATTTAGATTTTATAAAATACAGCTCTGAAAACATATAGTTAGATCTTCATGAATAAACTGTTTTTAATTGTTAAGTTACTGAAATCTAATTCAATTCTTTGGCTTCTGAAAATATTGAGAATAGAGTATTTGGATATATAATAAGACTGGATTTGATAAAACCATAAATAAATGGATTATAAGTTGTGAAGAAATAGTTGCAATAATAATAATGGTTTAAATTTATACCATAAAATATATATTAATTAGAGAAAGTAAATATTACTGATACTTTTGATAACTCTATAAAATTTGATTCTAGTATTATTTGGGAAAGTGCATAAAAGTAATCTGAAGACACTGTAACTTAAGAATTAATTAAATAATAAGATGAAATAAAGGGATTAGCATAAGGAATAAGAACTGTTCGTTTATTAAGAGATAAATTAGTAGATATAGATGATTAATAATAAGAGGAAGAAGATGAAGAGTCTTAAAATAATTAAATTATATAAGCCTATTAAGATGATTTAGAGGAAGAACAAAGCATTTTATAATTGAATTAAAATTATTCTTCTAAATAATTAATTGAAACTGAAATTAAATAATCATTATTACCATCAATAAATAAAAAAATGTAAATATTAATAAATACATTACTTTTAATAATAATAATTTGTATATTTACTGAATATTTTTTGGGTACAAAATTAAATGAAGATCTGTAAACAAATATTCCATATTTGAGATAAAATAATGAAAGATTAGCATTATTTTTATTAATATAATCTGTCATATAAGACTTAAAATTTTTAAATTATGGTTTCTCTCCATTATAATAACAACTTACTAATAATACATTTATTCAAATTTAAAGAAATAATTTTAAATTGAATTTAGCATAAATTGAATAGTTAGAATTAAATTTATCATTAGCAGAAGTTACTCTTATTTAGGAATATTAATTTTATGAAACCTAATTCAAAAGTTTAAATGTATAAATGAAAAACTATTATGGTGATATATAAAATTATACTCTATCAGAAACTATCTAGTAATTGATATCTGTAGCAATAAAATTGAACAATTCAGATTTAAGTGAATTTAATGATAAGAATCCATTAATATTTTACTTTGAATTTAATTCATATAATTCTTTAGCCATTGCTTAACATATATCTTAAGATTATTATTATTACAATATACTCTCAAGATCATTAGTATTAGATAAGAGTGTTAATATTTTCCTAATCATTATTTCCTTTATGACATTCATTTTGTAATTATTTTTACATATATTTTTTAGATTTTTGGCATAATTATGCTACTTTTATTAAGTTTATCATAATAAATTAGAAATAATATAATTATTTTTAGATATTAAAGAAAATCAAATTAAATAAATATATAATAATTGTGAATTATTTTTGACAGATCTACAAATTGGAGATGATGATGTATAATTTATTTAATTAATTAGCTAATATCTGAAGCAGAAGAAAAACCTGTTGAAAAAGGTGATGAAGCTGCAGTATTAAATTTTAGACCAAAAAGAAGAAAACATAAAGACTCTAGTAAAGAATTTTAAAACTAATTGTTCATTTCATTCTTTTTGAATTTGCTAATTTTCTTTTACTTTCTATTTTTAGAATTTTAAGTAGAATAAGTAGTTAGTTAAGTCTAACGAATATTACCTGTTTTAAATCTTACTAGTTCAGCAGAGAGTTTTAATAGATTTGCTGATAATGCTTTAAGATAATTTATTTATGATCCCAATTATTTGATCTATAATAATGATGGAATTGATGAAGTACAAAAGATAACAGTATCATTATATGATATTGATGCTCAAATACATCAATTACATACAGACATGTGGGATCTTTTTGAAGATAAATATAAAACTGCATTCTTTAACATATTTATTAATAATCCTTGCTCTATTATAGCATCTGTTGAAACTACTGTTACTGAAACTGTTTGTAACACATTTTATGGTGGGATAATGTAAAATGGTCTCTCAATAGGAATTACTAAGTTTGTTGAAGATTTGAGATAAACTATCAAAAATTTTGAAAGTCGTAATAGTAGCTAAAAACAAAAATATTATATGTCTGAAGATCCAGAATTGAATACTAGAATGAATTTGTTAAATACTCCTTCAGTGACTTCAATGAGAAGAATATAAAAAATATTTATAAGGGCATGCTATCGATATTTAATAGAAATTATGGAGCAGACTATTTTAGAACATTTTGACTAGACCGATATATTAAGATTGACAGTATTCTTATGTATAAATATTCTTTTGTTAATTGGTGTAACTTTTGTATGGATACCTGTTTAATTAAAGAATAATTAAGATATTTTAAATACTCGTTTATTGATTCTAATGATACCATTAGATTTAATTTTAAGGTAATTTTAATATATTTATATATAATAGAATTAAATCCATTAAAAATTACCTAAGAAATAAAATCTATCATTGATTATAATTAAATGTCCAATTTTTTATAAATAATTATTCTTATTTCACAGAATTCCATACTTTTCATTTTTCTGATTTTTTAATTAAAAATCTACTCTTAAATGATAAAAATAAATGAGTAAAGACTAAAAGTATTAAGTCTATCGATAATGAAAACATTAGATATTATTATTTACAATAAATAACCATATTTCTCTCATTGTATAAAAATATTTATATGAATTATTATATAATGAAAGTAGATTTTTATGAAATAATTAAAGTATTATATATACTACTTATTTAATCTTAGATTTATTAGATATATATAAAAAATGATCAATTAGATATCATACTTCAATGTAATAATTATATTCTATCATGACAATATCTATGGTATTTCCTAATCATAAAGTCAGCATCAATTTTCTTTTTAGCTGGAGCTTCATTTAATAATTCTTGATATTTCTATTCGCAATCATACTTCTTAATAAATTCTTCTTGATCCATCTTTAAATTATCCATAGCATTTTCTAAATTATTCAAAATCACCAATCTTATTATTTATTGAATATTTACCTAGGACGTAATACTGTCCAATAATCAAATTCTAATATCTAAGGAAAATATTATGAATCCTTAATTTTAATATTTAAATGTTTTTCAAAAAATTTCAATTTCAATTTAAGTGTTTAAACACTCTTTATGAATAAATTTGGACATATTTATAAAATCTATCCTATCTAATTTAATGATAATCCAAGTTCTTTGAATAAATTAATCTTTGGACTTAACATATAAGCTGGTGTTAATAGTAATAATTTATGATTATTTATTAATAATTAATGCTAAACTTCCTTATTTGGAATTAAAACATCATAATGATTTAATAATCTATCTAAATCATGATTTTTAAGTGCTAAAAACTCTGAAGTTTTTTAAATCTAATAAATTATAATAAATTTCATACTAATTCTTAAATTTCTTTTGTTTTATAATCTCTATTATACATAACTCTAAAATTTGGTGGTATTCTTTCAAGATTGAATGAAAATAAAAATGGAGTATTAACCAATATTTATCCAAATTGTTTATCATTAATATGTGCATATGTATTAAAAACATTTCTAAATTTTTCATAATTAACTTCAAAATTTCTCATTAATAAAGGATATGCTGTCAACATAGATAAAATGTCTTCTTTTTTTATTTGTAGTTATTTTTCAAAAAGGTCAAGATAATTGTTCATCTTTTCAATAGGATGGCTCAATATTTATGGGTCTTTAAAAAGGATAGTTCGCATTTATCTGTATTAATGTGATCGAAATTTACTTTGTTTCTGCATTCAATCTATTTTTGAATAACTCATTTAGTTGTCCAATATCATTTAAAGTATTCCCTTTGACAATAGAGAGACCTCTGTTTTTGAAAATTCTGAAAATCATTTATTCATTAAATCCCATTGATTCATAGATATTTAGAGTAGGTTTAACTTGAGTTTCGTAATCATAAATGGTAGCAAATTTTGTATTTTATATTTTTTCTGCAAATTTAGCATAAGAACTGAATCTAAAAAAGATGGCCTTCATTTAATAAATTAATATTTAAATATATTTTCATTGGTTATATACAACCACTCTAATTTTAGTTTCAGGAATCTAAATTATTTAAATTCCACTTATTCCTAATGTTAATTGTTTTAATTGAGTTATTATATTAGCTTGGTTAATTATATTCAAACAAGCAACATCACTAATTGAACATCCTTTCATATTAATTACAAGTTATTATAAATTCTTATATTCAATTATGATTGCCATCATTTATTCAACTAAATAATCAGAAATTTGCTAAGGAGATAAATTAATATATAATTGTATCACATTTTCTCTTTTAATTCTTTCCATATAAAATAAGAACATTTATTATACAACTTGTTAATTTAAAATCATATGAATTATATATTTTCTTTTTTACTTCTCTTTTAAATATTTGTCTAATTCTTCAAGTTATAATTAAGAAATTGAAGTAATCTATTTAAATTAACATTTAAACTTAAATTTTTTCAGTTTTCTCTTCATTTTTTAAATATTCTAATTTCATTGGTAAAAGACATTGAGCAGTATTAGCAACATCTACTAATGAACATCTATCAATTGGATTACGTATCAACATATTTCTAATTAAATTTCCTAACATTTCCCTAATTTAAAAAATATCATACCCATATTAAAATGAAACTAAATTCAATTTATTTTCAATTTAATCTTATGAAATCAATTCAGCAGGTAATGTAAGTGAAGCCATTGATAAAATTACTATACCAATTTACCAAACATCTGTTCTAGATGAAACATTAAAATTGTTTTTGAAACCATATTAAATTGATGATGTATTATTTTCAGGTGGTTATAAAGCTTAATAATCATTAATATCTTAATTATAATAAACATGATATTTCTTTTTGTAGGCAAGAACAGGAGATAAACCACCAACTTTGAATCCTTTATTTTCATCATAAAACAAATAACTTACAGAGAACTATTTCTAAAATATCTATAAAAATTATAAATATTGAGCCACTGATACTAATGCTATAATTGCTTCAACAATAACTTCTAATTGAAAAAGATTATGAGTTTAAGCTCTTAAAAATATAATTTCATTCATTGGTTATTCCACCCATTCCTCAACTGCATATATAGTATCATACTATAAGTCAACCATTTTAAGAAATTAATTATATACAGTTTTCTTGATCTTCTTATTAAAGAAAGATTTATTTTTAATGAGGTGACCTATCTCAAAGCATTTTACAATATAAGTGAAATCTGATATCAATAATTATGATCTCTTAAAATTTTCATATTCAGCTTTAGCAAAATCACTTTGAGGTATTAAATATTAATGAATTGTGAGAGCCACTTATCGAACACTTACTCTAAACACTTTATTAAATTAACTCTTCTTTATTTATGCTGATTTTTTGTAATTCCTATAAAGTATCTCTTTCGTTAATTTACCAAAAGTTAAAAGCTTTAATCTTTCAGGATCAAATGTATTGCAAACAAAATAATTTATAGCATCAGTTTTGTAGATTAAAATTCTTAACTATAAATATTTTCTTACTTATTAATTTAAGCTAAGTAAGCTTAAATAACTTTAAGATGTTCTTGTAATTCCTCTTTGCTTTCACTACTCTAAAACCATGAACTGAAAATTGACTTCTCTGGAAATTAAGGCAACTAATTTATTTATATTGTTAAATCTCTTACATTAAGTTAATAATTATCAGACATGAGGTTTCGAGATAATTGATTAAGATCTTAAAAACGTACTCTCACATCACGATAACAATTAGAATAGTTGTTAGTAATTCTAATACTGTAATACTATTTATTTTCATAGGACTATATATCAATGATTTAAATCTAATATTACATTATTTATTATTATGTTTAAATTTATTATAAAAAATATTTCCATAAATTAAAGTATTTAGTCTTGTGATTATAATCAAATAAAACTCTTAAATTTAAATTCAAATAGACTAGTTATAATCAATTAATTTTATTAATATCTAACAAAATAAAATTATAATATTCTAATCACCATATTTAAATTAATGTTTTTAGAGAATAATTAGTGTTTTTATTAAATTCTTATCAAAAGAATTGATTAATAAATATCATAATTCTCTAATAAAATTATTATTATTTTCATTAATTCTAAGTTAGAATGAATGATGTTTAAATCTAAATAATAATTATATTTTATTATTCAAATAAAAAATACTTACTCACTATATATATCTTTTATTTAATTTTTTTAAGACTTAAGATGCTTAATTGATTCGATTATTTATTCAAAAATTAATAAAAGGATTTGAATTTATAGCTTAAAATAATATTTAAATGATTTTTAATTTTTCCAATTAATTATGTTAATCCCTCTTTCTTTTTTAATAAAATTTACATTTTACCCAAAATTGAGCTTTTCAATTTAATAAAATATATTAAATTCAATCAATAATAAACCCATTAATTAAATAAAGTTATAAAAATGTGATTAAAGAACTTGATTAATTTAGTTTAAATTTAAAAAAAAATAATATACTAATTTATAAAGATAATCTTAATTTATTAAAATAAAAAATTATAATATCATTAAGTTATATATAATATTTTACATATGTAAAAAATAGAAATTTACTCTCTATCAAATACTAAACACTATATAAAACTATAAGTTTATAAATTGAATTTATTAAAAAAATAAACTCTAGAGATAAGTAGACAATTAACATTAACAATTAATATATTTTATTGATGAAAGTGATAGGAAATAGAAAGAGAATATTAATCTTATGGAATTACAAAAGAAAATATTGTTTTTATGTTAAGCAATCTGAATTCAATCCGCATCTTCAATATCTTCATAATAATCAAACTCCTCCAATGCAACAGAATCAACAGTCATATCTATTCCTTATGATTATGATTATTGCATGTATTCATCCGATTCTTAAAACTAATCTTATTATAATTAAGAATCTCTCAAATCCTAACATATTATAATATATATACTTCTCCTTCTAATTGTTCTTCTAAATCTTCATTATCAAATTTTTCATCCTCGTAGTTTCTATGTTCAAATTTTTTTGCTTAAGCTTTTCTTTATTCAGCTTCATGTTTCTCTCTTTCTTATTATTATTTAAGTAGTTCTTGTTATTTTTATTGTTCTTTCAATTTTTCTTATTCTTTTTTTTATTATTCTTATTTTTATAATTCTTATCTTTGTTATTCTTATTTTTATTATTATTCTTATTATTTTTTTAATTCTTCCATTTTTTTTTATTCCTCTTATTATTTTCTTAATTATTCTTTTTTTTATTCTTCAATTTTTCTTTGTTCTTCTTATTATTATCTTCTTAATTCATCTTATTTTCTTTATTCATCCTATTTTTTTTGTTCTTCTTACTTTTTTAATTCCTCTTATTTTTTTAATTCATCCTATCTTTTTTATTCTTAAAGTTTTTGTTCTTGTAATTTTTATTATTGTTACTACTATTACTATATTTGGACTTCTTTAGGGGAGGGTTATGCAATTTTTTGTTGTTATCCTTTTTCTTCACTAATATAAAATGCAATTTAAAAAATACGATTTTTTTTCAGGTTATCTATTTTTTAACAAAAAGTATAATAATGGTTTGGTTGAATCATTGGCATCTATATTCAATTTTTTTGCAATCTAATCTCGATTGATATCTTCTCTTAAGTTGCTTTCACTATTATTATATTTATAATCAATACCTTGAAAAAATTGAGTTGGTGTAGTGCATTTCAAAAAATAATAAAAACTCTTTAATTAATTCTAACATATCTCTTCCACATCCTAATTCATAAATGGTTTAAGCTTTGTTATTTTCCCAAAAAAATGGAGATGGTTTTTTATTATTGCCCTCTTATTAATCAACTACATTAAAGACTGATGCTCTTATCTGAGCTCTAATCTTTGCTAGAGATCCATTAGCCTCAAGAGATTGTATAACTAAGTTTTTAAGTTCTGTTAACTCCTACATTATTAAAATTTGAAAATATATTTATTGAAAAATAAATTTTTTAATTAAATACTTATAATATGGTTAAATATTACATTATACATGTATTTATATATATAAAATTATCACTTAATAAACAATTCAAAAGTATGTAATTCTATTAAATAATTTAAATTAAATAAATATAAAATAAGTTCATCGTTTTGTTAAAGGACTAACAGCTCTGAATTAATTTATGATATTTTATTTTAGTGAACTTATATTGTTACTAGTGTTACTAAATACTTTTGTTTATTCTTAATCTGGTTTATCTGGTCTAAGTTTTTAATTTTAAACAAGTTTTTAAAGTTCATTAAATTGAACATTTTTTTAAATATTGCTAATATTAGAAGTTTATTGTTAATTATTTGTATGTTATTAAATCTTCGAAAAAATAAAGTTTTTAATATTTTAGGCATTAGAATTAGGATTTGTGTTTTCATTATTAAAATTTATATTATTACCTTATGTTGTTAAATTTTATTATTAATTAGTAGTATTATGAAAACTTTCATTTTATTCTGTTTAAAGTCTGTTATTTAAGAAAGATTTTTAAAAATTTGTGTTTTTACTTAAAGGCATAGGAGAAACAGTTTATTATTTTGTAAAAGGTGATTAAGTAGCACTAACTGTTTTAATCTATTAAGTTTAAGGAGTTAATTTATTTATTTAACTTTTAAATTATAAATTGGGACTTTAAAAAGGAGAATTAGTAGTCTTTGTATTCCCTCTTGAATTAGATGGTCTTGATTATTCTAATTCTTCAAGAGCCTTTTATATTGGTCTCTTTTCTTCAAAATCATCTTGTTTATAAGTATATCCTACAAAAGTCATTTCTTTCTTTGTTGTCTTCTAATTCTTATTAATCCAAGGCTCTTCTTCCTCATATTTATCAAAATTGCTAGTATCTAATTCACTTCGAATAGTTGGAATATATGGTGCCTTCATGTCTCTTATTTTTATAATAGACAAACCACCAAACCAAGGATGTCTTATAATTTAATCATATGTTAAACGTGTATTTGCATCACAAACTAATTTACTAATTAAATCTTTAGCTAATTAAGACACTTTTGGTTCTTCTGGAAATGCAAAACATTACTAAAATCGAATTATTCTTTAACAAGTTGTTGATGGATCATCAGTATAAAATGGAGGATATCCTACAAGCATTTCATATAATATGACTCCAACACTCCACCAATCAACTGATCCATCATATCCTTATTATAAAAATACTTCTGGTGCTATATAATCTGGAGTTCCAACAGTAGAAAATGCTTTCTAAATTATATTTAATTTATTTTACTTCTCTTCTAGTCTATTTAGATTTAAATTTTTATGAAAATACAGGTTTATCAAAATGAATATCAGCATCTTTACATAAACCAAAATCAGATAATTTTATATGTCCATAATTATCTAATAAAATATTATCTGGTTTTAAATCTCTATGTATAAATCCTAATTTATGAACAGAAGCAACAGCTTATACTAATTCTGCCATATAAAAGCGAGCCTCAGCTTCTGATAATATATCTTTTTTCATTAATAATGTCATTAAATCACCACCAGGTAAATATTCCATAACTAAATATAAATTTTTTTCATCTTAAAATGAACATTTCATTTCAACAATCCAATTATTTCCTTTAGCTTCTTCTAAAACCTTTCTTTCATTTGTTACATGACCAATTTAATTCTTAAAAATCATTTCATGTTTTTTCATTTTCTTCACTGCAACAATTTATTAAGAAGGTACATGTCTACATAATCTTACTTCCCCAAAAGCTCCTCTACCTATAATAGCTAGAGGTTGAAAATCCTCAATATTTAATTTAGTCCGCCTATAAAATTTGAAATTTTGAATACTTTTTTCTCATTTATTCTGCTTCTTTTTTTAAAATTTCTTTTTTAATAATTTCTTACTCCTTTGGATTCATATGTAGAGCATCCATAAGTTTTGATAATTACTACCAACCTTCAAATTATTATTATTCTTCTTATATTTATTTTGCATATTTTCCTGTTTAAAAAATAATCATAAATGAATACGTTCTATGTATAATCTACAAGCTTCAACTCTATCTCGAGTGGCATTTGAAATTTGTATTTCCTTTTTTCCAATCATTAACGATATTTATATTAATTTTTATTTTATTTTGAATTTATACAAAAAATAACAAACATGTAGATATTATATTTATATAAATTCATGCATATATGCATAAATAATAAACAAAACCTCAATTAAAAATAATCATTGTGCTTTTTTATGAAGCTAATCATTTATAATGAGCAAGATCAGGTTAATTTAAGAAATTCATAAATAGTTAAACATTTTTTAAGATAAAATAATACAATACTATTTCTTTTACAGTCTAATTATTATACTTATTCAAAAGAAATTATATTTACTTTTTTTAGATTTAAGTTTAGATTGAACTCAGCCTTTTAAAATAAATAGTCTCAACTAAAAAATCTTTTAATTTAGATATTATACATAATAAAGAATGTTATTAATTAAATCTTAATTACATAAACTTTATATTTTATCAGAAATATCATCTAGCTATGTTTTATATCAATTTCTAATTAAATGAAATTCCTTCTAATTTAATCGATATTTTTAATAACTATTCTATTTGATTTCAAAAGTTAATAAATTTACAAAAAAAAAAATTTAATTTTAGTTTCTTAGAAGATTTTATTAAAATTCTTATAACTATATTTACTTATGTTTTTATTCTATATTAAATAAGCGAAAAAAGGCCTATGTTTTAAATTAAAATATTAAGATAAATACTTAATCTAAATTAAAGAGGATTATAAAATTAAAAAAATAGATGAAAATAATTTAAAAGTTAAGGAAATTAAACTTGAATAAATGAAAAAAAATAAATAAATAAAAATATCATTTAAGATTTAAGTTGATTAATTTAATTATTAACATTGAATTTAATAAAAATTTTGTATATATATCTTAAGTGACGATCCTAATCTATTATTTGATAATTATCCTGTTGTTACAAATATGTTTGTTAATTGTTATCTTAGTTATCATTATTAAAATAATCTATTTTAAGATTTATAAACAAATCTAATAGCATTTTTAAAGCAATCAGATAAGATTTTATATTAATTATTTTGATTCAAAAATGGGTGATCATAATTTTGTTTTTAGTTCTGGGTACAAATTAAACATTAAAAATGAATATTTGAATTGGTCTCAAATATATATTGTAATAATTCTAATAATTATTAAATGTCTCTGCAATTAGAAATCATTTAATAAGACTTAATTACTATGAATATGAATATTCTAGATTTAATCTTAAATCCCATAAATTTTAAAGTAGTAAACTTTAGTTTTATTCATAAGGTGTGGCCAAATTTAATCATTTATTCCTAATTTTTATAGAAAATGAGTAAAATAATAAAATTAATAGATATCTTCTAAAAATATTTATTTATTTAGATTTTTTCATTAGTTTCTCTATGCTAAAATTTCATTTAAACTTCGATTTGGATATTATAAGAAATGCTTATACATTTTTGCAGGATTAGCTTTTTAAAACTGTTTAATCAGCATTCAAAATTGGATTATTCATTATATTTTTTTTCAATGATATTTATTTTAACTTGATTGATAAATTTTTTATATAAATCTTTTATTTATATATAAAAAAGTATTAGATTCTATTATATAAAATATATTCCATTTTTAGTATTCCTTTTAAAAAATATATTTAGAAGAGAATTTATAAAATTTTATATCCTAAAAATTTATTTAAAAATGATAAATCTCATAAATCTTAATATAATTCATATAGAACTACTCTTGTTTCTTCATTTATTATAGGACCTATTCTTTATCTTAATTAATCATTTGTTATTTTTATATCCTCTCTTTTAATTTCTTATCTTAAAACGTATTTTTATAAAATATAATTAGTTAACTCAGATAAAATATTTATGTTTTTTTATTCGAAATCGTGTATTTCATAATCTATAAATAATTCAAGACCCTCAATTTGAGAATAGCTTTTATCTGATTTTAACTTTTATTCTGTATTTGAAGGTAATAAATAAGTAAATGGATTGACAAGAAACTTTAAAATTAATTTATTAGTTGTCTTTTCAATTTTTGGGAAGATAATCACATCAAAATAATCTTCTATTTCAAAATTTTCGAATTGCTTAAGATAATATCTAACATTATCTAGCTATTTGCCTTTATTTTGTTGATCATTTTCACATTGCATTGCAGTTTGATTATTTAAAAAGGCTTCATAATCTTAAGACCAAAAAACCTTAATTCTATAATATTTTTCTTTATTAATAAATGCTAGTTTGTAGAGTTCGTCTCCTAAAGTTCTTAAGTACCATTCAAGAATATTTTCCCATACATTAATATCGTTAGAAACATTAAGATTATTTGAATAATTTTTTAAGTATTCAACTTCTTTTTCATCTAAATATGTATTGTGAGGATTGGCAGCTGAAGAATTGTTTTAATGACTTCTCTTAATGTTAATGATTTTTATCTTTTAATTAAGTGGTTTATTATCTGTCATAATAAATTAAATATTCTTTTTTTTTGAGAAAAGTTATTTGCCTTATACATAAATTTATATAGATTAGCAATTAAAAATTAATTTATTTCTATTAAGGATAATATGTTTCTGATTTAATACATTTGTTTCCCTTTCCTTTGATTCTTTCAATAGTTTTCAATCCTGATATTAAATCAAATATAAGAAATTTAGATATATATATATTTTATGTCTTGATATATTCTCAGATTTTTAATATATCCTTATTTATTATTAATAAATAAAAACAAATTATCTTAAATCCTTCATATTACTAGAATAATCATTTAAATATTACCTATTTTTAAGATAAAAACTAGTAGATTTTAATTTTATATTATGCTATAAAAAAAGGATTGCTATATTAATAATCAATAAAAATAATTAATAATACTAATTGTTTTTTTAATAATAATGATTATATAACATATTAATCAATTAGAAATAATCAGATTTACTATCTATTACACTTATAATTTATTAATCTAATATTTATTTAATTAAAATTAAAATGAATAATTGATACAATATGAAACCATCAATATTAATTACAAAATAAGACAAAGTTCAAATAATATATGAACTGAATAATAAGATGAATATTAAGTTATGTCTGAAAAATGTTTAAAAGGATTAAAAAAATAATATTTGAAAAGAACTATCTTTCAGAATCATTGTTTTAATAACCAGATTAAATTGCTGACAAATTTAGAAAAAATTTAGTTGAGATACTTAAATTAGGTATTTCAAAAATATAGGAGTTAAACCTCTATAGTATGATAGCTTTTATTTAAGAGTGATAAAATTTGTGATCACTCCTGATTTTTATTTAGCATCAATATTTGGTAATAGGCTAATTTTGATTTTCTTAATAAAAATAATTTTATTTCTTATTCAATGATTTTAAATTATTTAGAATAAATATTATAATTTGGCTTCTTTTATACTTTGAAAATTTGATTCTTTTTATTCATTTAATATAATCATAATTAAGACTAATCAAATAAATCAACATTAGATTAAGATTTATTATTTCATAATTTAAAATAGACTTGTAACTATTCTGTATATATATTAAAAATAGGATTCATTATTTTATAAGTATTTAGCACAGGCCAATACTAATAATATTATTTAATTGAAGTAGTATCAAAATCATGAGTTATTTTTCGGATAAACGAAATATATTTTATCATAATAATTTTAGCTTTGGTGTTTTCAAAAAAATTGATTAAAATCTATTGTAGAAGCAAAAAGATATTCCAACTGATTGTAAAATCCTTATTTTAAATATATTACAATAAGTTATTACGCTTACAATTAAAATAAGATAATTAAAAATTAATATCACCTATTTGTTCGATTTTACTATAATTTATAACTATTTTTCTTTTTGATAAAAAAAGATCTAAGTTAAATTGGTAATGGCTTATGTATTGTTGACACATAATAAATGATTAGATATAATTTTTTAGTATTTTTGATCAAATAAACTATTGATTTATTTAAGATCTAATTATTTATTTATTTAAATGAAAATAGAATTAAAAAATTACACCTATATAAAAATAAAATCATTTAACAGGACTAGCTAAGATAGTTTATACATCCTCTCTACCAAGCAAAGTTTAAAGACGAGTAACATATTATTTGTAGTCTTCATCTGAATATACTGAATAATATTCAATAGCCTTAAATTTATCATTTTAATTACTTATTAATATGAATTCATTAAGTTATTTAAAGATATTTTATTCAGATTCTTTGACAACTCTACTTCATTTAAACTCAATTATTGCAAGAGTTCATTAATTTTAATGGTTTCAAATTTTTGTAATGTCACATCATCTTAATTAAATTTCTTTCCAATTTAGCATAATTTATATGAATTAATAGAATTATAAAGCTAATTAAAATTAGCTGAAGTTAAAGTTTAAGGAATTAAACTACCATCATTTATTTACCAATTTAATATTAAATTTTTTTAAACTCTCTGAATGTATTGTAGGTTTTTCATACATTAATAATTTAATAACATTAATTCTTTACTCTAAAATTCAAAATATAGAATGTGACTATCACTAATTAATAATGTTCTTGGAAATTATTTTCCATTAATTATTTATTTACATTGCAAATATTCAACATTTTCTAAACCAATTCTTATATCAAATTCTTAATTCTCATAGTATTTACCTAATTATAGAAGATAATCTTTGTCATTTTAATTATTTTTAATTGTTTCCTTGAATAAAAATAATTAACATTACTAAAAATTTGGGAAACATTGTAATTATTTCATAAAGCAAGATTTACGGACTCCAGGGTCCTTATATAATATTTTCTAAATAGTCTCGACCATCAGACAATGTTGGTTTTGTGAACTTTGATTTATATTAATTTTACTTAGCTTAATATATGCACTTTTGGAAAGACAAATGGAAATCTATTATCTAAATATAAAGCAAATATTATGGGTTTTTATTAATTAAGTTAATCTATTGGAGGCATTTCGATCTACTTTATTAAATATATTACAATAATTTATAAATTTGGGCTTAATGCTTTTAATGTTATCTTAAAATCTTCTTTCTTTAATTATTCAATTGATTAAAGTTCTATGATATTAGATTTAATTACCTTTTTTAAATCTTTTAATTTAAATCTCATTTTTGAAGATTTCTGTAATTATACTCTCAACATTATCCATATTATTAAATTATTATATTTATAAAATTAAAATTCATAGAATAGAATTTAAAGATGTTTAATTATTCTTTAATCATAATTCTAATAAATTTATTTAATAATCTTTGCTCCATCTAAAAGAAATTATGGAACTCAATATTTCTATTAACGATTCTAATAATTTGATTCTAATTTAATAAAAACTTAATAAATACATAAATTATTAGTATAATAACTATAATATTATAATAAGGTTCATTTTAAAAGGATTATAATTTTTAAAAATCATTAATATCTTGGATATGGATCTATTATTTAGTCAAATATGAATGTAAAATCATAAATGCAGAATATTTTGAGTAAAATAATTGATTCAAAACAAAAATTTTAATTGGAGAATAAAAAGATCAATTTTATACAAAAGTAATACTAACTAAATTTGGAGTTATTTTTTTTAATTTCTGCTTTATGCATAGCCTATTTATAAATCATAACCTAAAAAATAATTTAATTTTCTAATTAAACAAGAATCCTATAGATTTAATATTTTATTCTTTACTTTCTTTATTTATATTTTTATCAATTCATCAATATCAAATTAGATACTAATCAAAATAAAACAGGTAGGATTATTTTTATTATCAATATTAATCTCTTGATATGCAATTTAAAAATGGAGGATTTCTACAATTAATATTAAACTTTTGGACTATTGCTTAATTCAGCTCTATTTAGTTCTTATTTGTCTCATTGTTATGGGAAAATAAACTAAAGATAATTTACTCTATTATTAGTAAAACAGTCTAAATGATATCTTGAATATTGTCATAAAAGGTTTAAAAGTAGAATTTATTAAATTAAAGGTATTAAATAAATATATTAAAAATATTCTTCTGCAAATATTTTATATCACATCTGTTACTATTTTCTAGTTTTGTGTGTATTTCTCAATGCAAAAGCTTATAATGATTGTTTTTTTATTATTACTGAGAATGAAGATGTATATTTGAATTAAAATCTTTTATTTAATTAAAAATGGTTGTCAAATCACTTGCTCATAAAAAAATTGTACATAAGAGAACAAAAAGATTTGTTAGATTCGAATCAGAGGATTATCCACATAAATTAAGACCAAGTTGGAGAAGACCAAGAGGTATTGATAACAGAGTCAGAAGAAGATTTAGAGGCAATAGACCTATGCCAAAATCAGGTTACAGAAGCGATAAAAAAACAAGGTATATATTTATTAAATCAATTTAGATATTTAGACTAAGCTGGTTTCAGAAAATTATTAATCACAAATGAAAAGGATCTTGAATTATTGCTTACTAATAACAGAACTTTTGCAGGTGAATTGGCTCATAATCTATCTGCAAGAAAAAGAGCAACACTTGTCAGAAGAGCTGCTGAACTTAATGTAAGATTAACAAATGGCAAAGGTAAAATAAGAGCAGAAGAAAAAAAAGAATGATTTCATCTATTCAATATTAGAAACAAATACATTAAATTATATATAAATAGTATAATTACTTAAAATTTAAAGTATTTCTCATCAATAAGAATAAAATTAATGAGAGTAAAAGCAGTTGGAAGATAAAATTTATTATTTCATGTAGATAGATTTCTTAATTAAAACAAAGATCTTCTCTGATATGATATTTAAGGATATCATACATTTATCTATATTTATTCTAATAAATTTTATTATAAAACAAAATTATCAAATTAATTTTCTTATTTGGCAAAATATATCTAAATTTTCTATTTCATTTGTATAAAGTTGTTTAAAAAATCTAACAAATTTTATGAACAATATTTTTATTGATAATCAAGTATTATAATGTATTCCTTTTATTAATTAATATATTTAAATAGAAATTGTTCAAATTTCACAAAAGTTGCCTTGTCACTTTTTTAAATTATATATAAGTATGGTTAATTAATTTACAATATTCTAAAATTTAGTCACATTGGTATTCTGAATAATGATATATTCTATAATTGATATATAAAAATAAAATAAATAAAATATTATTAATAGAATAGATTTTAGTTTCATTATTTAATTATTTAGTGTTTAAATAGTATTTCTCTATAAAAATCTAGGTCCTCTTCGTATTTTTCAGAAATCTTTTTTATTATAGACTCAAGCTTCTAAAATAGTCTACTTCTTCTTGTAATTATTAATTTTACAACTTTAATTCATTGATAGTAGAGACTTTTATTTTTAACTTTTCTTAATAAAATAAAGTGTCAACTACTTCTATTTTAGATTGAGTTATATTGCTTTGATTATGTCTACATAAAAATAAATAAATTACGTGTTTCTAAATCTTTCAAATTCATCTCTTAATTTTGATAGAACCTATCTAAATTATTTAAGTTCTTCAACTAAATTTTAATTTTCTTCTATTTTTTAAGTAAGTAATTCTTAATATTTTAATTTATCATCTTTTTCTTTTTTTAATTCTTAATCTAATTATCGTACACTTTTAAATTTATCCTAATTAATTATATTTTCCATTTCTGCATTTTCATTTCTTAGTTTGTTTAACATTTCATTTTTCACTTCTAATAATTTTACTATTTCACTAGAAAGCTTTTCATATTTTTTAATTGTTTCTTATTAATTTCTTAATTATAACTGATATAGCATTAATAATTAATTTTAATTATTGTAATTGTTTAGTTAAATTAACAATTTCTTTAGTTAATGCTTCACTTTGTGAATCTAATTGTTTTGTATTTGTTGGTTTTATTTCTTTTTATTGATTGTCTTTCTAATTATTTTTTTTATAATTATCTCCACAAAATTTTAATTTTTTTATAGTGATTCTTTAAGAAGACTATTTTACTAAAGATTTTGCTGAATCTAAAATTTTCGTAGAATTGGATTAATCCTGTTGTTAAATAAAGGATGGTTAATTGATTTCAGAGACAGTGGAATTACTTAATGAATAATCAGAAATGATTTCATCCTCTTTTGTTTAAACTTCAAAATTCTATTTAGGTATGTTTTTCAATACAAAGTAATTATTATCCAAGATACTTTTGCAACATAGAATTCAATTCTTTTAACTTTCTTTATGGATTTTAATATGTAATATACTTTTATAAATTGTTCTCTTTTTATAGTAGTAATTATTCGTCTTCAAGTCTTCACACAAAATCTACTTAATATTCTAATGCTTCTTATAGATCCTATACTTCTTTATTTATTATATTTTAAATTAGGTTGTAATTGATTTAAATTATATAAAGAATAAATTCTATTCTTAATATGCTAGATCATTTACATATAACATAGAGAAACATTATCTGATTTCTATTAAATATTTTGATTATCAATTAGAAAGAAAGTAATTTAATGTGAAAAACTAATTGTCAAGGACTATAATTATAAAATTAATAAATGGCTAAATAGTTTTACTTAATTTTTTCTGATAAAAAAATAAAGTTGAAAAGAAAAGAATACATACTTGGAAGGAGTAAAGCTTAAGCATCAATAGTAATTAAAAATGATTCAATTAGCAGACAACATGCTAAATTGATTGTAGGCAAATCTAGTATCACCATATAAGATTTAGGATCTTCTAATGGAACAGAAATTAATAATAGAGCTATTAAACAAAATTAATTAGTGTTGTTAAGGGAAGGAATGAAAATAAAATTGGGTGAATATGAATCTGAACTTGAAATATAATTTGAAACTATAGAAAGTGATGTAGAACTTTCAAGATCTAGAAGTAGATCAGGTTCAAATAAAAAAAAATAATAAAACAAAGCTAATTAGGAATAATAAAAAAAATAAAAAATTTGGAACATGGGAGGATTAAGTAAAGAAAATTAAGATAAACTTAAAAAATTAATGGGAGCAAAAAATGAATCAGATGATGATGAATAGGAAAAGTAAAAGGAAGAAATTGAAAAGAGAAATAAAGAATTAGAATTACAATACAAAAGGGCGATGTAAAGATAAAAATAGAAAGGTATTGGTTTATGAAATATATTTATTTATTTATTGATTATGAAACATTTATCAAATACCTACAAACTCTTTAAAAACCATATTAGTTTTTACTGATTTATTTTAATACAATGTATTTAAAAATTAAGCTAATGCTTCTTATCTATAGGTTACAACATCTTATTATTTTGAGGGTGGTTCATTAGGTAAAACTGGAATTTAGTACCTATCTGCCAGCTAAAATTAATTAATTAATTCTAACCTTTTTATATAATTCTTTAAAATCATTATATCTTCTTTAAACAGTTGCTACTGTTTGTCCATTGATTACTCCCTCAATTTTATAATACTAATTTATTATTATTTCATACAGTAGTTTATTAAATAGTTTTAACTTCTTTAATTATGAATTTGTGACCATGTCCCATTCCTGATTATATAGTAGTTGAAAATCGATCATTATTTCGTTAAAAAAACTATGATTGATCATATGATGAAGATGCCATACTAGTTTTAGGATCAAAACTATCATCATTATAATCTCTTTCTAAATAACTTTATTTTGATGCTACACTTGCCTTTCTTATTTCCAAAAAATCATCAAATACTTTATCTTATAATACTTAATCTATATTAGTTTCCTCTAAAATTTAAATAAAAATTTACTTTCATCTTCTAAATGAATAGGACCAGATGTTTCTTCTAAAAATTTATCTAAAGTTGGACATTACATTTAATGTTTTACTATAAATTATAAAAATTTTTCAAGTGCTTCACTTCTACTTGCTACTTCTTTACCACTCAATCTTTCATTAACTTTTCTTTCAGGTATTTCAGGAAAAGAATGATCAACATATATTTATTATAATGCTAATCTTAATTATTAAAATTCTTTCAAATTATGTTCAGTTCTTACTTATCTTTATTTAGAATTTGAAAAATAGAATATCTTAAAATATATAAATCTTTTTCCTTATTTTTTAATTTCTTCAAATCCTTCAATTTTTATACTTTGTATTTCATATTTTGATTTTACAATGACATCTTATTATTTTTATTAATTTTATTATTCTTAATTAATAATTAAATCTTAATTATTATGTTCATTTTCTTATTATTATGGTGATTTTTATTACTATTAATTAATTTCACTATCTTATTTTAATTTATTTAATTTTTCATCTAATTATTTATGCATATCCATAATTTAACTCATTAATTCTTTTTGTTCTTTTTCTTTTTAAACAGCTTCTTCTTCTTTCTTTAATCCATAAGTTGGATCAATTAATCCTGATTATTCCTATTTTAATTTTTATATGCCAGATGATCCTATAGAACTTTAAGAACCCTCTTCTTTAGTCAATTCATCTAACTAATCTAAAAAGGATTAACTTCTTTTTGGATTTTTAGATATTGATTATCTTTAATTTGTATTAACAATAGAATTTTATTTAGTATTAGATTAATTAAGTGAATCATCATTAACCAAATGATGCTATAAACTATTGAAACTGATAAATATATTATCATCACTATTTTTACTAACTTTTTAATAATCAAATTTTGGAAAGAATATGCTTATTATATTAATAACAAGCATAATTATGAAATTGCATAAATATACTGATGCTTCAACAGTTAATTCATCAAATCCTCTATTTTCATTTTCTAAATTTCTCTCAATTCCAAATACTATACCTGATGTTAATTAAATAAGTAAAATAATGGCTAAAGCTAGACGCAATTCTCTTAAACATAATATTTTACATACTTTGAAAATTTGAAAATAGAGCGATAATCAATATAAAAAAAGAATGCACATAATATCCATAAAAATATGTTGGATACTTCCATAAATCCAAAACTCATATCCCACATAATTATCTTATATAAATGAATATTTTATATACAGAAACTATGCTTGCTATTATTAAGATACAAAATCCTACTAATACACCAACAAACTTTGCAAATATTGGAAAATTACAATCACTTCTATAATCTCTATGATAATCTTAATACTTATTCTTACATTGTGTAATCTTTTATTACTTGTCTTATTCTTTTCCATTCTCTTTAATAATATTCCTTGTTTTTAAACAATATTCCCAAAACAAGAAGCAAACCAAATATATTCAAAACATAAATGATCGTGCAACTTATATAATTATCTGCACAATACATAATATTTATAGATTAATTATTTATAATTTCATTTTTCTTCCAATCTGTATAAATGAAGAGGAATCTAGACTGATTCATTTCCTATTTCTGCCTTAATAAATCCAAATTCATTGCTAATCACCCATTATTTAAATACTATTGGATCCATTTATTACTTTATATTATATTATAGAATACGCCCTATTATGCAAATTTCATAAAGATCTATTAAACTTAAGTATAAAGTTTATTCAATTGTCCTTAAGCCCAAGCATTTATTTTTGATTATGTTAATTAATATTGATTCTAACCTGAACAAACTTTTTCTCCCAATAATCTAAATGCACTCAACCAACTATCTTTTACAAAATCATAAAACTCTTAGAATTCTATTTTATTGTCTTTATTTTTATCTATCATCTAAAAGGAATCTACTTTATCATTATAAATTACAAAGAATCCTTTTATCTTTATTATTAATCAATGTTGTAATACCTTCTAAATATTCTCTTTCTGTGATATATCCTTCCTCATTCTAAAACCTATATTTAAATCATACCTTATCTAATAATTAAAATAGTCTATCAGCTAAAGGAGTATCTCTTAGTCTTTTCAATTAGATACTTTCAAATATTCCTAGTGCTTCATTAAATTTATCTCTGGTTAATCTTCCTTATGGAGAAGCTTATTTAAAAGCTCGTTTTATTTACTCTTCCACTTCCTAAGTTGTATTTTATCTTTAATAATTGTAATTTTAATTTGGATCAATGACTGTAATTGATGATTATCCCATAATATTAATAATTTTATTATAAACTAACTCTCTATAAACACTTACACTATAAAAAACATTATTTTAATCGAAAACTATATCCTAAAGATTTTGCATTTGGGTTTAATTTATTTACATAAAAAGTTTGCATGATATGTAACATATTTCATTAAGGTATTCAAAAAGGATCTATAGCAAAATCTATAAATTTCTTTAAAAAAAATAAATAAAAATTTATGAAAAATGAAAGATTCACTCATAATAATGAAATAGTTAATCAATCAATAATCATATTATGAATAGAAACTACTAATAGAATTATTAATTTAGAATTAATGCACTAAATAATTTACTTCTTTATTGTTAATTAAATAAATTATTTTATGAAACTAATTTATCTTCATGTCAGAATATCATTAAAATTATGAATTATGATTTGTGGTTGAAATTAACTTAAATATAAACTCCTTAAATTATTTCATATGAAATCAAATCTCAATTATGATGATATTTCATAAATTTTATAGTAACATTTACTAAATGAGTTTAAATAATAGCTATAATTATTCAAATGAATAGAAGGGCCTTTTTTGAAATAAAAAAAGTTTATGAATACTTGTATGCTATTGATGAGTTATTAATTTTGGTTGAATAATTAATATATCTAAATTTTTAATTAGAAAGCATCCTTTTCTTCTTGTTTGTCTATAAAAAAAGTAACTAATATTTTTTTTAAGTAAGAAAGTAAACTATATTACTAAAGTGTTTCATTAATGCTATTTTCTTTTTATAGACCTACTTATTAAATTAGTTATTAGAATTTAATAAAAATTAAATATGTTTTAAATGAAAATAACATTTTTTTTAATTTGTGTATCTATCAAAAATAACTTTAAATATCTTTTATATAGTTTAAGAACTTTTCTTAAATTTATTAATTTAAAATAAATTTATATGTATGTTAACATAATTAAATTTATATTTTCTTAAAATACTAATCTCACTTATGACCAAATTGAGTGCTTGCTACACGAGGACCTAATTTTAATCTAGCTTAAGCTGTCACTGGTAATTTATAAGGTTTATCACTATCTTTAATTATTCTTTCAAATATTTTATTAACTCCATGTCTTGAACGTGTTTTATGCATTATCCAAGATTTCAAATAATAACTTAAATAGTTTAATATTTATACCCTTTATTTCCTTATCCTTAAAATTTCTCTGTAACAATATCATATTTCTTAGATTTCTTTTCTTCAAACAATTTTTTTATTCTTTCTTACTCTTTTTCTGATAATTTTGCAATATCTACATTTCTATCAGGGGTCTTGAAACTAAAATAAATATCTATTTAATTAAATACTTTGTTTATAAATATCCTGATTCTACTTTTCTCATTTATTATAAATCAACTCCATAATCAACAGCTCCAAATTATTTTTCAAAATATAATTCAATTGCTATCAAATCTCTTACATATTCAAAAGGAAGATGAGGGAATACTTCATCAAAAAAGTATCTTTTTTAATATATGATAGCCTTTACTCTATATGGCATTATACCATATTTTATAGATAAATCTCTGACTGACCAACCTTCATTAAATAATCCAAACAATTCAAATTTTGCTCTGAATGATAATTTTGGAGCAGGAAGTTTTCTAGGTCTTTTTTTAGAAAAATTATCAGAATTTACTAACCATTTTTAATTATCTTGTATTCTTTTTTAAATGAGTTCTCTTGCTCTATTCACTCGTTTTATCCTTCTATTTCTAAATGAAAATCTTAATTTTCTCTTTTCGGTCATCTTTCTAGCAGCAATGCTTTTATTTTCAGGATTTTAATAAATAAAACTATAAACATTTTCCTTTTCTTGTCTTTCATGAACATTTTCATCTAAATCACCATAAAAGTTCAATTTATTTTTATATTTAGAATCTTTAGCATCATAATCTTTATGACTATATTTAATTGCTAACAAATTCTTATCAAAAAGTGAATAATCTTAATAATCTCTATTTTCTTTAAGTAAGGTATCCCAATCTTTTTTTAATGCATCAGACCTTATAATATCTTTACTTCTTTTCAATTATTCTTCTGGACTCAAACTTGAATAATATTAAGCAAAACTAATCATATTTTCAATCGAATATACCTATAATTAAGAATATTCATATATTAAGCAATTACAGCTTTTTCATTTGGAGACTCTTTTGACTATTACTTTTCATCCTCCTAATCTTTTTTAAATAAATTAAGCACAGATTCCTCACCTAATTTTTATTATCATAAAATACTTTATAAATTATCAGCTAAGGACTTATAAGTATTTTTAAGTTCATTAACAAATTACTCTTATTATTTAGTCAAAATTCGTTGCTTGGCTTTAGCTGTAGAACTTGAGAAATTTATTCGATGAATAAAGGGATTTCTCAAATGAAAAAAAGCAAATTTAATCATTAAATAATTTATAATCAATTATTACAATAAAATGTTTCATCATCTTTATTTTTTGATTGATTACTTTATATTATTAATGATAATATGATATTATATAAAAATATAGATGTCTTGATAAAATAGTTATACTTATAGTAGTTCTAATAATATTATCAATAATATATTCTAAATATAAACACATGACTTTTAAATAATTTAAAGTTTACATCAAATCTAAGCTTGAATTTTGATCTATAAAAGTATTCATAAAAAAAAATCAATTATTTTAATGGAAAATGAAAGTATAATAAAATTATTTTTAATTTTTTGATTAAGTTAAATAAAATAATACATTCATAACACTTAAGATTAACATGAATCTATGAAATATAATCTATGCTTAATTTCAATAATTTTATTTTTATAAGCTGTTGTAAATTATTTAATGTTTAGTACAAAAAATCAAAATCACAGAAAAACTGCTTCAAGTGCTAAAAGTAATGAAACCTAAAAAAAAAGTAGTAATCAATATTAATCCAGATATACTAACATTTAGATATTTTAATAATTAACATGTTTGAAAATGTTAAAAAAATTAGTATTAGGAACTTCCTAATCACTCAATAAAAATAATTCCAAGACAAGAATATTTACAGAAGGAAATGAAAAACAATTAAAATTACATACATCTGCATCTCCAATAAAAAATAACAACTATTAATAATCATCATCACCCCCTAGAAGAAATACCAGTTCTTAAGTAAAAGCAATAACTAAATTACTAAATAAAAATATAAATCACACAGAATATAAAAGAGTAACAAGGGATTAAAGAAATCAAAGTGCTGATTTTTAATAATTATTAGCATAATAATAATTAAGGCAAGAGAATTATCTATTAAAAAATAATAGTAAAAAGAAATTCAATTCTTATGGCAATTTAAATGATTAAGTTTATTTTTCTTAAAAGGGAGACTTAATGGAATGTTAATCGACTGTTTAACTTATTTAAAATAATTTTGAGTAAAAACTGATAAATTCAAAAGGCTCATTTTCTATGAAACACTTCCCATCTCCAATGAACATATGTACATAATAAATTACATTGTAAGAGTTTAAAGACAAATTAAACAAGTTTAGTAAAGATTTAAAATAAAATAATAATAATATTTTTGAAGAATTATAGAAAACTCAAAAGAAATAATAATAATATCGTTATGATAAATATGATTATTAAGAGAGTGAAAAGTAAATTAGATAAGAGATTTCTTAAAGAAGCAAATCAGTTGATTCTTAATCATCAAGATCTAGATTGGAGATTTTGAAATATTCAAAGGATTATTTAAATTAGAAGAAAATAAAATAGTAATAAAATATAAAAGAGGAAGAATTTATAATCAATACTTAAAATTACATAAATTAGAAAAAGTTAGAAAATAAAATTGATCAATTAGTTTTTTAAATGTAAATTTTAAAGAAAAAATCTGAAGAATTAGAATTATAAAATAGATTTTTATTTGAAAATTTAACATAATTTTAGAAGGAATCAGATTGTAATGCTGAAGTATTAAATATTATATTATATATTATAGGAAAGAAATTTACTTATGAATAAGTTGGATTAAATGATAGGAATGTAAAAAAGATAGGAAGAGAATCTTAATTTTTTTAAGTAAATATTTGTCAAAGAAAATGATTAATCTCGAAGAATAAAAACTGAATAATAATAGTAATAATAATTATAAGAGGATAATATATAGTTAAATTAAAGAACAGAAATATTATCAAAATAAAGACCATTTGTCAAGTCAGCTTATCAAGGACTTGAATTTAATGTCTGATTTTAAATTTTAAACAAAAAAAACCCAACTATTTTATGATCTATATTTAATTAAAATATCTAATAATAAATTATTATCTTTGATTTTTGAATTTATTTTAGATATCTTTAAATTAATAAATGATTTATAATTCATATTTGTATTATCTATTTGATTATTAGTTTGGTTGAATAAATAAAAAAATTAATTATTTTAACAACCTAGAAATGAAATCTAAGTATAATCCTTAAGAAAAAAAACTGACGGTAATAATGAATATGATTAATTAGAATATTTCTTATGATTTGAATTCAAATAACAAACCAAAATATTATATATCAAACACAACATGCCATAAAGAAAATTAAAAGTTTTTTAATTGTAGTAATATGTCACCAATAGTTGTTGAATCATCTACTCCAAGAAAAAGACTTATATCTGGCAAACGAGTTAGTATTCTTAATTCTATATTAGACTTAACCAAAGGCAAATTGTTCAAATAATAACTCAAACAATAAAATTTAAAATAGATAGAAAAAATCATCATCTAATTAGAGAACTAATTTAACTGTTAAGACTGGATCATCAATTGAAGCACTTAAGGAATTAATTGGAAAAAGTAAGTGTAGAATATAAATTAGGCAACTTGAAATAACTATTATAAATTAATACAGATAAATTCAAGAATACAAAAGAAATATCATTTATTGATACTAAAAAGAGTAACTCAAGTGAATTTGGATATGATAATAGATTCAATAAATAATTTTAATAATTTTAGACTGTTAAAACAACAACAAATAAATCAGAACCAAAAGATAGAACTACATTTAAAGTATAAAAAATATCATAAATTAATAGAAAGTATTCTCAAAAATTATGGACCAAGAAAAATCTATGTCACCTAATAAAAAGATAGATTGGAGCAAAATAAAATTACCATTAACTACTAAAGAATGTATATAATAATTTGGATAATATTTGACTGATTTTGAGAAATAAGAGATTCATGGATTCAGTAGAGTAATTTTAAGTTAAAAGATTAGATTTATTGCATAGGGATTACATCCAAAAAAATAGATTAAAAATAATCAAACTACAATGATGGTTTTGATGATTCAAAAGGTGAGTATTTATATTCACTTAATGATCATATTGGATACAGATATGAAATTTTAGAAATAGTTGGAAAAGGTAGTTTTGGATAAGCATTTAAAGTTTATGATCATAAGAGATAATAAGTGTAATGTTTAAAAATTATAAGAAACAAAAAGAAATTTACAAATTAAGCTTTAGTTGAATTAAATATATTAACATATGTTAAAGAGAAAGATGAAGAGAATGTAACAAATATTGTAAAAATAAAAGATTTTGTAATTTTTAGAAATCATGTGGTATATTTTATTGATTTAAATTTTTTAGTGTATCTCATTTGAATTCTTATCAATAAATTTGTATTAATTAATAAAGAATAATAATTTTTAAAGTTTATCTTTAGAACTTATAAGAAGATTTGCAATTTAAATTTTAAATGCATTGAATTTTTTAAGTAAACATAAAATAATACATTGTGACTTAAAACCTGAGAACATTTTATTAAAGTAAGAAAACAAAAGTGGGATTAAAATTATAGATTTTGGTAGTAGTTGTTTTGAAAATTAAAAGATTTACTCTTATATTTAATCAAGGTATTATAGAGCACCTGAAATTATGTTTGGTATTCCCTATGATACAAGTATTGATATGTGGAGTTTTGGATGTATAATGGCAGAATTATATTTGGGATACCCAATATTTCCAGGTGATGATGAATAAGAATAAATTGCATATATATTAGAAATCCTTGGTATGCCAGATAAGGAACTTTTAGAAGTAAATATTTAATCAAAATTATTTAAGATTGCATAAAGAAGGAAAGTTTTCTTTAATGATATTCCCCCTTTTTAGCCTTTATGTATGTAAAATAAAGGGACAAAATTAAAAATACCTGGTAGTAAAACATTATCAGAAGTTTTATAATGTAAGGATAATAATTTTATTGACTTCTTATAATAATGTTTAGTTTGGAATCCTAAACATAGAATAAGTCCTATTGATGCTCTTATGCATGTTTGGATACTTGATGGATTACCTAGTCAAATTAGACTTTAACATGTTTAATATTTAGAAAGTTAATAACAATACTTAGATGTAAATGATAGAAAATAAGAAATTAATTTAAAATAAGGTTAATAAGGATAATAAAAATTACCTATTCATCATATATCAGAACCTGAAATGAATTAAGAAAATAAAGTAATAAATTTTAACATACTTTAGAAACCTAATCAAATTAGAACATTTTCTAGAGATAAAGAATTATTGATTAATATTTCATAGAATCCTACTCCAAATAATAAGAAGATTTCTTAATCTTTTCATTCTAGTAAAAACAGTCATAAATAGTAATTGAATTTTATTCAATAATTCCCGGGAACTACAAAATGCACTAATAAGAAAACTCATTATTTTTATTGAAATTTAATTAATTATGTATGATATCACTTTTATATATTATAAATATATATATATATTCTCAATATTAATATTAAAAATTTGAAAATAAATATGTCATAATACGATAATCCCAATAATTGTTTAGATGGTTTTATTGAATAACTCAATAAATGTAAACCTTTGACAGAAATGGATGTTAAATGGTTATGTGAAAAAGCTAAGGAAATTTTGTAGGAAGAAAGTAATGTTTAACCAGTTAGAGCACCAGTTACTATTTGTGGTGATGTTCACGGATAATATCATGATTTAATGGAATTATTTAAAATTGGAGGTAAACTTAAAGATAATATTATTAAGGTAATGTACCAGATACAAATTATCTTTTTTTGGGAGATTATGTTGATCGTGGGTATTATAGTGTAGAAACTGTATCATTACTTTTAGCTTTGAAAGTCAGATATAAAGTATGTATAATTTAAATTTAAAATAGGATAGAATAACTATTTTAAGAGGCAATCATGAATCAAGATAAATTACATAAGTTTATGGATTTTATGAAGAATGTGTAAGAAAGTATGGTAATGCTAATCCTTGGAAATATTTCACTGATTTATTTGATTATCTCCCAATTACTGCAGTAGTTGAAAATTCAGTAATATCTATATAAATTACATAAGATCTTTGGTTTACATGGAGGATTATCTCCTGATGTAGCAACTCTTGATGAAATAAGAAGATTGGATAGAATATAAGAAGTACCTCATGAAGGTCCTTTATGTGATTTATTATGGAGTGATCCTGATGGTATATTTTTTATAATTATATTAAAGATCGAAATGGATTTAATTCATCACCAAGAGGAGCAGGTTTTACTTTTGGTGTAGATATTTCTGAAAAATATAATCATACAAATGGATTAACCATGATTGCCAGAGCACATCAATTAGTTATGGAAGGTTTTTAAGAAACACATGATAAGAATTGTGTTACATTATTCTCTGCTCCAAATTATTGTTATAGATGTGGAAATTAAGCTGCCATTCTAGAAGTAGATGAACATATGAACCAAAATTATTTACAATTTGATCCTGCTCCTAGAAGAGGAGAACCTCATTTAACCAAAAAAACACCAGATTATTTCTTATGAAATTATTGATTTTGGTTGTTTCAATTTAATATTAATTTATTAATTATTCATGAGTAAAACTTTAAGATCTAAAAATATTGCCCCCAACATTGAATTCTGTAATGAAATGGCTAATAATTAAAAATTACTCAAAGCCAAAAAAAAGACTCTATCTAAATTGAGAGCAGAATTAGGAAATATGAATATCATTATGCCTATGACAAACTAAAAAATAGTACAAAGAAAAATTGAAAGTATATAATACATAGATATCTCTCTTTAGACCTTAAGACTTAATTAGAAAAATAATAAGATAATAAATAAGGAGTAACAAATTATGGTAATCTAACGAATTAGAATATACAAAAATAATCACCCTTATTAAGATTAGAAAATTTATAATAAATGAGAATTAAAAGTGGAATAAGAACAACAAGCGATGGAGATGTTGTATACGTTAAACAACTTTAAAAAAATTAAAATTTGTCAATCTCTAAAAATTGATTAAATTTATAAACTTTATAATAAATTTATAAATAAAACTTTCCTCTATATTATTATTCTATATAAGTTAGTAGTAATTTATGTAAAATTTTGAATTAAATTTATAATATTTTACAAATCATGTTTATATTAATTTCAAAATTTTAGATAATGTAAATTTAATTGTAATTATATGTAAAATTGAAACAAACATTCAAAAAAGTTAGTATGATCTATATAAAATTATTTTTGATATTTTTGAAATTGACCAAATACTTTCACTTCAATATATCCAAATATTTAAAAAAATAAAATTATTAAAATTTACAAAAATGTCAACCTCTAAATTAATATATTCATCACCAGGACCAAAAACTTAATCCACAATATCCCTTGGAGGTGATAAAGATAGAGCACTTTCTCCTTGTAGAGCTAAGATTTCTTAATTATCAGAAAAACAATCTAATCTCCAAAATTCAATTGATGAGGATTAGGCAATATAGAATCTATAATGCTGAATAGTTTAAAAAAGATACTTTCGAATAAATGGTTAAGGTTTTTGTAGACAAAGCAATAAAAAAGCAATAAGGAGATGAATCAAAGTTTAAGCTATTAAAAGAATAATTATAAAATGTAGAGGAAGGAGCTTAAAGAGATAAAATTATAAGAAAAGTAAGACAAAAATTGAATTATCTAATAGAGTGGAGATGAAAAATTAAGAACCAAATATTTAAAAGGGTTAGAATTAGTTTTAGGATAATAATTATAGTTGTAAAAAGTAAATAGAAAAGATTATGAATAAAAAATAACAAAAACCACAGATGATAGAGTTTCCAGTCTATGACTAGATTTAGCCAGATAAAAAAGTATAGAAAAGAAACAGAAGAAAAAATGCTTAAGAAATTGAGGATAGAATTTTATAACAATAAGAAGAAAGAAGATTAAGGTTTTATTTGTATAACTTATAGGGAATAGGAAATTAATAAATTATTAAAAGATTGAGAGATTCAATCTTGAAATTATAAGAAATATTAACAATAATAAGCTTAGATGGTTATATGAAATAAATTCTTATTTGAATGGAGAATTGAATTCTGAAAAAATGAAAGAAATGCTCCAGAAAATAGTATTATTAATCTTATTGATTAAACTTGTAATAGGGTTGAATATCCCTTAAGAAAATGAACTATTAACAAATTATGTATAAAAAAAAGAATTTGTTTCTTTTAACAATTATTAAAAATATGTCTCAAATGGAAGAAGAATATTGTAACTTTGAGGATGAGATGGCATAAGTTAGTAGTAGCAGATCTCCAAAGTCAAAGAAAATAAAAAAAAGTGATTCTCTTTCCCCAAGAAAAAATATTGGTCATTGGACGAAGGAAGAGCATGACAAATATTTATAGTTTTTAGAAGATCATGCTCATTTAAAGAAAAATAATAAAATCTTCAAACCAATGTCAGAAATCATTGGAACTCGCTCTCCTAGTTAATGCAGGTTAATCATTGAATTTATTTTAGATCTCACCATCAAAAATTTAATCCTTTATCACCCTAAGTTTAAAGAAAATCTGTTAAATTGATTAAAATAAACTAAGAAACAAAAGTACAAGCATAATTATAGGAGGAAACTAATGAAACCTTAGAAGATGAAAAATAAATAAAAAATAATGTACGATTAGTATTCTATGATGATGAATTAGCTTAAGATGATAATGAATTTAATTTAGATGACATTATCTGATAGAGTTATTATTTTTAATTATGTAATTCTTCTTCTTATAATATTTTCAATTATATATACTAAAATGCTGAAGCTTTAGACAAGTGAACTAATTTATATTATATATTATAATTATTGATCTAAATACTCTCTTATTAAAAATATAATAAATATATTTCTAAATATGAATAGAAAAGAAATAGTAGAAAATGAATTGATATCAATCAAGGATAATAGCTAGAAATATCCTTAATTATTTAAAGTAAACCATTCAAATTTATATCTTTAAAGGTATTAGAATCAAATTTGTTAGAATTAGATACTCATTCTTTATTATAGCAATTATTGCCTTAAATTGTCAGTTCAAAAAATATTAAATTAATTTCATTAGGAATAGGATTAATCCAGAAATTGTAACATTTTACATAATTAACTACAGTATTATTTAAATTATATTAGAATGACCTTGATATCATAATTGAATATTTTAATATTTCAAAATAACAGTAGGATGAAACAATAGACATAAGGTTAGTTTCAACTTTAATTCAAATTATTGGTCCTGATATTATCGATTTTAAAAATTCAAATCAAATTCTTAAAGTCTTAAATTTGTTAATATACTTTTCATCTTCCAATAATTCAATTATAGCATAATCATCAATATAAGGTATTCTTACTATTAGCAATGTTTTGGAAGAATTATTATAGAACAAATAGAAAAATGAACTATTGCAATCCTATTTTGAATTATTAGAATTATTTTTTAAGATATTTCAAGATAAGGAGCAATCATTTATTTATGTATCAAACAACTTAATATTATGTATTTATCTTATCTGATTTCAATCAAATTAGGCAAAGATATTTTCATTATAATTCTGAAATGTGGAAAATATTTACAGCAAATTGAGCAATTTCATACTTTTTATCATGAAACTCTATATACCTATTTAAAAAGTATAAATTTAATATAGGAGACAAACATAATGAATAGTAAGAATCAAAATTTAATTAGAAATTAACATGATAAGATTAATATTTAATTATATATTAACAATCGAGGACAAATTTGATTTAATAGCTTTATTGATGAATACATATAGTAAATTAAAACCAAATGATTAAAGTAAAATAGCAATTCATGATGGCATTTTATGTCTATATTCAAATTTAACAATATTCAAAAATTTATTAATAAGATAACCAGTTGGTAATAGTTATAACGGTATCTATTATCTTATATTTATAATTAGATTATAATGATTTAATATTGAGATCTATTTATTAATATTGTCTTTGTGGAATAAAAGAATATCAGACTTAACAATCTCCAAAATAAAGTATTTTGATAAACAAATTAACAGCATCTTATATTGATTGCAATTTACAAATGCTACCAAATATTTTTGTATAATAAATTAGTAATATAAAATATATTAAAAGTTAGAAAGTTTAACTTAGATAATTACTGACAATATGCAAAAACTTCTTTAGTTAGATGAATTTCAAAATGATGGGAATGGTTAATTATAAGAAATTAAGAATTATAGCCGACTCTTGTAATCTACAATATTTAACAGTGAGAATGATGATCAAATGGCAGAAATACAAGAAACTGAAAGTGATGATATAAGACTTAAAACATTTTTTGAAAAATTATGGAGACCTCTTCTTAGAATTATGAAGCAGATTCTAAAAATAGCTAATAATTAATAATATATTAATTTATTAGAATATTTATAATCTTGGATTTAATTTAGTTTAGAGCAAGATTAAATAAATAGTTTTTAATTACTAATTAGATTTTTGGCTGCTTAATCTGCTCCATCAACTTTAAAGTATAATGAAACAGATAAATGGCTAATTGCATGTAAAATATTTGAAGAAATTCTTTATAGCAATGTAAATTTATTAAATGCAAAAACATGGAATCTTATATTCTAAACATTATAAAGAATAGAATAAGTTGTTACTAAATCAACTTAAATAAAGATGACAAATGAGATATTTTATCGTAGTACATAATATCAAGATGCAACTGTTTTTTAAATGGTTGATGGATTAAATTAATTAGCACTTTAAGTTTCAGAAAGACTTCAAATAAGTCAAAAGAAAACTTTTGATTCAATTTATAAATCATTTGCAATTGATAAATTACTACTTATAATTAATAACAATTGGTAAAGAATACATTTACTGTGGACCATAATAGATGCTTTGTATTTCTGTTTATGTAGTTCCAAAGTAATGGAAATGCGTCTTAATGCTATTCATAAATATAGAGATACAATATTTTCAGGTATTGAATATAATAAAAATAATAAATTGAAATGGGGAGATAATTGGATCTAATATTTATTAAATCCATTATCTGAATTAATAACTCTACCATATGAAGATCTTAAAGAAAATATTTTATAAATAATATCAAATTTAATTCAAGAACATCATAAATATTTGCCTTAAGAAGCTTTTAAGATTTTTGTTTAATTAATTGAAGTTGTATTAAATGATTTTTTTAGCAAAGAATTCAATCATCAAGAATTAAATTAATAAGAATATAAATCATTAATATTTAGAACCTAGCTATCCATTTAATGTATTTGTGATATCATATCTAATCATATTGATAATTTAGATAAATCTTCAATTTGTAAATTAGCTTAAATATTTATATAATTAAATAATCAAAATGATTGTAAACATAATATATAATTATTATAGTTAATTTTGAAATTACTAATAAAATTATTTGTATGACTTGGCAAGTTTAAGAGAAACTTGCATAATTAGAAATTATTGATAATGAGTTCTAATAAATTTGTTTGAAGCTTTATAAAAATTGTTTAGATAATCAAGACGATCTAAAATATGCTTCAATACATATTTCAAGTTAAATCTGTTGTATAGCTTAGGATTCTTATTTTACAGAATTGTTTTCAATACTAGAAGAATTAATTTAACATTCAATGGATTATTTTCTTAAGATTGAATAACATTAGCTATTTCTTATCTAATAGACTCCTAGATTTATATAATTACCAATGGAAACTCCTAAATTCTAAGGAACAATTAAATAAATGATTTTTGACAAATCTACATCCTTATAATTATTTAAGCAATAATTTGAATTAGTAAAGTTATGCATATAAAAAATAATAGATGTTATTATTCATAAATCATTATATCCTAAATTCTACTATTATTTGCAATTATTTAATTAGGCATAATGTGTTTATGTAAAACATGAAATAGTATTGGCATGTTAAAGAATAATAAAGTCTAATTCAGATAAACAACTATTAATAGGTTCTATTGATTTCTTAGTTACTCTAATTAATTATGAATAAACTTTAGATTTAGAGGATGTTTAATTTTATATGGAGAATAAAACTTTCGAAATATTTTGTGATGTAATTAAATTAACTATACCTATAAATCATAAGAAAGGATTGTATGCCTTATAATTATTGTTCAATTTTTTATGTTAAGATCAAATAATTAATATATTGAATGATGATAATAATATATTCAATTACTATTATAAATAATGTTTATAATTTGATATGCTTGAAGAGGATATAATAGCAGAATGGTTGCATTTTATAAATTAATAAATATCTTAATTAAGTATAGTTGTAAAACATCAATACTTTGTTGAGTTTCTTATAAATAGTTTTGAAATCATAATTAATAAAAGATAATTAAATAAAAATGATTTGAATGAAGCAAATAAATTTGTTGGTGTTCTAAATGGTCTTTTAAATGTAAAAATTTATATATTCAATAGAAATGTTAAAAAATAATTAATGATAATTCTGAGAAACTATAATTAATTTTAATGACAAAACTAAAAAGTATCATAATAAAAATGATACCATCTTTAGATTAAAGTTTAATTGAATAGTTATTTGAACCTCTTATTACATAATAATTAACAAGTAAAATTTATAAAAAATTTATAGTTTCAAACAAAAGAACATAAGATTGGATATCATTTTATGTAAATGATGTATCATAATATTTAAATAATGAATAATAAAATGTTTTTATTTAATTGTTTACTAATAATTACATGAATAAGTTAAAGATATCAGAACCTGAAACATAATAATTGATAATAATTAGTTTAGTAGGATTTCTAGATATGGATAATCCAATTATAGAAAAGTTTTCATTATCTATTCGAGATACTCTATTAAATAGCATTCATGAAAATTTATAATTATTCTTGAATGAATAAAATATCTCAAATGAGAGATAATTTAATATTTAACTTATGTTAGATTTTTTAACTAGATTTGAGAAAAATGATTTAAAAGAATTTTATTCCATTTTTGTAAAAATGATAAAATGTGAATCATTAGAAATTAGAACAAAACTTATAATACTTCTTAATAAATATGTTTGAATTTATGTTTATCTATATATATATATATTTTCTGAATCTGCTAAAAAAAATTAAAAAACCATTATAAATAATCAATATTTAATCTATTTACATAAATTAACGTATTTTTAAACAACCTAAGAAAATTCAACAAAACTTATCTTTTCATCTCCATTCTGATCAAATTAATTAAAGATTTCTTTACAATCATTATCATAATCTTCTCTTCCAATAAATTTAAATAATTCATCTAAAGTAATACATCCATCTTTATTCTTATCTAATACATCAAATGCCACCCTTATTTTATCTTTATTACTTAATTAATAATATACCATCAATATCTGATAATTTACAAGTTGCAGCCACAAATTCACTAAAATCTAAAGATCCACTTTAATTAACATCCAAAAAATCAAATATTTTATCAACTTTATCATCTACTTAATTTTTTGAATATATTTATAATAATGCACATTTAAGTTCTTCTTTTGAGATTGTTCCTAATGATTTTATATAATTTATTATACCATTATTGTCCTTATCAATCTTTCGAAATATTCTATTCAACACTTTTTTATCATCCTTATGAACTAATTCAGTGGCAATAAATAAAACTATGGCTTATAAAAATCTGCTTTATTTTAAATTATTATCCTAACCTTCAGTATATCCATTAAATTATATCATACTCTCCTTAAAATCTTATGAAAGTATTTATTCAGATGAATGACTAATTTAATATTTATCTATTATACCTTTCAAACCATGGATCTTCAAGAACCTATTATGCATTTGGTCTCAATTCTGGATTTTTCTCCAACATTCTTTTTAATAAATCCTTAACTAAAGTACTATATTATTTCCAAGATTAATATCTCTAATAAAATATATAAATTACCTAAATTCTATGTTTTAATTTTTTATGTTAAATAAAATTTCATTTGAATCAGTCCCTTGAAAAGGTGGATCATTGCATAATAAAATATAAAGTACTACTCCACAAGACCATATATCACATTTTTAATCATAAGATTCCTCCATTACTTCAGGAGCCACAAAATGAATAGTACCACATTTAAGACTTAATTTTTCATATTTTTAAATCATTCCTGAAAAACCCCAATCTATAAGTTTTATTGATGTAGTCACTTCATCATCAATTAGAATATTATCTGGTTTGATATCTCTATGAACTAAATTTTTCTTATGTGCAAAATTAATGGAACCAATTAATTACTTCATAATTTTAAGCACTTCAGCTTCCTTAAGTGGATAAAGGTCTTCAATATATTGAGATAAGGTTCCTCCTTCACAGAGTTCCGAAATAATGTAAAATCTCTAATCATCCTCAAAACTATGATAAAGCTTTAATATATTAGGATGATCTAATCTAAATTAAGAAATTGATATACAGCTTAAGGTTTTGAAATTCTTTTCTAAAATTTTCATTTTTATCTTCACTCATTTTTTTTATCACTTTCATAGCTCGAACTTCATTATTCAATTTACATCTCACTTTAATTACACAACCCTATCCTCCTGCTCCTATACACTATTTATCTATAGGTTCATAAAGTTAATTGTAAGGACCTTCCATTTATTAAATGAAATTTGAATAATCAATTCCAATTTTATCATCTTGTTCACTAAATGAATAGGGTATATTTGATTCTTATACACAAACTTTTTTATAAGGTTACATATAATATTAATTAAAATATTTTCATTTTTCTCTGATAATTATATCAAAATCACAAAGTTTCCTTAAATTATTTACTTTGAATGTGATATTTATAATGATCAGTGGTTTATTTTAATCATTATCAATTATAAAATTATAAGAATTCATTTAAAAGATTAAATAATAGTATAACCTTTCATTCTATTTAATATTAAAAAGAAATCAAATAGTTGGTTTATAAAATTAAAAAGAAATCAAATAGTTGATTTATAAAATTAAAAAATATAAGATATTGTTTAAAAGTATTTTATAAATGAATTTTCTATATTGATATGAATAATTAATTTAATATTGATTTTAAGAACATAAAAATAGATATAATCGCTATAATAAAATATAAAACTTTTTAATTTTAGAATGGATTAATAGTATTATCTTAAAATTGATTTATTCTAAATTAATTTTGAATAAATTCTATAGTAAAGGCTCATCAATTAAAATATATATTACTGTTCATTAATAATAATAATCAGGATACAATCCTTGTTTCTTTTTGAATTTTTCAGATGAACTAAATACAAGACTGTCACTCTTGATATCTTCTTAATCCTTCTTGTGGGTTGGTGAAACAGCATGAATTTCAAATTGTTTTGTTTATTCAATTAAATGAGTTCTAAAATATTATTAAACTTCAGATAATTTAATATCATCCAAAATATTAAGTTGTTATAATCTTCTGTCAAATAGTCTTTAATGCTTTTAAACTTCATTCCACATTCTAGCTGACTCTTTGATTAATGAATAATCCTTTTCTTATAATTAGACCTTAACTGAACTTTTAAATTATTCAAAGTCTTATTCACTCATCTCTGTAATCAATTTATTCAAATTTTCATTAATAAATGTTCTAATATTGTATGAATATCTTACCTAATTCTATCTTAAACATAATTTGGACATTTTGCATTACTTTATATTAAGAATGTGAAACCTGATACTCCTCTAACATCACTCAATAATGAAAAAACAGCATATCCTAATTATTCAGTAGTTCTCAATTATGCAAAGAATGGAGTCTTCATTATTGTTTATAGAATATCTATAATAAAATATATAAAATACCATTATAGAGTTATGTTCTTAAGTCAGGTTTTCCAATTTAATAATGAACAACAATTCCTGAATTAGTTTCTGTTGGTTCTGTCAAATCATAAGTGTAATTACAGATTTCTTTTTAATTCAACATTACTGGTCTAATTTATAATACCTATTCATATTTAAGTGTTTTTGCTTTAAATAAATCAAGTGATTTTTCAACAATTTATATAGCTTCTTCTTTAACCAAATTACCCATTATTAGCCATTCAAATCTACATCTTTTAAGGAAATTGTTAGAGAAATGTATCACATCATTAAATGTGATATTAGTTAATTAATCTAATAATTCTTATGTTTCAAATGATGATCCTTCTCTTAATAATACACTTATAAGGGAATGAACTTATTAATATGGTTAAGATCTCTTAAAGTTTTCTAATTCTTAAGTAATTTTAACAAATGTTGATTCATATAAATCTTAATAATCTTCAGGTTTAAATGAGATAATCTTTTAGAACATTCCTATAACAAATCTAGAAATGGAATCACTAAATCCACTAATTGAAATTTCTAATCCATTTGCTGCTAATTATAAAGAAGCATCAATTTTAGCCATTTCTGCTAAATAATTGAATTCTCTAACATGATTCTTTAATAAAGCTTACCATATTTTAGCAATTGCTTCTGTTTTAGATAATTTACCATATCCAGTTTCAATAGTATTAATTCTAAGTTGAATAACTGTTTTAGGTACTTAAAATCTATCATCTTATTTAAACCATAAATCAGTTTATTCAGTTTATAATATTAATTAAGGAAATTGTGGTAAACCATTTTATAAAGGTAATACATTTGTATGTTCAGGAATGTAAATATTTTATGGTGGTAAATTTAATTATGGTGATATATTATTGGCTGCATTATTAAAAACTGTAGTTATATCATCAAGGAATTTGGTTTAACTATATTCAGTTCCAAAATATTCTTCTTTGTTTCCTAATTAATTTTAATAATTTTATGATGATAAAAACATTATTAATCTATCTCCAGTCAATTAATTTGTAATCTTTTAAATTTATTCTGGTTAATATTCTTCCATTAAATAAGGTGATCTTAACACATCTTCAATTGGATATAATTGCATTCTTGATGCCAAAGTACAAACATAATTAAATGGATCTCCTTTTTCTAAGAAATCAAATTCTAATTTTTTTATTGCTTAGATTTCTTTGAAAATCCATTCTTATGGTCCCTTTTATTTTAATAATTCAATATATCCTTGAACATATTAAATAACTTTCTAATATTATTATAAACCCTTTTATGTTAATTTTATTCTTATTGACATTTCTGAAAATAATTTCATTGTATTTGATGGACCTGCTGATAATTCTTATGCTAAATCTTCTTTTATAAGAAGTGATAAAAGAGAATTTTCTCCTTCATGACCAATCAAATGAGATAAATACTTTCCTGGACAACTTCTATATTATGGATAAAGATTATCAATAATGTAAATTAATTCTAAATGATCTTAATTTTTAATTGGAACATATTTTATCAATTATCCTAAATTTGTTTAATCAAATGGCATAACATTATAAGATGGAGGCATTAAATTTTTATTTTAAATGGCTTCAAAATAAGTTTAAGCCCATCCTTCCAAAATCTCTATTGGTTATTAACCATAAATAACTAATTTCATAACATTTGCTGAATAATATCTTTTATGAAATTCTTATAATCTTGCACGTGTATCTTCAAACTACAAAGTCTTCAAATTACCAATCATAAACTTATTATATTGACTACCAGGAAGGGAAGCATTATGAAACAATTAAAATTTGCGCCAAAAATCATTTTATAGATTCATATTGTATTCTGAATCAACTGCTTTCATTTCACGTTCTGTGCAAGAATCACTGAAAAGTGGACTGATAAAGAATTAGGCAAATCTATCAAGTGCACCTTCTAAAGCTTGATTGGCAACTGAAAAAAAAAAATTTGTATTTAATTCAGATGTAAAAGCATTAGTGGATCCAGCATTCTTTGAAATGTATTATTAATACTCATTTTCATTAGGATATCTAAATGATATAATAAATCTCTTACTTATCAGTTCCCATAAACAACATATGTTCACAAAAATGAGCAAGACCCATTCTATCAACAGGATCTTCAAGAGATCCAACATCAACATTCAAAGCAGCAGCAGACTTTTCTGTTTCTGGATCTGATATCAAAAGACATAGCAATGAGTTGCTGAGAGTTATAGATTTAAATGTTCTCTTATCAATAGTGCTTTTATGTATCATTTTAATTTATTTAGATTTTATATCATTATTAAAAATTCCTATTTATAATCAGGTTTAATCAGATTCACAAATGTAATACGACTCAAATAAAACTTTTTTTTACTAACATAAGTCATTAGAAGGATCTGTAGGTATTCTTAAGATAATTACAATGCATATATTCAAATATAAATAATTCAAATTTAATTTTCATAATATTTTTTTTAACATTCACAAAACATTGTAGATTCATACTTTATTATTGCTTTCATATACTTCAATACTAGTATCAATGATAGAGTGTTGGAATAACTTAAAATCAAGTGTAATTTGAATACTAGTTATTAATTGACTTTTTTATTTAAATTTTTTAAAAAAATACATTTTTTATGAAGGGTGGAAAACAATCAAAGAATAAGACAATTTGGGATTAAGTTAAAAATGAAGAAAAAGACTTCTATTTCAACTTCCTTACCAAAAAATATAGAAATCTCTAAAAAAAACTTAAAGACATTGCTGATTTAGAAGAATTGTAAAAAACAAAAGAATTGAAACCTGAATAAGTTTAGAAGATTCAAAATAAAGATGAGAATAATGAAAGAATTAAAGAATTAGAAGCCTAAGTCTCAAATTGGTTGTAAGCTAAGAAGGAAGCAGAATAAAGTGGTTCTATCATCACCTAAGAAGCTTTCATCCTAATATTGGAGCATTTATCAGAGAATTAAGACACCCTAGAACTGCTTTCTTAAGATCATTAATCTTTATATGAATTGGCTAAATAGCTTCAAATTAGAGTCAATAATCAATAAAAGAAAAAGGATCAATAATGGAAGGGTTTGAAAGTATTTATTAATAAATAATTAAATTTTAGTTAAAACACTAATCATAACCAGAAGTTCATCATGAAGAAATAACCTAATAAATATAATAATAATAAGAGACTACTTAATAACCAGACACAGTTGAAACTCATAAGGAACATCATGTCTAATAAGAATAATATGTCTTGATGAAATCTAGTCCAAAGAAATCATTCTAAGATGAAAATCGTTAATAAGTTCATCATTAACCTATAGATTAGCTTACAAATTAACATACTGAATAATAAGAATAATAAGAAAAATAAAATCACCCTTAATAAGAAGTTCCATAATAATAAGTATAAGAAGGAAAAGAGGAACATTAACATGATTAAAAAGGTAATCATTAACACCCAAGAGATGGACATAGACATCATCATCACCATAATCATGATGATCAAAGAAAAGGATATAAAAAAAATTATCATAACGACAGAAGAAATAATAATAATGGAGATAACAATAAATAATATAGAGGAAATAGATACCATAATAGAGATAGACCCTAGAGAGAAGAATGGTTAGAGAAGAAAGAAATTCAAGAACATGATTAAAATAATAATAATTAAGATCAAAACAGTTCAGATGAAGAATATATCACAATAGAACGTAGGTTAAGAAATTTTTTATATTTCTAGAACAAAAAAGCCTTAATAGAAACCAAACAGAGGATCTAATAGACATCATTATGATAACAAGAATAGATCATAAAGAAATCCTGGTGATAATCAAGAGGTTGTTGATGCATAATAATGAGATTATATTTAAAAATGTATAAAATAAAGAATAGTCAACCTAATTGATTTTCTATTTATCTTCATTAATTAATAATATTGTTACTTTTATTTTTATTAAAATAATAATAATTTAAAGTATTTTTATGTTCTCTTAATATAATTATTTAATTAAACAATAGTTATTCCACTTCAAATTTATTTATATATTCGCAAAATTATATCTAAAATAGAAATCATAATTTTATAATATATATTTAATAAAATAAGCAAACTCATACATTCTATTAAAATATCATTTATTTTCTTCTCTATGTAATTTCATTTAATAAGTTTTTATATTCGTTGAGAGAATCATCAAATAAATTCTTAAGCTCTTATTCTTATTTAATATAAAATTATTCAATTTGTTCTAAATCTTTTAATTTGAAATTTTCTTTTTTTTAATAATTTTAATGGAATTTATTTAGCCTATCTATTTAACTTTATATTTTTTTGTTATTATCGATATGAGAATAGTAATATTATTAAAATATTTTGAGACCTAATTATATATATAACAGAGATCTATCCTATAATTTAAAACATCCTTCAAGTTATTTATGAATTAATTTGTTTTTTTCTTCTTCATATTGATTTTTTAATTTTTCATTATCATTTTTCAATAAAGTATTGAGTTTATTCAATTCTTTATTAATTTCTACAATTTAATTAGTCTTCTAATTGATTTAATCTGCTTAATTAAACTAATTTTAATATTTTTATAAGAATTCTTCAATCTTTTTAGTTAAAATAGCTGATGAATTGTTATTTTTTTCTTAATTTTTATAATCCAATATTTCTTATTATAATTATGCTATTAATTATTCTTTTTGATTTAATTAAGTTTAGAAACTATTTAATTATATATCAGTTTCTCCTGTAATGTTTTATTTTATCATTTGAATTTATTATTGTATTTGATCTAAATTTTAAATACCTAATTATTAACTTGCTTAAATAGTTGTCTCACATGTTTTTTCTAACATTTTACTAATATGAGTTAACTTTGAGTATACATTATCATCTTTAAAAGTACTTATATTTAATAAATTATTTGCTTCATTCAATTTTTAAGTTAATTCATCTATTTCCTAATTTTTTTAGTAATTTTGTTATTAATGCTTCTATATTAACTATTTTATTTGTTTAATATGTGATTCTTTCTCAGATTTTAATCTATCATATTATTTTTTAATTATTTTTTCTACATCTTTAGAATACAATTTGAATTAATCTTCCACAAATTTCTTTATGTTATTTTTATTCTCTTCTTTATTTAAATGTTAAAAATATTCCTAGATTTAATTTTAATATTATTATGATAGCTATTTTGGTTTAGGTTTTTCATTTTCTATAAATTCGTTTAATTATTATTATTCAATCTCATGAATGTCTTAGAATTATAAAATTTCAGAATTATCAGATTGTGAACCTTACTCTTAATTCATTATTAATTTTTTATTATTTTTATTATTAATTAATATAAATTTATTAAAAAACAGGATATTATTTAAAAATATCTTAATTATTCAGATCCTATATGTAAATCAAATTATTATAAATTATCAATAAAATATTTAAAATGAAATAATTAAAAATTGTTAAAATCCCTAAAATTTAAAATCTTCTAATTAGAAAATGTGATTCCTTAATATCAATAATTGTTTCTGATATGGTATTCTACTGTTTCAAAGAAATTTTAAATTGTAACTATGTATATTCAAATTAATCTAACAATCTTTTTTTTAATACAAAAATTCAATTAAATGAATTGAATTCTTTAAATCTGTCTTTGAATTTTCATCTGTATATTTTAATTCAATTTTTTTAAAACCATATCATCAATTACCCCCCTTCTTCTCTATTAAAAAAAGATAAAAATCTAAAATTCATCTAGTCTTAATATATTTTATTGACTTAATTTATAACTAAATTATCATATGTCCCTCTTCTAATATAAAAATTAATTAAACCTAATAATTATTATTGAAAATGAATGTTCTTTTTAACATTGACAATTGAATTTACAATTTTATGGGTAGTTATACAAGTTATTGGTTGCTTTTTAAAGATATCTTTTTGATTATCCTTTAAATTTAATTTTTATCATTTAATAACTATTTGTAACATACTAATTATTTTAATCTATAGAATATAGCCAACATATAGATAGTATTAATTCATCAATGAAGTTAATTAATTTATGATTTTCTTTTGAACTTAAATTTTATGAATAATGAAAATTCAAATAGTTTGGCCCCTAAATTAACAGTTTTATTGATAATTTTTTTAATAACTACTGGTGTTTCTCTTTGTTTCTAAGTATTTTATTATATTGAAATTTATTATACATGCTTACTCTGATGTTATTTTGCTTATGGAAAACGAGTTTCAGTTAAATAAAAGATTAACGATACTATAATGTAAAGGGATTATAGAATTTTGGCATTAATGAAATGTTTCATAAATATCTATCTGAAAAATAAAAAGTTACGATTACACTTACATTTGAAGATGGAGAAATTCCATTTCTACTAGTTTGTGATAATAAGCCTGATGTTAATAAGATGACTGATTACGATTTGATATAAAAGTTCTAATATTATTATGTTTAGAGAAAATTGTAAAATTGACATAAATGCTTATGATTTGAAACAATAAATACAATCAATTTCTTTAACAAAGAATTAAAAATCATAGACATTTTAAAGAAATTTTAATGTTTATTATATTGATAATACAAACTTATTTATTGGTGCATATTCAAAACTTTAATCAACTTTTAATATATCTGCTAAAATTTAATCATTATATAATTGCGCAAAGTATTTATAAACTTCTAACTTAGAGAATGCAAAAATGGAGGAAGTTGTTTTTATGGAGTTTGTGAATGTTATGAAGGTACTTTTGGTAATGACTGTAGTATAATTGGTTTTAATATCAAAGATCAATTAAAATTATCTTCAAATAAGTTATATTATTTACCCTTATATTAAACAGGAACAACATTTTAGAGAATCTTATCAAATTAAATACCAATTAGACAATAATGTTATGTAGAAACACCTTTTATTGACTAAGGTTCTCTATTGATAACAAATACACTGTAATTAACTTATGATAAAATATACTATTGCAGAAATGTCACTGAGGCTTTATAAAATGAAAGTTAAATTAAATTAAATGCTTACTTCATTTTCAAGATTTATAGTGAATATGATGTTAGCATTGTTTTAAATAATAATAGTTCTGATGGAATATAAAAAATTATGATGATGATTTTTATTCCACTTTTTGTGTTAATCTTTTTCTTACTTGTTTGTTGTGGTGTAAAATTCTATAAAAAGAAATTAGAATAAACATAAATTCCAATAAAAATAGAATAAAATGTTGAAAAAAAATTTATAAATTTTATAAATTTTTATATTCCAACACATAAATTTGAATAAATCAAAGAAATAATGTAAGAAGAGATAAATGAAAAAGATTTATATTGTTCAATTTGTTTAGAGATATTCATATTATAACATGATGTGAAAGTGACTTATTGCAAACACATTTACCATTCTGAATGCTTGACTTTATGGATTTAAAAGATCAAAGTACTTTTTGATCAAAATTTAGATATGTCCTCTATGTAGAGCACCTTTAGATGAAAAAACTCTGGCTTCATTGATTCCGTAAAGATCATTGACCTTAATAGATTAAATTTCTAGTAAATCATAATCTGATTACAATAAATTAAAGATCTTCTCTATGAATTCATTATCTAGTTTAAATGGACCAAATACATAACAAGCATTTTAAAATTTAAATTATCAAAGAAGTTTAGTTATGGTAGATTAATGAAATAGAATTTTAATAAACCTTTATATTTAATATATTTTTATTTTATAATAAATAATAATAAATAATAATAATAATAATAATAATAATAATAATAATAATAATAATAATAATAATAATAATAATAATAATAATAATAATAATAATAATAATAATAATAATAATAATAATAATAATAATAATAATAATAATAATAATAATAATAATAATAATAATAATAATAATAATAATAATAATAATAATAATAATAATAATAATAATAATAATAATAATAATAATAATAATAATAATAATAATAATAATAATAATAATAATAATAATAATAATAATAATAATAATAATAATAATAATAATAATAATAATAATAATAATAATAATAATAATAATAATAATAATAATAATAATAATAATAATAATAATAATAATAATAATAATAATAATAATAATAATAATAATAATAATAATAATAATAATAATAATAATAATAATAATAATAATAATAATAATAATAATAATAATAATAATAATAATAATAATAATAATAATAATAATAATAATAATAATAATAATAATAATAATAATAATAATAATAATAATAATAATAATAATAATAATAATAATAATAATAATAATAATAATAATAATAATAATAATAATAATAATAATAATAATAATAATAATAATAATAATAATAATAATAATAATAATAATAATAATAATAATAATAATACTATTAAAACAAGTTATATAAAGAATTCACATTAAATGAAGTCCAACTTCTGCTATGTATTATTAAGAGTAACGATCAACATTATTTCTCAAATCTTTGACTATTTAATTAAGTATCATAGAGTTTTCAATCTAAAATTAATAAATTTAAGCAAATGATTCTTTTGCTATGGGAAATGGATTAGATTGAAAATGTTATTATTTAATTTATTATTTTCTATTTCTGAATTCAGTTTCTTATTACTATTCATGTTATAATTGTTTAGATTGATTATTCATAAATACTAAGAAATCTAGAGGAGGTGTTTGTTTGTTCAATAAATATAAGGTTATTTATGATAGTTAATTGGAGAAATGTTTAGTGTCTTGAATTTTCTATTTGATATCAGTCATTTTTGTATGAATCAAGTCAAATTAATCTTATAATTCAAATAGCCATTTATTTTATTCTTATAATTTAGATTTGAGTTCATTATTTTCAATAATAAATTATTATAGACTAGTTTCTAAATCTAAGCTTTTTGTTTTATACTATTTATATTCATTTAATTCATTTTATAATTGAATAATTTACTGTTATAAAGTTTATTCAGATATTTGATATTATCTTTTATTGTTTTCGATTTCTCTTGACATTTATGATATTAATAATTGATGTTATTATGAGATGATCTCTTTTTCTCTTTTCAATTAATTAAGAATTGTTGAATTCATAGGTGAGATATCTATATTATCATTAATATTCATTTAAGAATGTTAAATCTATTGCACATAATCTTAAATTTGAGTATTTTGAATATCCTCAGTTTAATATACTTAAAAAGCCTATGAATCTAGATATTATGATGTGACTGTAGATTTTGGAACAAAAAAGCTTTATTTTGTTGACTTTCTAGTTGGAACACAACTAAAATAACTCTTATCAATGCTGCTACTTTTGTTGTTTGACTTTGTAAACAATTAGGACTAAGATTAATATTAATTTACTTATTATTGTGAATCACGAACTTGAGGAGTTTAAGGAAATCTAATCATCATTTTGGTTTAGTGTTATTCAATTTTGAGATTATTCTTCTATATTAATGCTTTGAGTTGATCGTCTAACATTGAATTAAAATAATATTATATTATAATCAAATAAAAATAGTGTAGAGTTAATTTAATATTTCAGAGTTAGAGACTATGATCAGATTATTAACAAATTTATATTACTCTTTAAAATTAATTAAATTATGTATTTTCGGGAAAGAAGAACCTAATCTAATCAGAAATAATATTAAGGTTATGAGGATGCCAAAGTTTAATTAGACTTAATTGATAAATTCATAAATCCATCTTATGATATCCCTATGAGTCATCAACCTAGTCAAAAAAGTGGAATAAGATAATTAAACCAAATGGATAAATCATTTTAATTACAAAAAGTATTACCATTCCCTGAAGAAAAATTAAATCAAGAAGTGGCTCAAATGTAATAAGCATTAGATAAATAAAGTCAAACACTCAAACGACTTTTAAAAGAATAAAAAGAAGTAACATTATAAATGGATAATCAAGATTAATAGAACTCAAATTTTAAAGCAAGAACTTGATCATCTCAAAACTCAAGTCCAAACTCTTCATCTTAAATTGCCAAAGCTTCCCCAATAAGAACAATTATATGAAATAAAACATGAAATTAACTCATTGAGATATACATTTTTCCAACAAGTTCAATAACCTCAAAAACCTATTATATAACCACCTTAGATTATTTATTAATAATTACCATAACCTATTTCATAACAATCATTTTTATAAGCCTATTCTCCTTATAATTAATAATATCTACATTCTGGATCTTAATAATTATATCATCATAATCAATATGTATTGAATCCCTATAAACATCCATATAACCCTGATTCCCAAAGATCTAAATAAAACTCAGAAGAAAAACGCTCAAACTCAACTTCTATAGGTAAATTAAAGGTAAAAACTAAAACCAAAACTTAAAATTCTGTTTCTCACTTTACTAATTCAAAGAGAAGTAGTCGCCATTCCATTCCTTTAATTTCTAAAGGATCCAATTAATTAACTAAATAAAGTTTTTTTATGGATGTATTTTTTAAATTTATTTATAGAATAATGACTTTCAATAATTAAAAAAATTAGAAAACTCTAAATTAAGAAATTTATTCAATTTTGTGAGATTTGCTATGAGGTGGAAAATATACTGTAAACCCAATAAAATCTATTGGAGAAAACTATATAAACATTAAGCATAATGTAAAGCTATTATCTAAAAAACATCATATCCAGTAGCCTTAAAAAGAATCAAGGATTGGTGTAAAATGGTATTAGCTAAAGTAGATAATTATTTAAGCAAAATTAAAGAAATCGATTTCATTGTAAATTATATATCATTATCTTAGAATCCAGATAAACCATTAACAGAAAAAGAAATTGATTAATCATATATGTAACTTACTATTTCAACTAAATATTTAATGTCAAGTTTACTAACCTATTGTACAAATGATTTTATGATTCCAGAACTTAAATTTCTATCCTACTTATAATTTTTTGATTAAACCAATATTGACAGAGGCATATTTATATCAAAAAGAGTATTATTTTGGAAAGAAACTTAACTAGATATGACTAAAACTCAATAATAGATGATTGTAGGGGATTTAATTATACTCGTACATATTCTACCTGCTTTAATGGAAATTTAAGGTTCATATTTTCTTATCAAATGTATGGTATCATTAGTATAAATGCATTTTATGAAATATTTTGACCTTAAAATAGTAAACCCAAATCCAAATTATAGATTAATTTAATTAAATTTAATAGAATATCTGAATGGAAAATTAACAGTTAAATTGCAAAAAGTTGAAAATCTAGAAGATGAGAGATACATAATTGGAATATATGATGAATATTAATTCCAAGGGTTTTTTTAAAAAAGGCCTAATTTTCAAGATGATATGTAAAAAGCCATTTCGGAAATACATACTAATTTATTATAAGCATTAATTTCTAAATGAATATTATTATATCTAAAATATACTAATATATTTACAATACATAAATATCTATATCATTATTAATTAATAGTTCTATTTACAATGAATTTCTATAAATATTTTTTTGTATTTTAATTAATTTATTATAAATATTGATTGAGTAAAAAAAATAATATTTAATAGTGAAATTGATTAAATTTTAGAAATGAATTAATTAAATTAAATTTTTAAAGATGATAATGTTTTACCATATATTTTAATGAATAATATATTATTTAATTCATTTTGGTGGGCTTACTGGTTGACGATAAATACGATTGTATTGTTCTTTTGGTAGAGTATGATAATCTAAAATTTATTTCTTAATTAATGAGGTATTTAAGTTTTAGGATACATAAGATGCATCAATTGAAGACATTTATATTGAATTATTTGCCTTTTACTTTCTCTTTTAAAATTCATTATCATTTCGCTTTTTAATTTTTTCTTCTTTTTCTACTTATGAAATCCTATTACAATTTATTTATTTTTTACTCTTTTTTTTCTTTGACAACTAATAGAGCTCTTTAAGTTTCTTATTCTAATTTTAATTTTTCTTATTTTTTTTATTCAGCCAATTCTTGTTTGACTTGCTCCATCTCTAATTCTCTTTACTTTTTCTTTAGGTAATTCTCTTTTTAAATAAGTAAAAGCCTTTCATCTTCAATAGGCTTTAACCCATTAGAACCCTTATAGTTCTTGATTAGGAGTTATCTTTTTGCTTATTTTACATTTTTTTGAGGATCATCCACAATTTTATCTTTCTTTAACTCTTCAGGTAAAAACCTAGTATCAGGAGGTGGATTGGAAGGTTAGAGTTTTTACATTCTATCAACTAATTTTTGCATTCTTGTAAAATCGTACATTTATATATTTAATATAATTTATTTAATAATCCAATATTGCAAATAAAATTATAAATATAAACCAAAATTATTCTAACAAACAAATATTTCCTAAGATAATAAACACAATCATCAAGAGTATGTAAATATACAAAGAAATTTTTTATAATATTATTGATTAATATATTAATCGAAAATGGCATCAACTTCAAAAGAAAAGAAAATTAAGAAAAAAGAGAAATAGCAAGAAATATAAAGTAAATCATTAGGAAATTTTCACAATTTACAATTATTATGTAAAGCAGATGATAGATAAAAAAAAACACTATAAAAAATAATCAAATAAAAACCTGATCTTGCAAAAAGTTTAAATATTTATGCAGATGGAGTAAGATACTATATAGCACGTTAATAATAGAGGGATAAATTATTAGCAGGAAAAGAATCTCCTTTAATTGATATTACAGAGGAGTAAGTATAAATACCTGTTTTACCTTCTATCACAAATCGTTAAATAGTTCGATAATATAAACAAGACCAATTAAATCCAAAAAACCTTTCAGAAAGTTTAGAAAAATCTTATAAAAGATAGAATCATTCTAATAATTATACTCCATTAGCAAATCGATAAAGAAATAATATTATTTAATCTTAAAACCCTGCCTTAAAAATTAATAGAGAAAAAGAATTGCCAAAACTGAAAGTAAAGAAATACCATTTTACTTAGTTTAATTATTATATAGGTCCTGGAAATAATGGAGAATTAGTAAAACGTATTTTATAGAAAAGAGAATAATTTTGGAGTGCTGTACCATAATAATTTTAATATAAACATTTTATATGGTAATAATCATATTTTGGCATGGATTTTAATAAACTTTAAGGATCAGATATTTAATATACAAGAATGATGTATAACTTTTTTGAGTTCCATAAAAACATTACATCTAAATCAGGTATATAAGTATATTCATAAATATAGGTTTATCAATATCTTTACTATAATACTTTAATAATATAGAGAAAACATTCGATGTCATTCCTTTGGTATTCATAATCAATTTTAAGAACTCAGATTGGATGAAGGATGTACAATAATTTACTGAATTTTACTGTATTAATAATCCATTACCTTAAACATCTACCAAAAATAATTTAGATTTTGATTTTTATGTATCCAATCTACCTGCAAATAAAGTAAATTATAATGGAATCAAAACTTATAAAATGCAAGAAACATTAACAAATAAGACTCAATATTTATGGTTACTTAAACCTGCAGATTGGAATAGAGGAGAAGGAGTTCATGTTTTTAATACATTAGAGGAAGTTGAAACATTAATAAAATCATATTATTATGGAAAGGGTAATTATGAATGTAAAGAATTTGTGATATAGAAATATATTGAAAAACCTTTATTATTGGGAGGAAGGAAATTTGATATAAGATGTTGGGTATTGATTACTCATGAAATGCATTACTTTTTATTTAAGGAAGCATATATAAGAACAAGTGGAACAACATTTTCTTTAGAGAATGTATAATTAAATTATAACATATTAGAAAGATAGATATATTCATTTAACAAATAATGCTGTTTAAAAAAATGCTTAAAATTATGGATAATTTGAAGATGGAAATTAATTATCCTTAAAAAAATTCTAAAAATAATTAGAGTAAGATATAGTTGATAATCAATAGTGAATAAGAAACTAAATATGATTTTCGAAAGGATGGATGGCCTAAGATAAAGGAAATTGTGAAACTTACTTTAAATTCAACTAAATTAAATAAGAGAAATAGAAAATATGGGATGCAAATATTGGGTTATGATTTTATGATTGATGAAAATTTAAAATTATGGCTCATTGAGGTTAATGCTAATCCTTGTATTGAGGAAAGCTCGAATCTATTAAAAATGTTGATCCCAAGAATGTTAGATGATGCTTTCATACTTACTATTGATAAGGTTTTTACTCCAGAGGTAGATTTTAAAATGCAATAACCAAAATTTAAAGTAGATGAATATGATGATTAAGAGAATATGTGGGAATAATTAGGAGTTTGTGGATGAATAAATTAGCTAAAATAAGTATATTTATATGATCATAATATATATAAAGATTTAAATAAATATTTAAATTTAATATGGATTAATAATAAACAGAGTAAGACAAACTTGAATCAATAGCAACTCCAGGAGTGTTAGATAAATATTAAAATGCTGGTAAAATTGTAAATGGTAAATTTTTTAATTGATTATTATATAGTTGTACTTGAAAAAGTGATCACTAAATTATTGCCAGAAGCTGATATTGCTACTATTTGTGCCTTTGGTGACTCAGAAATCAATGGAGAATTACAAAAAGTTTATAACAAGAAAGGTATTGAAAAAGGATTAGCATTCCCAACAACAATTTCTGTAAATTAAATTTGCGGTCATTATTCTCCATTAAAGAGTGAATCAAGTAAACTCGTTAAGGGTGATGTAGCCAAAATGTAAATGTTAATAATAATGTCATAGTGAATTAGGAGTTCATATTGATGGATATATTGCCATTGCAGCACACACAGTAGTAGTAGGTGAAGATTAAGTAGAAGGATAAAAGGCAGATGTCATATTGGCAGCCTATTAATCAGTCTAAGCTTTATTTAGATCAATAAAACCAGGAGTCACAAATACAGCTTTAACTAAAATTATTTAATAAATATCAGATGATCACAAATGTACACCATTAGAGGGTGTTTTAAGTCATGAAGTTAAGAGACACTTTATTGATGGAAATAAAGTCATTATCAATAGAGAAACACAAGAATAAAGAGTAGATGAAGAAGAAATCTAAGTTAATGATGTTATTGTGTTAGATGTCTATATTACAACAGGAGATGGAAAAACAAAAGAAGTATTAAATAATTTAATTAAATTAGTCTGAATTAAGAACTACTGTTTACAAAAGAGCTTTGGATAGATAATATCAATTAAAGACTAAACATGGAAGAGCATTCATGTAAGAAGTCTATGATAAATACCCATCTTTATGTTTCTCATTAAGATCATTTGAAGATGAAATTACTGCTAAATTAGCTGTTTAAGAATGTGCTAAACATGAATTATTAAACCCATATCCAGTTTTAATCAGTCCAAATAGTATTGTAGCATAATTCACAATGACTGTTGCTGTCTTAGCTAATAGCACACTTTAAGTTTCTGGACTTAAATTAGATGAAACCAAATTTAAACCTGCTCATGATATTAATGATGCAGCACTCAAAGATTTATTGAAAGTATATTATACAATTCTAATATTTCTAGTTACCTATGGACAAGGAATCATAAAAAAAAAGACATTTAGAGTCAAAATAAAAAGCTTGATAATATATATCAATTAGAGTAATATAGGTATATTAGTAATATATTATCTCATATTTAATTCGAATATATTATTCAAAATCCTATTTCTTCGTTTACTTTTTTTAAGATCTCATGTTCATAATTGCAATAAAAGTCATATTAATATATCAAATGAGGAATTGATGGCTTATATTACTATGGTACTACCTTTATCAAATCATATAGCATTTTTGCATTTTCTTTTATTGAACAACATAAAATCTTAGCATCTTCCTTCTTTATATAATTTATAGTTTGAGCATATTTACNTTAGCATTCCCAACAACAATTTCTGTAAATTAAATTTGCGGTCATTATTCTCCATTAAAGAGTGAATCAAGTAAACTCGTTAAGGGTGATGTAGCCAAAATGTAAATGTTAATAATAATGTCATAGTGAATTAGGAGTTCATATTGATGGATATATTGCCATTGCAGCACACACAGTAGTAGTAGGTGAAGATTAAGTAGAAGGATAAAAGGCAGATGTCATATTGGCAGCCTATTAATCAGTCTAAGCTTTATTTAGATCAATAAAACCAGGAGTCACAAATACAGCTTTAACTAAAATTATTTAATAAATATCAGATGATCACAAATGTACACCATTAGAGGGTGTTTTAAGTCATGAAGTTAAGAGACACTTTATTGATGGAAATAAAGTCATTATCAATAGAGAAACACAAGAATAAAGAGTAGATGAAGAAGAAATCTAAGTTAATGATGTTATTGTGTTAGATGTCTATATTACAACAGGAGATGGAAAAACAAAAGAAGTATTAAATCATTTAATTAAATTAGTCTGAATTAAGAACTACTGTTTACAAAAGAGCTTTGGATAGATAATATCAATTAAAGACTAAACATGGAAGAGCATTCATGTAAGAAGTCTATGATAAATACCCATCTTTATGTTTCTCATTAAGATCATTTGAAGATGAAATTACTGCTAAATTAGCTGTTTAAGAATGTGCTAAACATGAATTATTAAACCCATATCCAGTTTTAATCAGTCCAAATAGTATTGTAGCATAATTCACAATGACTGTTGCTGTCTTAGCTAATAGCACACTTTAAGTTTCTGGACTTAAATTAGATGAAACCAAATTTAAACCTGCTCATGATCTTAATGATGCAACACTTAAAGAGTTATTGAAAGTATATTATATAATTCTAATTATTTTAGTTACCCATGGACAAGGAATCACAAAAAAAAAGACATTTAGACTCAAAATAAAAAGCTTGATAATATATATATCAATTAAAGTAATATAGGTATATTAGTAATATATTATCTCATATTTAATTCGAATATATTATTCAAAATCCTATTTCTTCGTTTACTTTTTTTAAGATCTCATGTTCATAATTGCAATAAAAGTCATATTAATATATCAAATGAGGAATTGATGGCTTATATTACTATGGTACTACCTTTATCAAATCATATAGCATTTTTGCATTTTCTTTTATTGAACAACATAAAATCTTAGCATCTTCCTTCTTTATATAATTTATAGTTTGAGCATATTTACTCCACACTTCTTCGGTTATAAATGGAGGATCAATCAAAATTATATCAAAAGTATTTTTGAATTATTCTAAGCCTTCTATTGGTTTATTGAAATCATAAAAAACAAACCCTTTCTCTTTATTCAATTTTAGATCAAATTCAAAAAGTGATGAATTCTATTTAACTTCTTAATTCTTTAAACTACAATAAATTGATGGTGTTGATAAGAATGCTAACTTTTATCCATTCTAATAAATTGACTCAATATGATCAACCAAGAAATCAATTGTTTATTCTGAAAACCAATATTAGTTTAAAGTACTATCTTCTGCTTTCTTGGCAAGAAATAAATTTTTCTTTTTCATTTTTTTTAAATTAAATTGTTAATAAAACACAAAAAAGTATTTATCATCAAGAATTCAAAATTTCATTATTATTCATTTTCATTATTTTCAATATTTTCATTATCCTCATTATTTTCATTATTCTAAATATCCTCATCATTTTCATCATCAATTTCTTCTTCAACTTAATCTTAAATCTCTTCATTATCATCATTATTCTCTTCTTCTTTTTATTCATCCTCTACATTTTCAATGTTTTATATTTCCCGCATTTAATCTTCTTCTATTTCCTAATCTAATTAATTCACTTATTAAATCACATTTTCTTAAGAAAATTGCAAAAATTATTAATCTAATAAATATAAGTTATTCTTATACTTTCAAGAGTTTCAGCTATATCTTAAAAATCAATCAATTTTAAAGTCATTATGATATCCTCTTTGGTTACTTAGACTTTTTTTTTCTCATTTTTTTTCTTTCTATTGTCTTCTTTCATTACTGTTATCCTTTAATGATTGAATTTAATACATATGAGTTAAATAAAACACAAAAAGACTTAAACATCTATTAAATTTATCTCGAAATGCTTTTTAAGCTATTATATTATCACCAAGTATCTTTTTGATAAATTCACCAATTTGTTTTTATTAAAATAAAGGAAAATTAGAAATTTCATTATCATCATCTTCTACTGCTTATAAATTATCTAAAATTTCTTCATCCATTAGAATAAAAAATTAAATTAAATAAATTAGATTATTCAATAATTAATATTATTAAGTTGTTATTTGATTGGCTCACATGTCTAAGTAAAGTTATTAAGATCATATCCATCAAATTAAGCTTGAGATTATTAAATAAATACTTTATATTGAATTTCTTCTGAGCATCATAGCATTCTATTAAATTAATTCTGTATTTTCTTCATTTTCAATTGATATTTATCTTGCATCAAAATTATCCTCAGATTACTATAAAATCAATCTCAATTTATTTACATGAGGAATAAATGGAGCTTTTAACTCTTTATTATATAGTTTCTACCAAGGAAAATTCTTGAACCATGTATGTTGCCTCAATTCTTAAGCCCCATTAAATCCTAAACGATTAGAAGGCTTCCTTTATATAAGCTTAATAATTTTGTATTAATACTCTATTAATGAAATCTGCTGATTCCAAAGACCAATTATCAGGAATTTCAGATCTTTTAATTTGACTTTATTTAGCTAAAATCTAATCTCTAATTTCTTTTCTAGTTCTTCCTGTGTATGGTCTCTATATAATATTAAAATTATCTATTTACTCTTCCTAACATAAATTCATATCCAATAACTCCAAGAGCAAAGTAATCAACAGAAAATGAATGATTCTATCGACACATCACTTCAGGTGCCATATATCCAGGTGTACCACTTGTATCTTGAGCATTATCAGGTCTTAGAACTCTAGCTATTCCTAAATCAGTTATTCTAACATAACCTATTTTATTTTTTATAGTATACCATTTTTATCAAGTACTAAATTTTCAGGTTTTATATCTCTATGAATAATATTTTAGGAATGCATGTATTCTAAACCCAAAAATATACAAGCCATAAAAAATCCTCTTTATTACACTAAATAATATACTTGTTTAATCTTCACTAAATCTACGCATTCTTCCTAGATGATATCTTAAATCACCTCCCTACATATAATCTAATGCCAAAAACAAATTTTCTCTATCTTAAAATGCATAATAGATATTAACCAAATAGCTATTTATAATAAATAATAATATACGGATGTTTGAGATTACTTAATATGTTCTTTTCATTCATAACTGAATTAACACTTTTTTTTGCAATAATTCTTATAACAATAAAATCTATATTACAATGCTTTTGACATTTCTTTAAGAGCATAGGTTTAACCAGTCTTTTTTTATTCTACTTTCCACACTTTGCCAAATCCACCAACACCAATTACATAAAGAAAATTAAACATATTTCTTTGAATTTGAAGATCATTTACAAAATAATTATTTTATAAAAAAGATTGTTGTTTCTATTGATTTTATGTAATTTGCTTTTCTTATTATTCATCTTCTTTTTTAAGCATCAAATAATTTAGAAATGACATTTATTAATTTTATTTTGGCTTTGATATTGAAGATTATTTTGAGTGATTTGCTGATGTGGATTAACTTGATTAAACTGAAAATTTCTGTATTCCATGAAATAATGGTGAAGGAGAATGATCATTTTATTCTATCCTACTCCAATTAAACTGTTTGAAAATACCGATTATTTTGAATTATCTATGCTCCCTGATTCCCTTATTTAATTGTAGATTTGTCTTCTCTTTATCCTTAATCTGATACCTATCTAGAATGAGGAATTCTATAATTCAAACCATACATAACAATTATTTAATAATTTATATAGTAATTTAAAACAATCATAAAGAAATTCTTACTTCAAGTTTTTACTTATTATATATATTAACAATAATTATAAATAATGAATCGAGAGCTTGATGAAACATCTTAAAACAAAGACAATAAGATTTCTAAAGAGGAAGAATAAAAAAAGTTCAAATTACTTAATAAATGTTTTAAGTATTTAGCCGTGCTCTATTTATTTACATATGAATTCCAAAGATATCCTCTTATTCGTTATGGCATAATTATAATAAAAAAATTCAAATGAATCTTTAGAATAGAAGAAAGAAAAAAGTAAAATAATAATTTCTAATTAATTCTTCAGAAGGAACTAAATTAAATTATCTGCAAGAGATATAAGATAAGTAGAATCAAACTATCCTTCACTTAATATGATATTATACATTAAGGTTAAGCTTTGAGTATAATGAATCAGCTATCATATCTATAGGATTGTATATCCCTATAATACTCATTTTATTGATATTTAAGTCTATAGTTAAAATTATTAAAGACTTTTAACCAAAGTAATTGTTACTCTTTTTTGTTTTAGAGTAAATTAAACATATGAATAAATTTTACAATTAGTGTTTTTCTGAATTTACTTCCATTTAATAATGTAAATTTATATGTGTGTTTATGCATATAATGATTTATTTGTATAATTAGTATGCAGTATTAAATAAATTATTAATTTAACAATCTAGACATCATTTTCATGATCATTTTCTTTAATAATGGATTATTATTAAATAGTAATGCCCAATATGTTGTTAATTAATTTGAAGATATATTTACATATCTATAATTTAAACTATAAAATAAGGAAGTTTCATATTATTCATTTCCATACCACTATAGTGATTTATCCCTTTATTGCTTACAAATAATATCCTTCTTCATGTGTTACAAAGACCCCAAAATTTTTCCCAACCACACAATGCCAAGGGCCTGTATGTCTTTTATCCAATCTATTAATTGTTCAAAAATTTACTCTCTTTTTATATAATATGCAATATCTCTTTCATTGCTATGCTTTTTAAGATTTTCAAGAATAATATATTAAGCATCCTTTAATAATTCACTCGACATGTCACATAATTTTACATTTATTTATTATGCTGTGTCTGTCATTGAAATAAATATAATTTATATTAAAATATATTATATATTAACAAATTATATTAATTATTAACTGTCATATGAAATCTAATGATCTTCTACAAGAATTTAATGATTTTAGGAGGAAACTAAAAGCAGATATTTAAAAAACTGAATGTTCAAAAAGTCCATCAAAAAATTATACTAAAACTCAGAGTTCACCATAAAAGTCTAATTCAGGTTTCAAATAAAAAATTAATTTATCCAAACATAAAAGTCAATTACAAGAGAAATGTAATACAAAATCATCTGCATAGAATCAAAATTATTATTCATAGATTTACAATCCTTAATTATAATGCATAACACATGATAAATTAAATTCATAAAAGTAAAATATGTAATCCCTCAAATCTACGAAATTATCAAATAAAAAAATATTAAATATCACTGATAGAATACTAAGTTACACATAATTAAATAATTTTTGCTTTACACTCTAATAGATTTAGGATGAAGATATTAGAGAATTACCTAAAGAATATAAATAACTTTTACAATAATTAGCTTAATTAATATAGGAAAAAATAGGAGTAACAGATTTCTGATTAAAGTTTTGGTTACTATTGTTATTCAAATTACCATTTTATACTTTCTATAAGTTTTCAATATAAATGTATATATATGTCTAGCTATATAGAATCTTCTATTAATAATAGGATTGTAATTTTAATATTTTAAATAGAATAAATAATCTTAAATAATAGGTTAATATAGTTATATATAAATGTAATACTTATTTGAATATAAAGATATAATTAAATATATTAATCAAAATTGTTGTTAATAAAGTCTATTTTAGATTAGTTGATTAAGTAATTTGAAAAATCAATTTAAATAGCACTTTAATTAATATCATACAAGATGGTTTAACTAGAATATTATTTATGTTGTCTTTATTTTCTTCCTCCATTTCAATCCACTAATTGTATTCTATATTTAATTTTCTACTCAATAAAAACAAATAATGTACTTTTTTATACAATATGTTTTAAGATTCTTACTTAGGTATATGATAAATTTATTTTGATCTGTCTTTAAAGCATTTAAAAAAAAAGAAGAATATTATTTAATCTATGAATATTTCATTAAATTTCATTTAAAGTCCTTTTTTTATTATAAATTATTTAACATAAACTTATGTAAATCTAAATGCTATAATGGTATTAATGATTATAAATAAGTTTTAATAAATTTCATAAGAAATTATTAAATATAATATTATTCTCAAATCAATTATCAAATATCATTCGATATGTAAAATTTATTAACTCTAAACATATTGTAGAATAGATAGCCAAAATATATATGAATTAGAAATCAAAATTTATTATTTCTAATTTAATATTATTAATATGTAACCCTAAGAAAATTGGTTAGATAATTCAATAGAACCATTTTAAAAGTTTGAATAAGTAAAATATAGATTAATCTAAAGGCACACGCTAATTCTATAGAATGTTTGTAATTTAATCCTTCAAATCAATCAGAATTGGCAACAGGTTCTCATGATAAATTAATAAAACTTTGGGATGTTACTAAGTAAAAAGAATTGTCTAAATTTTCAGGACATAAGTATTATTAATTAATTTATTTATAGAGAAGGAATTTGGTCACTTAGTTACTCACTTGATGGAAAATAAATTTTTAGCGGATCTCCTGATAAATCAATTTTAGTTTGGGATGCTAAAAGTGGAAAGAATGTTTAAGCTTTAAAAGAACACAAAAATAGAGTATAATATAGATTAAATAAATAGATTTATTGGATATAAGTGAGTGACAATGGATTATATCTAGCAAGTGGAGGATAAGATGGTCATTTAATACTTTGGGATTTACGAAAATTGAAACTTATAAAAGATCTTTAAAGTAATTTAATCTATATCAAATTATAGTATCCATGGATATAGTTTACAATATTAATTTCAGCCAATAAAGTAAATACTTTTTCACAGGAGATTCAATGGGAGTTATTAAAGCTTATGATAGTTAAAAAATAGAAGAAATTTCAAATACAAAACCTACTTAAAAGAATAAATGTTATGCAATTCAATCATTAAAAATATCAGAAGATAATTATAAATTATTTGTAGCATCAAAAGTAATTAAATATATACATATTTTTAAAGAATTAAAGTATTAGTGAGTATAATTTTGATGGTAAAAAGAAAGAATTATCTAAGGTTAATTAATCTCCTGTTCATTGTGATAGTGTATGAAATATTTTTATTATAAAAATAGGTTCATTGTTTGAATTTTGATAAGGATAAACGTAGATTTGGAACTGGAGCTAGAGATGGAGCAGCAAGGGTTTGGTAAACTGAAAGAAATGGAGTTGTATATAATCCCTTATTTAATTTGATTGGACATAAATAGAGAGTTACTGCAATAGAATTTCATGGAACAGGTAAAATGATTGCTACTTGCAGTTGGGATTAAAATATCCATTTATACAAAATATGAGCATGTTTAATAAGCATTGTGTTCTATTTAATTAACAATTAATTTTATATCGATTTGTCTAAATCTAAAAGGGGGGTTAATATTCCAGAAAGAATTATTTTCTAAAAATTTTATTAATCAATTTGATTTATTTTCAATATTATATAATTTAAGAAAAATAAATATGTTTGGATTTCAGATGACACAATCTAAGAGAGAATTTAAACATAAGAATTTCCAAAATAAACAAGTATAATTTTGAAAGTAAATATTTTTATTTATTTTTTTAATAATAATGTTTTTATTCATTTATATTAATTAACTTTTATGATGAATAGGTTATTATTGACTAATAATTGAATTATTATTTATCATTATTTTATCTTTTAATATACAATATAGTGAATTTATATCATTATTATGAAAGTTAATTGAATATATATAATTCTGATTATAATATATATTTATATTTTTGATATCTTCTTTGATTTTAAATTACTTTTAAATATGTGATGAGAATTTAAAGCAAATGTATATAGAATAATAATTTGAATGATAGTAATAAAACGTATAATAATACTAATAAGTTTCTATTTTTTCATTCATATATAAGCTAATTAAAGCTAGGAATTATAAAAAATAATTATTTTTATTCAAAATATATAGCTGAGAATGAATTACCAACTTCAACCAAAGCCTCTCTAATTATGTAATCATATGCAATTAATTTATAGTTTATTATTTACCTTACATTCATCAACTAGCTATACCAATGGTCCCTCAATATCCAATTTGCAATTTTCCTTAATAAATGAGTTCAATTTATTACCCAGCTGTTCCTGGAACTTCATAAGATAATTGTATTGTTATAGAAGATGATAATGTAAGCTAATTGTTTATTATTTGCTTGTAGATATAGCCTCCACTGAACTAAATTCACTCTATGATGATACAATCTTATACTAATAGAGAATCATTTGTTCTTTAAGATTAAGTAATGCAATAGGAACAACCAATTGAAAAATTAACTCATTAAACAGACAATTTGAATGAGAATGAACCTCATATTCGAATTAGTATTTATAAATAACATTCGAGTTAAACTGACTCAGAATTTATACTATAAAATGATAGGTATTAAATTAGATTATTTTTTTAGAATTTTGGGATCCAATTATAAAAAAGAAATAATTATTGGTAGAAAAAGGCAGTAAGAAGACAAACAAGACTCGTGTGATATCTGTATATAATTTTATAAATTATTTAAGATTTACCACATGGAGATAAGAATGTTGAAAAAGTTCACTGCAAAATTTTAACTGATAAAGGATTCACCTTCTCAAATACTCTCACTCAACCTCTCATACTTTTCTTCTCTCTTTTTAGGAATAATCCACATGCATCAAAACTACCTTTTTAAGTTATTAAGCATATTTATTCTTTTATAAAGTAATATTTACAATAATTTCTAGAAATAAACCTTAATTTTATATATGTGATAATGGAACCAGAAATGGTACTTTTATGAAAATAAAAAAGGACAAATTAAGAAAAATTGAATAAGAAAATACTTATTTAATAGGTGCAGATACTTTTTTCCATGTATTGGAGATAAAATCATAACCAAAATAAAATAAATCTAAGAAGGTGAAAGATCAAAATTATTTCTATAATGCTCTTGCCAAAGAACATATAAGAAAAGGAGCTAAGATTCATGGATTAACATTAGAAGAAACTGATATGTTAAATATTACTCTTAATGAAATAAAAACTACAAAATAAAAATAAAGAACTTCATAAAAACTAAGTTAATATGATAAACCCTATTTAAAAATTTAATTTGATAATTAAGCAATACATTAAATATAAACTCATATTTTTGTTGCTAATTACAATTAAGAATCTATTTATAAAATTGGAAGATCCTAAGAATGTGATGTTTTAGTTAATATAAATACTGTCTCAAGGAGATAAGCTTAAATTATTTATAAAAATAATGAGTATATTTTATATATTATTATAGATGGTTCATTCATGATGGAGAAGGATTGAGAGAGTCGGCCAATGGAACTTGGCAATCATTTCAAAACTTTACAAATAAAAATCATGAAAAGAAATAATAATAAAGTAGACCTTAACTTATTGAAGATTAAATGGAAATTAAAATAAGTGAAAACATTGTCAAATTTGATTTTGTAAATTTTGGTACCACAAAGAAGTAAAATTATTATTTATATTTTTAGACGTAAACTTAATAAAGTTTTAATTCAAGATTTACTTAATCTATAGTGATTAAATATATTGTAATAAAGAATAAATTTATATATTATTTTTTCAAGAGTCCATTTTTTAATTCATAACAAATTCTATCTAATCTTAAAAACTAAACTCTTCATGATCATTAAATTTTAATTGCAATGCATCCTTAAATAATTGTCTTTTCTTTTAATGCATTTATAAAACTCTTTCTTCTATTGTATTTTCACAAATAAAACTAACTATCTAAACTTATTTTTGTTGTCCTAATCTATGTACTCTTTCTACAGCTTGATCCCTAGAATTATTTTTAATTAATACTCTACAGCTGGATTCCACCAAGGATCAACTAGCAAAACATGATTTGCACAACTAAGATTAATACCATAAGCTCCTGCCTTTAATGATATTAACATTACAGTTATCTATTTTTCAAAAAAATCTTTAATCGATGCTTTTCTTTAATTTTTATCCATCTTTCCTTAAATTTTCTTGAATTCTATTCCTTTTATTCTTAACTTACCTTCAATGAAATTCATAATACTTAACCATTAAGTAAAAACAACAACTTTTTCATTTTTTTTCCAAACATATTCTATATATTTAAGAATTTCATTTATTTTTGAACTTTCTTAATACCATTCTTATTAATTAGGCACATTGGCTTCTTCTTAAATATTTTATTTTTATGGCTATTCTTCTTAAATTTTTTGGAGATTTTAATATAATTTAATTTTGCCTTTTTGTTCAATTTCTTATCTACAAATAGGACAAGGAATTGTTTCATTTCTATTTTTAAATATATCTTCTATACAAGAACAAAATACATGGCCACAACTTAAATAATAAATTATATTTTTTTCCCTTAAAGGAATTGTGCATATAACACAGTCATCATTCTTCACCTTCTGAAATATACTTTCATATTTTTTCTAAGCAAATTCAGGAGATTATATATCCATTTATACTTTATCTAAATATTAGATTTTATTTCTTAAATCATTTTCAATTTAATTTAAATCTAATAAAGATTTTGATTCATCTGCAGTTGATGAATTATCTGAAAATTAATCCTCAATAGATAAATCATCATCTTCTTCAATTTCTTCCATTTAATTTTGATTTGCAGCTGTTTCTTGTTTCTATTATAATTATAGAATCTAAGCCTTTAAACTTTTTTCCAAATTTTATTAAGCATTTTCAATAAATTATTTAATTAATTACTCAGATTTTTATTTTGTTGCTACTATCTTTTACATAGCCTTATTTCTAAGTTTATTTGCTATTAGTCCTACATGATCACAACATTATCTAAGTGAAGAAAGTAATTAGAATGCATGCATATATCTAATCTTCTTTTTTTTCTATTCCAATCCAATTCCAAAATATTCTTTTATATATTTACAAGTATTTAAATATAAGGTATCGTAAACTTAATTATTTATAATAAAAAATACATTTTTGTTCTTGTTTTGACATTTTTACTCTAAAAATGAAATGTTGTTTACTTGGTAAATTTAATGAAGATTTAATTGATTCTGATTATTTAGTTCTTCTTAATAAAAGAGGTTTAAGAATTTCATGTAATAAATTGAATTTGGCTGCTTTATCTTATTATTTATTAATATAATGATTGAACCAATAATAATCTGAGAAAGTTTCAACTTATAAAAAATGAAAAAGACTATATAAATCTTCTAAATGATTTTAAATTGGAGTTCCTGTTAGACACCATCTACATTTAGCTTATATAGAAGATGCAGCTTTTGCACAAGCTGTACTTTTACTTTTAATAACATGTGCTTCATCTAAAATGATTCTTTCCCATTCATACATGTATAATAATCCATTTTTAGTACAATCCTTTTTAAGTACGCCATATGTTGTAATTACTATATCATAAACTTCTAATTAAATTTCTTTTACTCTAGATTATGGTTTATAATATTAATAAACTTCTAATTTATTTTATTTAGTATGTCTCTCAATTTCTTCTATCCAATGTTCAAATACACTTAATTCAACAACCAAAAGTGTATTACCATTCTATTTTTCTAATTTTACTTTTTTTCCTTATGGTTCTTAATTATTATCATTCAATTATTATTATTTCATTTCCTTTACCAATAATATTAAACCTATAGAACAAATAGTTTTTCCTAAACCCATTGCATCTGCTAAAATACCACCTTTTACATCTTTGGAAGCTACAACTTTTTCTGAAAATTGACCTGTAAATTCATTGAAATAAATATTAATATCATCACTAATTTATATTTCACTCCACATTTTATTTAAACTCTATTATTAATTCTGTAAATTTAATGTTTAAGCACTAATTCTATGTTCACGATATAACATCCATTAAATTGCTTAAGCTTAATAATTAAATAAATTATTTTTTAAATCTTCTGGTTATTTACATAAAGTAAATTAAAATGATTATTATTCATTAACACTAAATAAATTAGTATCATTTTCTTATTATTCAATTTAAATTTATCCTTCTTCATCATCTGGTTTTACTTATTTTTTAATTTTTATTATTTTATCTTTAGTAACATTAACCTAATTTTTATTGAGATTGCATGGAATAAGGAGATTCTTAGAAAGATAAGTATACTCATAAAATTCGAGATTGCCAAATTTTTCAACTAAAAATTAATCTAAATATTATGTTTCTTAATTAGGTCTTAAAGATGCTCTCTATGAAATTTTAAGATTAAGAATTTCAAATAAAATAATAAATGATTCTTTTGCATATTAATGTACTAATTTCTATTTAGCTTTTTCTTTTTTTGAATCTTTTTCATTTTAATCAACTTTTTTAATTTAACTAATAATTTTTTCTTATTCTTTAAATGATTTTTCAAGTAAATAAACTTTAAATTGAACAATATAGTTATACTGTGTAATATCTAATACTGATATGTTCAAAGAAACATAATCATAATTTAATAAAAATGACCAAATTTCTTAATAGAAATGATATAATTTTGTACACTTAAACAATATTTATATTTTTTTACATACTATCCATCTTCTGTGTATAAATAAGATATTATATTAGTGGGCATAAGCTTTATATTTAATTATCCACCATTAGATATTCTTTCATCAAATACTAAAGTATCACTATGCAAAATTAATTTTTAATCTTTAAATTTGAACAATTTATTTACTTAATTATAAAGCTACATCACAATGATTAATTGGATATTCAAGTGTGAATAAACCTATATATTTCCTCATTCTTAATTAAATAATTTAATAATAAATTTGAGCGGAATGATAATACTATATAATTTATATAAATATTTCATATTAATCAATTCTATATATATATATATTAATATAAATTCAATTCATAATCCTGTATAACTCAATCCCATAAACTTTCTTTTTGCAATACCACTCCAAAACTTAGCATCAAATGTTCTTTTGCCATCTTTGAAAAATCTTAAATGAATTTAGAATAATACTTACTTAGCTATTATTTCTTTTGCAAGAATATCTTTAAGTCCCTTCAAATATGCTTATATTTTATCTGTTTCACCTGGAGTTTCTTTGAGAAGTCCTCCAAGAAAGTTTTTTCTATCTCCATTTCTAGTTGGAATGGCTTCTCTGGCAATTTCATCAAGCCTTTTAGCAGCAACCTATTAATCTTAGTCATTTTCTATAATTTTTATCATATGTGCAGACACTACCCATAAATATATTAATAAAATATCAGAAGGTCCTAGTAATTATATTAATTTAAAACCTTCATAATTGTAATTTTTAAAGAATGTCATCAACCTGAAATATTCTAAGGATTCCAAGACTATTCCTCTTTAAGATTTTTAATCATCAAAGTAGGCTAATCCACATAATGTTTTATCACTCTTCAATTTTGCATGACAAACCTTAATAGTAAATTAAGAATTACAGATGGATCTATTGTGACTACTGTTTATTGCATCTATAAATTATAGATTAATATAATAATAATATATATTAAAATCAAAGTTTTTTATTCTTTAGCATTTTAACAAATTCTTCATAAGATATTTATCCATCTCCATTATTATCACAATCAGTTAATATCTGATTCCAAACATCATCACCTAAATCACCCATAACTGCTTCTAATTCTTTTTTTGATATAAAACCATCTCCATTCTATATTATGACAATAATTAACTTAATCAAAAATCTTAAATGCTTATTCAACTCTTTAGACTGATAATAATTTCTCTTAATTCATAGCTGCCATACAAAATTCTGAAAAATCAATTTAACCTGATTAGTTTATATCAATTATCTATAATATTCTTTCAACTTCATCTTCTACTAATTTATGATCTGTTTAGATTTGTAGATATCCCTTCAATAATTCTTCTTTAGATAAAAAACCATCATTATTTTCATCTAATCTCTGAAATTCCTCTTATAAATCTTATAACTCCTTTTGAGTTGACATTTATGTAATCATATAAGACATTAATGCTTACTTTAAGATAGTCTCTGCCTATCAAAAAAATTATTGTAAAAAATACTTAAAATTATCTTAAATTATTTAAAGCTTTTTTATTTACTTAAGTAGATGGAGCATACTTAGCTAACCATGGATCATCTAGAGCTTATTTAGCAGATAATCTTTTATTAGGATCCATTCTAAGTAATTTTGTTATGAATTCTTTAGCTTCTTTAGAAACAGTTTCCCAATCCTCGGCTATTTTAATTATGTAATTTAAATTTACGATCAAAAGTAAATTTACCCAATTTAACTCTATCTAATATTTGATTTTCTGTTTTTCCAACAAATGGTGGATATCCACATAATAATATATACAATATCACTCCACAAGACCAAATATCACATTTTTCAGTATAAGAATGTCCAAGAACTTCAGGTGCTATATAATATGGCTATAAATAAGAATGATTTTTTGAAATACCGTTCCTAACCTTTTACTCATTACTTTTTAATTGTCAAATTTACGAGATGTACCAAAATCTATTACTTTTAATTAAGATTATGGATCTTCACTTATAAATATAATATTTTCAGGTTTTAAATCTCTATGTACTATATTTTATTCATGACAATGTAAAGTAGCCAATAATATTTATCGAATATAATCAGCAGCTATACTCTCACTAAATGAAGACATCTTCTTTATTCGATCAAATAGTTCTCCACCTGATAAATATCTATATATTCTAATAAAATTACTCAGTAACTAAATAATAATTATTCTCATCTTAATACAGTTCAAATAATTTAACTATATGAGGATGATCTAAGTTTCTTAGAATATTCATTTCAGAAAACAATCTTTATTCTTCTTCTTTAATTAATGAACTTTTTTTAATTTATTTTATAGCTCTAACCAACCCAGTAGTTTTATGAGTGACCTTCCATACCTTACCAAAAGCACCTTAACCCAATACCTTACCAAAAATATAATGTTATCCTATTGATCCCTCTTTTTCTTTAACAAATATATCAAACCCTAACTTTATTCTTTTTTTAGATTTTGAATCTGCTTCCTAACTACTTTTCATTAATTCATTTTTTACTAAATATTAGTAACTTATTTCTACTTTTTTCATTTGTTATTTTTTATGATTGAATTATTTCAGGATTTTTATATTATTCTTCTTTCATAACAACAGCTTATAATTATTCAGGTTCCTAATGTACTTCACTGTATTCACATTTTTAATTTTCAATTAATGCTTGAATTTCTTCAATTTGTGCATTTTTGCTACCTTACTAAGAAAGTAAGGCTTTTTATTCAGGAGGCTTTGAAGCCTCAGGATTGGGTGAAGTATCTAACTCATCTAAAATAATATAGAAAAGATAACCTCTTTATTATCTTGAATCATCTCTACAACAAACATTACCCATAATGTATATATTTCAATCAAATGAATTAAATAAAAATATATTTTCAACTTACAATAAAATATTTTACTGAAAAATATTTGCTGATAATAGAACTAAATTCATATAGCCCTTATTTATTTACAACATTTAATTATCAATTATTTTGATCTCTTTTTAATTTAAATATTAAATTACTGACTTAAATTTTATTTGGAATCCTATATTCTTAATAAATAAATTATAATTTACAAATCTAAATTACTTATTCCTATTCTATTTTTTTGTTTTGAGTAAATATCTTTTGACTTATTTCACTATAAGTATTTAATAATAATATTAACTTAATTTTATAATTGCACTATCTATTATATTATATCTGTAAAATAATAGAATATTAATGTTTTTTTACATCTCTAATAATAATATTTAATTAATTTATTAGAAAGATAATTGACTTCATTTTTCTATTTTTACAAACTTAACATTACCTATCTTAAATAGAATTTTTGAGAGTTTACATTTAAAAGAAATTCTAAGTTAAAGTCTGAGAAAAAATCTTATATTTGCTATTAATATGTCAGATATTTTTAATATGTATGAATGAATCCTGAAGATAGTTATGATAGAGTTTCAAAGTAAACACTTAATTAGCGATAAAAATATAATAAATTTGATTCAAAATAATTTTAGTATATTTACTTTAAACAATAACAATTATGATATATAGAACATTACAGATAGTTATGAGAAGATTTTTGTTTAAGACAAAGAAAACAAGATTATTTTTGTATTAAATATTGTCAGACTCTAATAATAAAAAAAATAAAACAAAAATTATTATTTAGTTCAATATTTTCAATAAAATTAATATGATAAAATAAAATTGAATATTTTGTTACGTAACAATAAACAAATTAAAAAATCAATATGTTTATCAAAATATTGAACACATACAGACTTTTGAATCTGTAGTATCATATTTATTAGATGAAATTCTCTTTTTTTATTTTTTTTCATTTTATTCTAACATACTTTATTTTATTTTATCTACTATTAATTATTTAAAAGCATCTTAATTCATCTAAAAAGATTAGTTGCTAATAGATCGTTTATATTCTTCATTAGTAAATGAGGATCCCTAAATGTTTAATTTTTCAATAGCTTAAGTAAAATCTTCCATCTAATAATTTGCTAAATCCTAAGCAGAGTTTATTAAACATTATAAAATTTATTTGTAATTATTTTTTGCTTAGACCGTTTCAAGTATCCACTTTAATATTTCTTTTTCTTAGATCTTTTACAATTAAATTTCTTCTTCTCCACTGATTTCATACTGTTTCAAACAATTAATTTCAAAATTAATCACATAATATATTTTATCAAGTGAATAAGATTTTGGAGGAGTTTAGAGATTTGATTAATTTATTTGTTCTTCTTTGTTATTATTAAGAAGTTCCATCAATATTTATCCTTTTTTCTATAATTTTTTAGAGTATTGTCTATAATTAGTTCTAAAGCTATGTTTAATTATACTACATTGCACTACAAATGCTGGATTAAGTTTCTGCACTCTTTTATGAATCAATACTTAAGCCTTTGATTTCTGATGATTTTTCATCAATTTTTTTAAATTACACAACTTTATTAATTTTTCTAACTTCTAGTAATTCAGTGTAAATGTAATTGACTAAAAGTTCTTCATTATTGAATTAAGTTTTAAACCAAAAATCAAACTCTTTCAAGCTATCCTATCAAATAATATTATTAATCACAATACTTGTAAGGTTTGTATTTTTTCAAGCAAAAATGCTCCATTCTAACATGAATTGATATTAGAGGATATAAAACAATTACTAATATCTTTACAGTAATTTGAAATCTCAAAAATCATTAATATAAATAATATTTTAATTAATTAAGGAAAATTGATTGATTTGTTTAATAATGATGTCATATAATCAATAAATTCATAATTTCATCATTAAATTCACATAATTCTAATTATATTACACATTTTTTGGATCAAATCTTTTAATAAGTAACTTTACTTTTTTAAAATGACTAAGTATCTTAGATATCAAGCATATGAGTAAAATAAACCATACAGTAAATGAAAATACTAAACAAGAGATTAATAATCTATCTTTGGCAATTTCATCATACAATTCAAAAAAGGAAAAGTATGTTAAAACTCCAAAAATAGCTAGAGTTATAAATAAAAATAAGCATTCCAATAATAAAGAAGATTTACTTTATTTCCATTAACTAAAATCAAAATTAATAACACCATTGACATGTCTATATTAATTACAATCTTTGCATAGGATTTGTTCTAAATATGGACCTTATTAAAGGTATTAATCAGCACATTTTTGATGAGCTTGAGAACATTAACAAATAGGAAATACATTTTAGATATTTCCACAAAAACAGCAACCTTTTGGTGAAATAGATAACATAGCATCATCAGTTTGGTTTCTGATTTATAATGAATTTGATTAATCATTATTATTTATTAATATATTGGTTTCATTAGGAGACCCTTTTTATTAAATAGAATTATCGAATTATAAAAAGTCTCCTTAACTGGTTTTATATTTGATTACAGTCGCTTATTCATCTTATTCATCAATAATAGAGTTTCTTGATTTTTCTACTTTAACTGACTATGAGATTTTATTATTATTATTATTCTTTGATTAATCTTTAAAATGATTGATTATTTAAGGAGATTAAGGAGCTTTAATTAATGACATATGATATTTATTATATTAAATTAACTTATAGATTGTAAATATATATTATAAAAAGTGAAGTAAAATTTTAGTTAAAATATTACTTAATTAAGAGTATATTATATATAATATAAAATTTATAAATGAAAAATATAGAATTGACAATTATATTAATTTATTTATTCATAGTTATTAGTTTAATTGATTTTCCTATTAAATTATGGATTTCAATTATATTTTAGAATATAAATATTATTATTAATAAAAATGACTGAATCCTATCTGAAATAATAAAAGTTGGTAACTCATACTTGGTCACCAGATGGCTAATTTGTTGCTCTTTCTATTAAGAATACCAGCAATGCAGATATTTATAAAATTGGTTAATTAGAGAAAATTGGAACATGGTAAAAAGTATCTACGTTGAAGGATGCATCATAATAAATTAATGTGTTATCTTGGTCAATAGATAACAAAATATTAATTGGAAGTGATGATAGAAGCGTAAATTTTAAGATGATGATAGGTTTTTGTATATAGAAATATAAATAATTAATGGAACAAAGATTTAGTCATTATCACAAATGAGAAGGCTATTTTATCAGGAGAATGGGCCCCAAATGGATAAAAATGTGTAGTTGGAACTGCATGTCATAAAGCTTTTGTATTATTTTTTGAAGAAAAAAATAATTGGTGGCATAATTAATAGATCAATTGTTTTTATTCAAGTGTAACTGCATGCAGATTTCATCCAAGTGGAAGAGTATTAGGATTAGGATCAACTGATTAAACATTTAAATTAGTTTCATGTGTGATATAAGAAAATATGAATTTTGAAGATTAAACATATAATGGTCTTTTTAAGGATATTAGAACATTTGGAGAAATCCTTGTAACTATAAATTTAAATGGATGGATTAATTCTATTGATTTTACTTAATCAGGTAATAAATTCGCTGTTGCAGCACATACAGGATTAATTAAATAATATTAATTTAATGAAGATGGTAGTTTGATTGTTGATAATGAAGATAAAAATGTAAATTATATATATATATTAGGCAACTTATATAAAGGAGACAAAACCATTTAATAAAATAATATATATAAATGATTCCACTTTAGTAGGAGTAGGATATGATAGGAAACCAGTTTTATTGAGTAGTGAACCTACTTTAAAATTTACATCAATTATTGAGAAATGTTTAGCTGCAGAAGGAGAAGTATAGAAATCAGGAAGTATTGCTGCTGCAAAGTAAATGTTTTCTGGAAAAGGTATTAAATGATAATTATTATTAATATAGGATAAAAAACAGAAGATGATAAATTTGGACATTAAACAGCCATCACTTGTATTAATAAAGTTAGTGATAACTTAATATCTACAAGTGATGTTAATGGTATTATTAACTTTTGGAGAATATGATATAATAAAACAATCATATCACACATTAAAATTATTAATAAATATATATATATATATTATAATCTATAATTTCTTTAATATTTACATTATACAACATATGTCATTAGATAATAATAAATTATAATATTGAATTAGTATCATTATTTTAATAATTATGCTTATTCTCTCAAATATTATTCCATATTCATTTCTGCATTCGAAATAGCAAATCCACATTTAGCCTCTTAATATAAATAACGATCATTCTCAACCATTTCTAAAGCCTTCAAAAAACTATTCTTTCCTTCATTATATGATCCCATTTAAGCAGATACAGCTCCTAGTTTCATATGTCCTTTTATAATACTTTCTGTATCTTTTAACTCATTTGCTAATAATAGAAACTTCTCTATAAATAACTAAAATATGATTAAATTTATACTTTCATTTTTTCAGCATTATCATATAAACCTTTTTGTCCTATTCTACCAATATTAGCAATAGCAATTGTTTATCCTAATTTGCTTGACATATTCATTGCATGCTTTAGAGCTTACTAAAAGTAAAACATAGATAATTAAGTATTAGCATCATAACATAAACCCAGATTTATTGATGCCAAGAATTTACCATTACTATCTGAAATCTCTTCATGTTTCTTATGGAATTCAATTGCTTTTTCAATAAACTTTGGATTTGATTCAGCCATTAACTAATAATCTGCTCCTATACAATTATAAGCTAAACCACATCCATGCTAATCATCTATTTTAGTGCATATTTATAGAAATCTCTCATATTATTATATAGCTTAACTCCATTTACCCATATTGTCCAATAATACTCCCATACTATAATAAGCTCTTCCTTCATCTTTGATCTTACCTGCTCTTTTACAAGCAAATGCCAACATTTCATAATCTTTCAATCTTCTTTGAGCCTATAGATATATACATAATTCAGGAGTTTAGAGACTTTTTGGATCGTTTTATTTTTCTGACAATTGAATTTTATTTTTCTCTTTAGCTATTATTAAATAATACATTCATGTTCTTAAATCTAGCTGGAGTATTAAAAAAACAGGGTAGTTCTATTCTTTGTGGTTAGTTAGTTGTTATTGAACATCCTTAAGTTTAAGAAAACAATCTGAAATTCCTTACTTAATTTTCTTCTGCCATAGAAGAAGTAGGTCTTACAGAATAATTTCGATGGGACTTGTTTTATGAATTTCTACAGACTTAAAATGATTATTTCATATATTAAATTATAATTTATTTTTGTTATATGTAATTAATCAAATTATAATATGAAATCTGATATATTTTAATTTATTTGTTCTCATTTCCTTTTTAAAGTTTTCTATATATTTAAAATGAAAAATTAAATAAAAAAAACATCTATTTTAAGTAAAAATATAATATTTATTAAGATTTTCTGAAAAATAAAATTTCTAAATTAGATACTAGTTTTTATTTTACTAAATTAAAAAACCATAACGGTTATAGTATTCAAATTTAAATTATTAATTCATTGATAATTTATTTATTCTTATTCTTTTTATAATTGATTGTATTAAAATATATGAAATTAATATTAATATAGATTTTTATTCCTTTTTATTGGAAGTAAAATGTTTCATTGATTCTTTTATTTCTTTATATTTTAATAATTAAGTTAATAATAAAATAATCAATTATATTCAAGCATATCTTTTAAAAATAAATGATATTTAATTATTGATTTACTTAATTTTATATAATTTATACTTTGGTTCCTATTTTTCTAATTTTTATTATACAAAGTATTTATAAATGTTTATAACTAATCTTTTAATTAATTCTCCAATCCTTCCTTTTTATATTAAATTCAAAAAAGTTAAAGAAATTTAAGATTCTTAAGATTTTTATTTGAATACTTTATAATATAATCTTAAACAATTAATACATTATTGATAATATTAATATTAATATTAGTATTATCTATAAAGAGTATGAAGAAGTAATGTTAGATTAATATTTAATATGAGAAATAGGAATAAATATATATAATTATAAAATATAATTACAAGTTAATTTCAAAATTCTTATTTCTCTATTTATTATAATAGATTCTAGTAATATGTAATATTCTAATACTAAATTGTATATATACTTTTTGAGCATTTTATTTAAAAAATTTACTCATTTCTCTGACTACAAAATAATAATTTTCTGAAAAATTCCTTTTCAAAAACTGAATATCTGAACCTAATTTATTTGTAATAAGGGAAAAGAGTGATACTTTCATTGTCAATTCTTTTTCTAGCTACAATAGTATTAAAATAAATCACTTATTTTAAATTAAATAATTATTTTTCAATTTCATTTTCTTTTGTAGTTAATAATTATTTAATTATATTTAAGCCATTATTTTAAATTTCAGATACATAGTTAACTTATTTTTTGAGTTATTCATTTAAAGTTTAAATCTATAATTTTAATTAATCTCTTTTTTAAATTAACTCAATTAAAACCTATTAAATTTAATGATAATTTTACTTAAAATTCATTTAATTCAATTTTAATCTAAATATACATGATATAGAATTACTTATCAGTGTCACTTAAAATGCAATTATTCTGATCATTTTAAAATATCTTGCTTGTTTAACGAGATCTAAAGTTTTCAACATTTATCTCTAATATTTTCTCATATTCTGGTATAAAATAGGTTTAAAAAATATTTATTTATTCAAAATAATATTTACTACTTATTTTAATAATTTTACCTAACATTTATTTGATTCTTCATTAAAATTTTATAATTCTGAAGGATTGGAGTAACATTTTAAATAAAAAGATAAAATTAGTTTATTTTTGTTTCTATTTCTTAATCAATGATATTTTCAGCAAAATCTGGAAAAATAGAAATCAATAAATTAGCATAGTTCTCTTACTATACATTAGAATTACTTTCCTTTATATATTGTTATCTTAAAAATGTTTAAACTTCTTGAGAATACCACAAAAATGAAAAATGAGATAATTATTTCATGAAATGGTTTAACATTATTAATCTTTAATAAATTACTTATAGACTCATATTTCCCTATATTTAAATTGCAATTACTTTACTTATATAACTTTTGGAGGTAATGCAGGTATATAACAGTATTACCATTTTAATGCAAGTAAGGATCTTAATTAATAAAATTCACTAAAACGATGTTAAATCTAAAAATCCCCTGTATTATCTTATCCTTCTATATTATAAATTACAAATTCCTCTTAATTTTAATTAATTGTTGGATCCTTAACTCTGACAACTATTTTATTTTATTCAATAATATTATTTTACATTTATAAATATTAATATACACTTTCCCGTTTTAATTAATTTAATAATGGAATACATTTCTAAATCAAATATTGCTAAAATGGTAGGAAATACTTTAGTAAATACTTCAACAACTGAAAGATGTAAGAAAATCATCTCATGGAGTTGGGAAATGTTAGGTTCGATCTTAATAATGATGGGATCTCCTATCTAAGTTAAGGGTTTAGATTTTGAGAATGATTGCAAAGATAAAATAACTGCAAAATTGACAGAAAAAGAGTTTACTCTTGTATTAGATTTAGATGAAACTTTAATCCACTCTGATATGGAAAGAACTTCATTTCTTGATGAAGAAATCCTTGTGAAAATAGGGAACACGATAGAAAAATATTATGTCAAAATTAGACCATTTGCAAGAGATTTCTTGAAAGCTTTATCTAAATATTTTGAATTGGTTATTTTTACAGCAGCTCTAAAGGAATATGCAGACAAAGTAATTGATTATTTAGATCCAAGTGGATTCATCAAGAGAAGATACTATAGAGATGTAAAAAAATTAATTATAATATTTTTAGAGTTGTACTAAGAAAGATGGAGTATTTTATAAAGATTTAACAAAAATTAATTCAAATTTAGATAAAACCTTTATTATTGATAATTCTTCATCTGGAATGTCATTAAATCCACGTATTTAATTAAAATTATTATTAGAAAATGGAATACTTATAAAATCATGGTATAATGATTTGAAGGATTAAGAATTAAAAACCTATGAAGCAATGTTAAAAAAGAATGTTAAGCCTAAAGAAAATATAGTAAAATGTATAAGTTAAATGAAAAGAAAGTATCCTAAAAATGTATTAAATTGATTTAATTAAATATCACTATTATTATGTAGAATCGTCTTCCTCATCTTACTCATTATCAGGTTACCAATCATCACTATTATCACTTTAATTTTATTCTTATTCCATTTAAGATAAGTTTTATAATTCAGTTATTCTAATCTGTAATTCATTTAATAATTATTATAAAGTAGGTTTTATTTACTTTTAATTTGATACCTCTTTTACATAAATATCAATCTCCGTTCTATCTATAAACATATTCAGATTTGATAAATTATCTTCACAAATATTTGCAATAGTTGTTCCTTTTTTAATACTTCTTAAAATCTTCATACTATTACTTGTTTCTAAATCGTAACATACTTTAAGTTATTTATTTTAATAAGCTGTATATAACATTTCTCAAATTATTATATTTTTAATAAATAAAATGAAATTTGATGAAATTATTAAAAAATATGTGAGTCCAATTAAGAGATTTGATCATGTACTTCCAAATAATTATACAGCCTAAGATATATATCATTATTATGAAGATTTGGTAATTTAAATAGTAATGTAGGCTAAATTTAATGAAATTGAATCATTCACAAAAATCAGATTTTCAAGAAAGTTTGCAGAAGTAGCATAAACTTAAGATTAAATGGATTGGTTGAATGACAGAGCAAAAGAAATTTCTAATGTTGCTATGAGTTTATTCAAACTTAGATTTCCTTAATTGTGAAAAAGAGAAAATATTAAAAATTAATGTTCATTATTTCGTAATATATTGATAGAAAATGTCTTTTAAAAATCTCTAAGAATGGATTTTATTAAAATTAAGATTTTTGATGTGTCTTGTGACATCTTCAAAATTTCAATTATTTTTTTAGTCTAATTATTATTATATTATTATCTTTCATAATGGATGGCTTTTATTTTAACTAAAATATTTTTCTTAATTTTAAATCTACTAATCTAATTCTTGAATAGAAGCCATATCTATATAAGTTTATTTATTTTTATTTATTAAAGAAAAGTCTATTTTAACATCTCTATATCATCTAATAACTTATTAATTGATTATTCATTTTTAAATATTATTATGGTCTTTTCAACTAAATTTTTTATTAAGTCGAATTCATTTTATTATAATAAAAATATTGTTTTTTATCAAAATTATTCATATTCTAAATCGTCATAATTTTAATTTGGTAAAGGAGGTTTTGATTCAAGAACACCTAAGTTGCATAGACATAAAGTTGCAATTGATTTTTCATTTAAATGGTTAGCACACTTAAATAATATAATCTAAATTTACTAAAATGGCATTTTTTAAAATTTATGTTTAAACTTCAGTTGAGGTTTATAGATATCCTGATATTTTAATTAGATTCAATAAGCACTCTAATTGTAATTTATGATTTTTCAATCTTCTAGCCAATTCATAACAATTCTATTAAATATTTTATTATCATATAAATTACTTAAAAATTTTCAAATGCTTAATCATATTGTTTGACTTCTAAAAATACAATACCCAATTAACCATAAGATATACATGATGATTCTGCTTCATCTCTTTTTTGTGCCCATTCTAAAGCATTCGAAAAATAATCAATAGATTCTTCATAATTCTTAAGTCTTCTATGAGCTAAACCCAAATTATAAAATCCTGTAAACATATTCTCTTAATCTGAGTACTATATATTTTATTTATGAAATTCAATTGATTTTGTAAAATTACCAGCATTGTAATAATTAAATGCTACTCTATTAGTTCCTAATGCCATTCCTATTTTATCTTCCATTAATTTAGCACATGCAACAAATTTCTTATAAAATCTAACAGCTTCATTATGATTTTTGCTACTTTCATAAACCATTCCTAAATAAAATGATAAATGAGCTTCCTTCTAAATATCACCTGCTTACATACCAGCCTTAGCTCTTACAAGTAAATCCTTAATACTAGTTCTATTATTTTCCTTAACATTATGTGTATAAGGTATAGATGGAGCATAACCATTTCCAGGTGTTAATGGAGATGCTATACTAGCATTTGGTAAATCAGGTGGTTGAACAGAAATCTATTAATCAAAGAACTAAAAGTTAGTTTCTGGTTAAACTGGTAAATCCATTTAAGCCACTTTATCAATTTCTTTTTTCAAATCAATATTATCAATTGGGGCTGTAGATTTCATTAGTTATTCATTTAATAATGATCCCAATAAATTTTTTACTGGTTTTTCTTCATCATCTTTAATATTTAGAATTTTGTCATATTATTTTGCTTAACCTTTATGAAAGAGTGCTTCAAAATCTTTTTCTTTTTCTTTTAGCTCTTACAATGCATCAGCTTTAGGTTACACAAAGATGTCTTTATACATTTACATATCATTCTCTTATCTTCTTAGCGGTTTCTTTTTATATTCTTTAGGCTATTTAATATTCTAAAATATTGATACTTATAGCACTCTCTATTAACTAGGCTACATACTTTTCAATTGATTTGGTTAAGAAAAGAAAGCATCTTCTATTTTTGTTTAAAATTCACTAAGAATTTCTTAGGCTTTATATCTATATCAATAATGAAACTAATTCATATACGTTATTGGTTATAATCGTTCTGCAACAACAAATCTTGAAGGTTGGTAGTTTTTAGTTGAGAATTTCTCATTTGAGAATTGCTTCTTCATTTTATTTTTGATTAATTTCTTAGTTGGAGGTGATTTTGATTTATCACTCATTTAATATTATATAATATATAAATATATATCATTAATATTTCTTATATATATACATATATAGGTATAAGACAATAGTTACTCATTATATTATTACATTAGAGAATAAATAGAAAAATTAAGAATTATGTTTTAATTTATTAATTGTAATACTTGATCGATATTTTTATTTTATATTGTCAAATAATTATAAAGTTGTAAATTTGAAATAAAATTAAATAAGATTAATAAATGACAATTTGGTAAGCCTTTAGAAAACAGTTTCAAAACCTAAAAATGAGAGACTAGATTTTTTTGGTTAAGATATCTGCTTTTTTAATCAGTTTTATATTGATTGGATCATTTTATATAGTTTAGAAAAATGTAATCATTGGAATATATGAAAACTCTTCTACCATAGTTTTGTAACGTTAAGATAGAGATGCGCTTAACCTCTTTCTTCCATAACTAAATTATTATCTCATTTCCAAATAACATCAAAGTATTATTTTATTATATTTTTTAGGGATATAGCTTTTAAAAAGTTTAGGTTCTCTTTATTAATAATTGGATAATTTTCAAGTATCTGAATAATATAAAGATGCAATTAAATGTTAAACTTTAGAAGAGAAAAATTTTTTATTTTTACTTCCAGAACCTTGTTCAAATTGTTATCTTTGTAAAGAAGGTAATAAGTTACCTTCAATGCAAAAATATCAAGATTTATAAAAATTCTCCAGATTATTATCTGAATATATTCTTTTATTTGATACAACATAAAATAATAGAATTTTCTATGTGGCAACTGGAGATATATAAGTTGCATTTATTTTTCCTTAAGTTATTTACGATTGGTCCTTCTCACCATAATAAAAAAACTGGTTTGTAAATCATTTGGATAAATATTAATACGAAAAAGATTAAAAATATTTTTACTCATAACTTTACTTTTCTGGCACTCAATTTATTTATAAATAAACAATTTCTTATTCATTAGAAAATCAATATACTAAAAGCTTAGATGCAATAGCAGGTACTGATATAGATGCAGAGGACCCAGATATGAAATTAATTTAAGCAAACACTTATTTATTAAATGAATAAGGTCAAATAATATATAGAAATGTTAATTTAAATCTACCTGTTACAGAATTGAATTTTATATATGAAGAAAATAAAACTGGATTCAATAAAACAGATTGGATTGAAATTTTAAATTTTGCTAATTAAAATCCTAGCATTTCTAATTGTTAATTGAATGAAAAATAAATCTTATGTAGATACAATTCGATTTATAAAAAACCTATTAAGATAGTAGCTAATCAAATTCCTGGCAATTTTACATTAATGATGTATATATAAATTTAGTTATTAGGTTTACTAATGCGAGCTTTGAACAATTATAGTAAAAAAATTTCTTAGAACTTGAACTTATGGTTTCATAGATGAATGAAAGAGCTTTTTATATCTAAATAATTATATCTTGCTCTTTAATTTCGATTTCAATGATTATTGTTATTTTCATTTTTCGCCCTATTCTTAGAGTCATGATTGCAGCCAAAATGTACATTAAAAAAATGGGTAATAATTTGGATAAGGAAATATTTAAGTTAATGAATAAAAAGAAGGATGGCAATAGTATTTTCAATAACTTAGAACTTTAAATAATTAATTTCAGTGATATCTTAACAAAAAATTAATAATAAAAAGGAAATATTTGCAAATAAATAGAAAAATATTAATATTAAAAAAAAACAATCTAATCCATCCAAGTTGAATTATTATCTGAGTGTACAAAAACCTAATTAACTAGTTAGATATCTATTTCAACAAACCATTTACAATAAATGATTTCTCAATTAATAAAATAATTTAATAAATATAATCATCTGTCAACAACAGTTGAAATGTTTAAATGATCAGTTTAAATAAAAAATAATTCATAAATCTTTACTATATTAAATTTCATAATTTTAGGTATCATTTAATTAATAATATTTTGTTATAAAATAATAAATAGTAAAGTATTTTTTTCTTTAGATTAAACTGTTATTTTAATTTTATTTTATTTGTATATAGATAAAATAAATTTATATGTATATATGTTTTAAAGATATTCTATATTATTTTTTATGTGAAATAATAATCAATTTAAAAAAAACTATATAATGTTTGATCAAAATTATTCAATATTCATTTAATTACTAAATACCTTTTAGATTTATAATTAACATATAAATAGTATATACATTTATTATTATAATATAACTAAGAAGGATAGATATTAAATTATTATTTTATTGTTGTGAATAAAACAGGAGGATTGTAATTCTTTTCACAACTAAAAGATTAGTATAGAGAAGTCTAAGATAAGATAACTAAAAAGTAAGTTTTATAGGCTTCATCAATATTTTATGCAATTGATCATCTATCAAAAACAAAAATACATAGACAATTTAATATGGTAGAAGATTAGTAGGAATCTCTTAAATTTAGAATATCTATATTGAAAGGTCAATTTAGTTCAATATTTCATTCATTAAATAAATTAACCTAGATATTAGATGATAACAATTAGTACAATATTTATTTTTATTTTATAATAAATACTGCAAATTTCTTATATATAATATACATTTTTCCATAAAATTTATAAATTAAATATCAAAAACCAAGTTATTAATTTATAATTAATTAAGAATTTATGAATTTGCTAATTTTAACATATTTAGGCTACACAATCTTAGTCCTAATAGCCTATCTTGTAATTGCACCAATTCCAAAGTTATTGTACTACAAGATTAAGTATGGATCTGCAGTAGATATATACTATTTCCCAATTATTGGATTATTAGGTCAAATCATAATAGATTTGATATTTAGACAAGATGCATTCTATTCCTAAAAAAGATATTTAATAAAGAATAACAAACTCAAATTACATATATCTAATGATTTAAAAGGTGGAGTTCATTTCTCCTTAATTGATCCAAAGCTTAAGAAGTTAGTGTTTTTTGATTAAGAATCTTATAAGAAAATGGAAGGCATGCCTTTTGCAGACACATTTATAGATTAAGGATTACTTTTCTAGAATGGACAGAGTTGGCATAAATCAAGAACAATGTTAACCAAACATTTTACATATCAGGATCTATTAGTAATGGTAGAAACATTGAAATAGGAATGCAAAAAACTTTAATTACAAGATGGTCCTATTGATATATTATCATTATTGAAATAGTTAACTAGTACAACTATTACAAAAACATTTTTTGGAAGTGAAAATAATGATATATCAGATTTGGGTGTTGAGGTGAACAAAAATATGGAAAAGATGATGTTATTCTTTTTAAATCCTTTAATTGTATTGAGATGTTTTGCATTGAAACTAAATAAGACTACAACTCCTTCATTTTTATTATCATCTGGAGAAAAAGCATTTCTTAGAGAATTGTAAGATTAAAAATAAAGAATCACATCTGAAATTGATCAAGGAATTAAAAAAATCAAAGAGAATTAAATTGTATAAGATAATATATTAATGACTATGTGTAAAGAAATAATTAATAATAATATTACTAAAGAAGAAGCTATTCATTAATATTTCACACTTTTAATTGCTGGTATAGATTCAACTAGTCATGTTGTTAAAAATTTTTGTTATGCCTTAGGTTTATATCCAGAAATATAAAATAGACTTAGAAATGAAATTCTAAGTATTATTAAATAATTTGATGATCTAAAACCATAATAATTAAGCCAACTTAAATTATTAGATAATTTTATTAATGAATCATATAGACATTATACTGCAGTTCCTTCATTATTCAATAGAATAGCTATTAAAGATATTAAATTAGAATAATTTGTTATCTAAAAAGGATAGAGTATGGATTTAAATATGATGATGAGTCATTTTGATCCATCTATTTTTAAAAACCCACTTAAGTTTGATATTGATAGATGGAGTTCACCATTATTAGATACATATTCTTTTACTCCATTTTCAGCTGGTCCTAGAAATTGTATTGGATAACATTTAGCAACTTTAGAAATGAAGACCTTGCTTGTTTACCTTATTCTGAATTTTAATTTAGAATTAAATAGTGGTAAGATTTAATTAGGATTGGCAAATATGTACGGTCCAACACGCAGAGATTTCTTAGTATTGAAAAATATTAATAAATAATTATGAGTTCAAATCCTTATTTTCTAATTCTTCATCATTAATATGATCAAGCTCTTCAATTATTAGTTAATGATGATTACGAGACACTTGTAACTAAATCATTAGCTTAATATCATCTTGGCAAATATGATGATGCATTATCAACATTAGACAAAGCAATCTAATTAAGTACTGACAGATTTGAAGCATATTATAGAAAGGGTATTATGTAGAAATATATTTAGGATTGATCAACTTCATATGTGGAAAGATCTAATAAGCATAGTTAGAATTATAAAAAAGTCTTGTACTAAATCCAAACCATAAAGAAACCTAACAATAGCTTTTGAAATGTGAACTAGAACTCAAGAATAATAAACTTGTCTAAACAACTTAAGAAAAGTAAAGTAACAGTTAATTTTTAGACTAATATAGTAATAAAAAGAAGTCCCTTAAAATTGTGAAGTACAAAGAAAAGATATTTATTCAGCATCAGGCAAATAGATGTATAAGTGGTATCAAACAGATTTGAAAGTTGGCATAGAAATACATTATGCATTACCAAATAGTGCAGACTTAAAATATTAGTTTGAAAAATAAAGGTATTCAATAAAGCCATTTTTAGATTTCAATTATCATTTCCTATTGAATAAGCTAATAATTTTGAACTTGATTTAGATTTATTTGCTGAAATTATTCCTGAAACCAGCAAAGCAAAAGTAGGATTAAATTCAATTGAAATTATTATGGATAAGAAGGATAAAACATTGAATTGGAATACATTATAGAAAAAAGTTGAAGATAAATAATAAATACAAATAATTGAATAAGCAGCATATCCAACTTCATCAAAAGTAAAGAAGAATTGGAGTAAAATAGACAAAGAGATTGAAGAAGACATCAATAAACATAAGGAAGAATATGGTGAAGATCCTTTGAATAGTTTATTTAAACAAATATATTAAAATGGAGATGAGAATACTAAAAGAGCTATGATAAAATCAATGTAAGCTTCATAAGGAACAGTATTGTAATAAATTGAATTTAATTATTATTTAGATCAACAAATTGGGATGAAGTTAAATCTAAAGATTATGAAAAAAAGGATAGACCATCACCTCCAAAAGGATAAGAATATAAAAAGTTAGGATGAGTTATCATTAATAAAAAATAAATTTAATATAATGAAAAAAAAATAAGTGGAACATCGGATGATATTGACAAACATTCCTCCAGCACTCGATATTGGATTTACAGCTGTAACATCTGTATCTAATTTGGTATTTATGCTTGAAAATCCAAATGACTATCCTGTATAGTTTCATTTTGAATTTGAGAGATTTAAGATCACTCCAGATAGGTATTAAATAGTGATATTAATTTAGAGGATAATTAGCTCCTGGATCAAAAATCAATTTTACATTGACATATTCCCCTTAATAAGCAGAAGTAATTGTTGCATCAATTATCATGCATATTCAATATGAATAACCTAGAGTAATTAAAGTATCAGGAATTGGTAAATATCCCTTTTTATAATTGAATACTAAAAAACTCAATTTTGAAACTTTATTGATAGGTAAAACAGTAACAAAAGAAATCACTATTAAGAATTCATCAGAAGTTACAGCCTAATTTTAAATCACAAAAATGATAGATGATGAGTTCAAAGATAATGCATTTTCTTTAGACTATTATTCAGGTGTAATTCCTCAAAAAAGCACATTTTTAATTAAAGTTACATATTAACCTAAAATACTTAATGTTTCAGTTATTAGATTTAAAGTGATATGTTAAGGAGGAAATGAATTAACTTTTGAGTGTGTTGGATCAACAGTAGAACATGCTGTATATTTAAGTGAAAAGTCAATTAATTTTGGGGAGATTAAAATTGGTAATCAGGCAACTAAATTATTAACAATTCATAATGATTCTGATCTAGCCACTTCATATTAATTTTATACTGATATGAATAACATTTTTAGTTTCAATAAAATAAGAGGTTTAATTTAAGGAAAAAGCTTTGATCGTATCATAGTCACTTTTACACCTAAACATACAATTAATTATTATGAAAGAGTATATTGTGTCGCCAGTAATTAAATTAAATTTGTTGATTTAATTGGTACATGTTATGACCTTTTAATCAAACCTATACCATTACTATAATAGCATATTGATAATTTTAGAAGAAGAGTCATTTAAGGAAAATTAAGTGAAGTTGATTTCAAATATATGGAAAATTCTTATTTGATGAAAATCAATTAATAAAATACAAGTAACCTTTAAGGAGAATGGCAAGAAAATCCTAATTAAACTGTTTAATATAAAGAATTAATGCTTCCTCCATCATCAGAATATAGATTAATAAAATTTTCTGAAGATTTTATAGATTTTGGTTATGTAGAATGTTATTCATAAAGTGGAGCAAGGGAGTTAGAATTACATAATAGACTTAATTGTAAATTGACTATATTTTGGACAATCTAAACTCATCCTACTGTTAATGGAGAAAAAGTACCAGTTTTTACAGTTTCTCCAGAAACATAATCAGCTAATGCAAATTCTAAATGCAAATTTTCAATTAGTTTTAGACCAACAAAATCATCTTACTACTATTTTTAATATATTTAATTCTTTGCAATTAAATATAATCCAAAATTAACAAAAAAAATATTAGATACAGTTAAAAATAACAAAGGATCTATTTTGAATGAATCATTTGGAAATAATGCAAATCTAAAATTATCTTAAACTGGAATTACTAATCAAAAAAATAATATAGATTTTACATCTAAAGAAATGATTCCTACTTTTAGTGGATAAATTGGATGTGTTGGACATTCTTTTGGAATTAATTCTTAACCATATATTCCTATAATAGAACTTAGACCATCTAACAAATTATATTTTCCTCCTTGTACAATTGAAGAATCTGTCTATTAAACAGTAGAATTTGTTAATAAATCAGATACTCCAATCTATTTTAATTTTAGTCCAGATCCAACAAGAACTTTTAGAGTATTTCCAAATTAAGGTTTAATTTTTGGTAAATCATCATAAATGATTATTGTTGAATTTGTGCCAGTTGAAAATAAGGCATACAATTAAACTCTAGTTTGTCATATGAATCATTAATCTTCTAATTAAATAACTCTTTAAGCTATAGGATATTGTTCTACTCCTTCACTTAAATTGTAGAATGATGGTAAAGTGTTTTTCCCTCCCTCATTTGTTGGAGTTTACTCAAGATAAAAATTAACAGTACATAATGAATCAAGAGTACCAATGAGTTATTCAATAGATGTTCCAGAGAAATACTAAACTGAACTATATATTGAACCTTCATCTGGATAAATAAAACCTAATGAAGTAATTCATTTAGATTGTCAATTTATTCCTTATAAAAAGAATAAAGAATATAGAATTAAAGTACCTATGACTGCTACAGAAATTCTTGCAGACAACTAAAATCTTATTGGGTATCATATTCCAGGATCAGGAAATTCAGACTTTCCTCTTGAACAAAGAAAACCTATTGAATTATCATATCAATTTGAAATATTTGGAAAAGGTACAGATGGTGAACTAGAACTTAATGTTAAATAAATCGATTTCAATATTATAAAAGTTAATTTCAATACAAAAAAATATGCTACCTTAATTAATAATTCAGATTGCACATTTTATATTGAATTAGTTCTTAGACCAAAAAATAAGGATAAAGATAAAATTGATCATTAAATAATTAGTCTTATTAATAGATCTTTTACTTTAGATTTATAAAATGGGATTATTGCTGCCAATTCAAAATTAGATATTGGAATTATGTTTAATCCAATTGAAGTCTGTGAATTTGATTTAGTTTTAGATGTTATTGCTACTGAAAAGAATCCAAAAGCACCTAAAGGTCCTAATTATTAAAATAGAAAAATAGTATCTTAGAAATGCAAATTAGAAATTAAGGCTAAAGGAAATTATCCTTTATTGAAAATTGCTGATGTAAGAAATGATTCTATAAGTGTTGCCACTTTATGGGAAAATTTCTAAATTAATCAAATTAATACAGAATTAGCCAAAGATTTAAATGAAGATGAATAGAAATTTTTGAAAATCGAATAATTGACATTTGATCAAGCTTAATAATTACAAAAGAGATTAAGAAGTTATGACTGGAATTTTGGATATTTACCATCTAAACCATAAGTAAAATCTAGAAAAATTGTTATAACAATTTAAAATATTGGAGGTACTGATTTAGAGTGGCAATTTAAATTACCATCTGATCATTAAATAGAATTAGAACCTTGGGCTGATCCAGGAGAACCTACTGAAGAAGATACATTTGAAAAAGCCATTTTAGAAAAGAACATATTTTAAATTAGACCTAAAGGTGGTGTAATAGCTCCAAAATGTTTTAAAGATATAGAACTAATCTATACTCCTTGTAATTTAGATGAAGAACTCAAAACTAAGGGAATTTCAAATGAAAGTCATTTTCTTAGAGTTGTATTATAGATTTTGAATGGAAAACCATTAGTTTTAAATTTAAAAGGAACAACACTAGCTCCATTAGAAGGAAGATTAGCAGTAAAGAAAAATTCATTTGAATTACCAGAAACTCCAGTTGGATTATTGTAACCTGTTAAATATCCAATAGAAATTTAAAATGTAGGAAGTTCAAAAGTTTCCTATAAAACACTTATATAAGAAATGGATATTGATGGATAGATCATTGATTCTTAATTTAATGTATTTGATATTCAGAATCCTTAAGGATCACTCTTACCAAATGAGAAATAATATTTATATTGCCTTTTTAAACCACTAGAATAGAAAATATACTATTTTGAATTATTGGTTGAGGTTTCTGATATGGTCAAAGTAATTCAACCAGTTAAGTTAGCTATCCAAGGAAGAGGATATGCTAATAAACCTAAAAATTAGATTTAAAAATAAACAATAGAAATTCCAAGATAAAGATCACATCAATCTCCTATAGGTTCAAAAGTATTCTTTTCTTTGGAAGAAATAGATTTTGGAGAATTATTACCATTAAAATCTGCACATAGAATGATCATTCTATACAATTAATCTACAGATCGTAAATTTACATTTGATTTTGGTATTTCATAATTCACACTTTCAAATAATAGACCAGGACTATGTTGTGGGGATGAATTTTTGATAGAACCTATATAGGGAGAACTCGAAGCTTAGGCATTTATAGAATTGAAATTAACATTAACTGCAGCTTCTACTCCTTCAGTTTATGAAGGTGAATGTGAATGCACAATAAGTTGGGAAAATAAAAATTAATAAGTGAATACTTCTTAGATAAGTTAAAATTCTCAAGCAATAACAGTAGATAAAGAAACTTTGTTTTTAAGAATAAAGAAGAAATCAAGTTTGAATGTAGAATTAGTGAATTCATTTAAATAACCTCCTCCTCCTATTCATAATGCAATGGCCCATCCTTTTTAATAATTACTAGGTTAGATTATTACAGAGGTTTTGACTGACTCTCATACTGACTAAATTCTTAGAGCATTAGATTAATAACCTATAACACTTTATTAACCTGAATAACAACCAAAAGAAGGAGAAGATATATAAGTGGAGGATTTGTAAATATAAATATATATATACAATATAGGACAATCCCAAGAGACTATAAAGATTATAAGACTATGTTTTTAGAGGAAGAATTCATCGAATTAACTGATTTAATAATGGAAAATACATTCTTTAATATCATATAAGAAACCACAAGAAAAGAGTGTGATTTATTACGTATTTCAAAGACTTTTGTCACACCAGCAAACAAATGATTATTATATAATAAAATATTTTGAAATTTATGTGATAGCAAACAACTTTGAGATTAATTTATAGAAAGATAATAAGTACTTCAATTTTGAGTAGTTTCTTATTCTTATTAGGTTTATAACTTATCATTCCACCTTACTCTAATTCCATATTGCCAGATTCCTTCTCTTTGTTATCCATCTTCTCTAATATATACACCTTTTCCATGCTATTATCCATTTAACCATTCTCCCATATATTTTCTTCCATTCCACTTATAGGTTCCAAACCCATGTCTTTTATCCTCTTTAAACTCTCCTATATATTCTCGATCATCCTCCCATCTCATAACTCCTTTACCCCACAATTGTCCATGTTTGAAATCTCCTTCATAGGTTTTCCCATCTGCCCATTTATATGTACCTTATCTCAGTTGGATATACATATATACCTTTTCCACTGATTACTCCATTTTCAAAAGTTCCAACATACTGACATCCATCTTTAGTAACTAGTTTTCCCTTGCCATGTCTAGCCCCCTTATAAAATTCTCCTTCATAAAAAGAGCCATCTACATAATAATGGCTTTCTAAATTTACTTGAACATTATTCTTTTCCAAATCCATGTTATTTATCATTTAACCATTCACCTTCATAATATGATCCATCCGTACTCATAAATTTTCCAGCTCCGTTTGCCTTATCATCCATCCATGATCCTTCATATATATTACCACTTATATTAACTAATTTACCATGACCTTAAGCCTTATCATTAACAAAATCTCCTATATAATATGATCCTTTTTTCATTAAATTAATTACCATCAGGCCATATTTGTTTTCCTCTGCCATGTCTTACTCCATTCAATAATTCTCCCTCATATATTGCACCTGTTTCTAATCTTAAAATCTGTTTATCCTCCACTTGTTAGGACATCTAAGCTGACAGATGATAATATTCATCACTAAGGGCCCCTTCAACAACTTCAATCTCTGAAACATTAAGTATAATTGGTTTTTCAACAGTAAATTTTGAACATAACCCAGAACAACTTCCCATTTTAATTGATATAATAATTATAAAAAATGCATCTATCAATAAAAAGGATATAATGAGTAAAACTTATAATAGCTTATTGGCTAATAAATATTCAAAAATTATAAAATATAGATCTTTTCTAATTTTAATACTATGTTGTTATAACTATTCAAAAATTTCTAATTTATTTTTGACAATTTGATTCAATACAAATTTTAACACGCTTAAAAATAAAGAAATAACTCAAAATGATAGATTGAAATAAACTTAAGAGTGTGAGATGTACTTTATTTATGTAATATCTATTTAAAGCATGATATTTGGATATAATTATTAATAAAATAAAGATTTAAATATGCTGAGGTTAGTGAGTAAGAAGTCATTCTCCTCTACATTTAATGTGTTGGATACATTCAAGACTCTAAAAAGTGTGGTAATATACTAAAACATATAGAAAGATTACAGCCCCAATAAGACATATAAGGTCATATGTACGATAAGATGGTGTGCACAGTTCTATGACACCAAATTTGACTTATCAGGCATTTGATGAAGTGCTTCATGAATATTATGCTGCCTATTCTGGAAATCCTTTCCATTTACAAGTTTACAATAACTTAGATAATATCTAAACAGTCAACTTTGGTACAGTAGACAATCCCTGTGTTATTTTTACTGCTGATACTCCCTTTAGATATGTTGGATGCACTGGTTTATAGAATGAAGATGATTATGAATAACACGAAATCCATCTCTTTATGTTAAGAGAAGGTCCTTTGTAGAGATGCCCAATGTGTGGTCAAGTTTTTAAATTGGTTAGACTAAGATAATAAGAGGATGAAGAAATGTCCTACTATAGAGATTCATTCCATCCTATTGATATTTTTGAATTGGATGTAAATTAATCAATCAATTATTTTAGAATGAAAATGTTTAATCAATTAATATGCTTAAAATGTGGACTCATAGAGAGGCTTCATTATTTGAAAGTGCATTATATGAATAAAATATTATGGTAACAATGGATAACGATGTACATGATAGATTACTTGTTGATCCAGCTTATAGAATGTGGAGATTTTAACATGGTGAAGATAAATTAAAATACATTGATTAATAATTGAAATAAGCAGGTTATAATGAAGAAAGAGTCTATAGAAATCCTAAATACAAATTACCAATGTAAAAGGCAACATATGCAGCTGTTATTGAAGCAGAGAAGGTCTTGGCTATCTAAGAAAGATTAGAAAGAAAAGTAAATAGATTCCATGTTAGAGAATATCTTGATTTTGCTAATCATGCTAGAAGAGAAAGAAGAATGAGATTAAGATAAAAGGAAAGATGGGAAAATAATTATACTTATTTCTATGGAGGTCTTACAGAAGAAGAATAATTATATAATGATTACTTTGAAACTGATTAAGAATTATATAAAGATGATGAATAAGTTGAATAAAGAATTGATGAGGCTGTTGCTTAAGTTGATCCTAAGTATAGTCCTCTCAGATTTGACTTTTAAGAGGCCTATACTCATAATCCTGAAGAAGATTAAACTTCACTTCTTGAAAAGAAATTGTGGAGATTCAAATATAGATTAGCATTTGATTGCACCAAAGATTATTAAGTTAGAGAAAGAAGATTGATTGAAAGACATTTGGCAAGAATGACTAAAGACCCAGAATATATTTCTGTATTCAAGAATCTATAAAATGCTGTTAATTCTGAAAATGAATTTGCAATCTTATAAGCTGAAAAGAACTATTATAATCTCGCAGCTAAAGAAGGATGTAAATTTATTATATTATTTATTTAGTCCTTTAATACAAGGACTACTTTGAAGGAGATTCATCAGCTGAAATCGAATTAGTTGAAGAATTATACAAAGCTTCACCTTTAGCATTCAGCAAAATCTTTGTTAATCACTCTGCAAGATTATTCTAATAAGAAGGATTCTAAAAATTCCCTAAAAGAGCTTGGAATGACAGTCTAGGATTAATATAAAATTATGTTTTAGATTTCCAAGATTTTTCATCTAATATTGTACCAAAAGCTTAAAAATTGGCTAATTATGCTGGTTTATAAAATGTATTAAAAATAGTTTATATTATAGGTACTACCTGCTGATGAGTAAGAGTTAGTAAAACTTGGTTTAGATAAAACTGAATAAATTGCAAGATAAAAAATTGCATAAGCTTAAGAAAAACCATAATTAAATGAACCACCTAAATAAGCATAATAATAAGCACCTCCAAAAGTTGAATAAGAATAATAGAAGCCTTAATAGTAGTAATAATAATAATAATAATAATAATAAAAGAAAGGACCTTTTAACAAAAAGAAATGATTATTTAATTATTAAAATAAAACAAAATAAATATCTTATAATTATCTACTAGATTTTTTATTGATTCAATCTTATTAATCTTAATTTTATTCTAATTACATTTCTTCTCTTTTATCATTATATGAAGAGAATAATTCCTAATAATCAATTTTTTATCTACTCTCTTTTCCAATAGCATAATGATCTATTTATGCACAACCTGGTTATATTTATTTTAAATTTTCTAAGATTTAAATTCTATTTTATGGCAATCATTATTACATATTTTTTTCTAAATATTCCTTTGAATTCTATTCTTCCATATTAGAAATAGGCAAATGCAACTTATATTCAGGGCCAAAGTAGATCTTATAATCAGATTCATCAGGAATATTATCAGGAATTGGTACATTTAATGCTAAGGAAGTTTCATAGGTCCAACAACGTGGAACATTTCTTAATGTATATCCTCCACCACCTACCATTATAATAGGGACATTAAATTTTTTCAGATATTCAATACAAGACCCATGACCTATGTAATATTATTAAATAATAACCTTTGATGCTTAAATTAAAACAGCCCAAACGATCTCCACTTAGACTATCAGTTCCTCCTTGTAACATAATAACATCTGGTTTAAAATTATCCATAATGCTATCAATAACAGGTTTAAATATTAATTAGATAGAATCATCATTTAAACCTTCATTCAATGGAAAATTAACTGCATAATATTTTCCTTTATCATGTCCTACATCATCAATATGCCCAGTTCCAGGAAAATATTCTTTAAATTTATGAAAAGAACAAGTCATAACTCTGTCGGTTAAATAAAATGCTTCTTCAACTCCATCTCCATGATGAATATCAATATCGATATAAAGTACTCTTTAATATGTTTTTAATAGTTCTAATATTCCTAATACACAATCATTAACATAACAAAATCCACTTGCCTCACTTTATTTTGCGTGATGCAATCCACCACTCCAATTTATAGCAATATTACTCTTCTAATCTGCTATTACACAAGCAGCACCAACAGAGCCAGAAGTTTGACATAAACAAAAATCAAATAACCTATCCAAAACTGGGCAATCTTCCATAAAATTGACTATATATTTAAATATTTATTCATTTACATCTATATAATTAATCTTCATGTTGGCATTTATTTTCTGGAGTAATTATTTTGATTAAATCAATATATTCTTTCGAATGAAATTAAGTCAATACATCTTCATCTACTCTTTTAATATAAGTTTGAACAAAAGATTGATCCTAAACCTAAAAATGAATACATCTTACAATACAATTCATATATTATTTAAGTCCATAATGACCAACTAAATCATCTGTGATAGCTACTCTTAAAGGTTTCATAGGGTGAGTTGTTGAATAATTAAAGGTACCGAATTCCTCATCGTAATAATAAGTCACTTTCTACTTGAAGAGATTCATTCTTTCCCCAAAATTGTATTTTTAATTATATTATTGTTTATATTATATCTCATTATATTTAGTAAATTATTAAGAATATCTGGAAATTATAATAATGCTAAATAGATACAACCAAATAAATTCACTTCAATCTTAACCTTTTCCAATTATATATATTTTTTAAATATCAATATATAAGTTAACAAAAATACATATGAAAAATTTAATCATTAATCAAGTTTATCCAAAATTAGATTTATTAATTCGTAATTTTCATCTGATATTGTCATTTGTTAAACAAACAAAATTCTTGATTCACAATCTTCTTCATTAAATATTTTAACATTAACCTAATCTATACTTATAAGTCTGTATAAGATGAAAAGTATATTAAATAAAAATTGATTATCTTTTTCTTCACAATAGTCATTTAATTCTTGAGCTATTTACTTAATTAATTTATAATCCTTATTTAATTTTATTACATCTTCATCCTTAGAAAATTTGATTAGATTATAGAGAAACAAAAAAAAATCATCAACCTCTAAAAATATTGAAGGCATATTTTATGCATAAGNCATTCAATGGAAAATTAACTGCATAATATTTTCCTTTATCATGTCCTACATCATCAATATGCCCAGTTCCAGGAAAATATTCTTTAAATTTATGAAAAGAACAAGTCATAACTCTGTCGGTTAAATAAAATGCTTCTTCAACTCCATCTCCATGATGAATATCAATATCGATATAAAGTACTCTTTAATATGTTTTTAATAGTTCTAATATTCCTAATACACAATCATTAACATAACAAAATCCACTTGCCTCACTTTATTTTGCGTGATGCAATCCACCACTCCAATTTATAGCAATATTACTCTTCTAATCTGCTATTACACAAGCAGCACCAACAGAGCCAGAAGTTTGACATAAACAAAAATCAAATAACCTATCCAAAACTGGGCAATCTTCCATAAAATTGACTATATATTTAAATATTTATTCATTTACATCTATATAATTAATCTTCATGTTGGCATTTATTTTCTGGAGTAATTATTTTGATTAAATCAATATATTCTTTCGAATGAAATTAAGTCAATACATCTTCATCTACTCTTTTAATATAAGTTTGAACAAAAGATTGATCCTAAACCTAAAAATGAATACATCTTACAATACAATTCATATATTATTTAAGTCCATAATGACCAACTAAATCATCTGTGATAGCTACTCTTAAAGGTTTCATAGGGTGAGTTGTTGAATAATTAAAGGTACCGAATTCCTCATCGTAATAATAAGTCACTTTCTACTTGAAGAGATTCATTCTTTCCCCAAAATTGTATTTTTAATTATATTATTGTTTATATTATATCTCATTATATTTAGTAAATTATTAAGAATATCTGGAAATTATAATAATGCTAAATAGATACAACCAAATAAATTCACTTCAATCTTAACCTTTTCCAATTATATATATTTTTTAAATATCAATATATAAGTTAACAAAAATACATATGAAAAATTTAATCATTAATCAAGTTTATCCAAAATTAGATTTATTAATTCGTAATTTTCATCTGATATTGTCATTTGTTAAACAAACAAAATTCTTGATTCACAATCTTCTTCATTAAATATTTTAACATTAACCTAATCTATACTTATAAGTCTGTATAAGATGAAAAGTATATTAAATAAAAATTGATTATCTTTTTCTTCACAATAGTCATTTAATTCTTGAGCTATTTACTTAATTAATTTATAATCCTTATTTAATTTTATTACATCTTCATCCTTAGAAAATTTGATTAGATTATAGAGAAACAAAAAAAAATCATCAACCTCTAAAAATATTGAAGGCATATTTTATGCATAAGGAAGAATTTCCTCCCAAAATTCATTAATAAATTGAGGATCATCTGTAATAAAATTACTCAATGTCACAAAACCTTTTTTGATTAAAGATTTTAATTCTCCTTTTGATATATTCTATTAATCCATAAAATTTTTAATTGTTTTTATTATTGTATGTGCCATTTGAGTTTGAAAATTGAGAGTTATTTCATTATCTATTTTATTTATAACAAGATTACCTAATAATGATACATATTAAAAATATTTAAATATTTCTCCACATAATTAAATATTCTCAAAATCTCCTTTCAACAAATAATTCAAAAAACTCAAATCTAACTTAGATTTATCATAAGAATAAATTCTGTTCATCATTTTGAGAATCCATTATTTTTCTTTAGCATTATATAACTAGATATAGAGATCTTACAATATTTCATGTAACTCAATTAATTTAAATTTATTAATTTCTGGTTTCATTCTATCCAAATTTATAATCAAAGAATAAAAGTCATCAAATAGACATTTTTGTTTACATTTGAGTGTGTAATTCCTTTAATTGAATATATATTATACCATAAACATTTTGGAACTTATAGTATTAAAATCAAGTCTCTACATTAGTAACAATCACAAGCTAAATTTGCAAAAATATCCAAAATGTACTATTATAATTCTGTATAGTAAGTTGAATTATAATAGCCTGCAAGTTATTATATGTATTCATGAATAGGTTGAATTTACTGATGATTTCCTGCTGAAATGGCTAATAATATATGCAAACAAGATTTCTAAAAAATTAATATTTATATCTACATCTATTTGAGGATAACCAATATTAAATATTTTGAATATTCGTTCAACATCATTTGTAGTATTATAATCAGGTTCACAATCATATTCATTATAATAATTGCTTAATTGCTAAACTTTGAAAATGCTATCTGTTATTGTTTCATCCATATCAAATTCATCATTCATAAAGTTAAATTTCTTTATAAATATTCACTAAATTACCTATTAATTGCCTTTTTCGAATGCCTCGTAATATGATTATTAAAATATATTATTGCTACAAGTAAATGGAATTATGTCTTTTGATTATGGAAATCGATTTTTTCTAAATGTTTCTTCTCTAGCTTTTTTCTTAAGTCCAATCATAAACTTCTCTCTTTTTTGAGTTATATTTTAAAGCATTTTTAATAATTTTAAATAAATATAAGGCTAATTAGTTATTTAAAATAATTATGTACATCATTCATTATTTAGTAATCAATGGAATTTACATAGAATTTAATAATTGTCTAAAATATTACTTATTAATAAATAATAACTGGGTGTAATTATATTAGCATTTATTGACAATAGTATTTTAACAATCATAAATGTATAATAATTAGATTATAAGACTTTTAAACTCATTTATCATCAATTAGTTTACTACTTTTCTTTGATGAATATAGAAATTTACTAATAAATTTTGAGAAATCCCAATGTGATAAATTTATATTTAAATAATAATGCTTAAGCATCTTTACGATACAGATTGTGTTACTTGGTCACCATAAGGCAAATTATTCTAAGTAGAATATGCTATGGAAGCTGTCAAATAAGGAAGTATATGTTTGGGACTCAAATCAAACGAAAATGTTGTATTATGCAGTCTCAAAAGACAACCATCTGAATTAGCAGGCTATTAAGAAAAATAATTTAAAATAGATGATCATATGGCTATTGCTATTGCTGGATTAACAGCAGATGCACGTATTAAATTATATATATTAAAACAGGTGTTTTATGCAAATATATGAGAACAGAATGCTTAGAATATAAATATACATATGAATCTCATCATCCAGTGGGAAGATTAGTTTACAAAGTTGCAGAAAGTATAATATATATCAAATTTTAAAAGAGTCTCAACATAAAACTTAAAGTGGGGCTAAGAGACCCTATGGTGTAGGATTATTGGTTGCTGGTATTGATCCAAATGGTGTTCATTTATTTGAAACATGTCCATCTGGCAATTATTATGAATATAAATGTTAAGCTATAGGTTCAAGATCATAAGCTGCTAGAACTTACTTTGAAAGTTGGTTCCATTTATTTGAAAAAAGTACTTTAGAATAACTTATTTTACATGGATTAAGTGCTATCAAGAAGGCTATTATGGAAGATGAAGAGTATTTTAAAATATTATAAATATAATAGATTAAATGAGAAAAATGTAGAAGTTGGAATTTTAGGTAAGAATTAGAAATTTACACATTTAAATGCTTAAGAATTAAGAGATTATATTGCTAAATTAGATGCTTTTAATCCTAATTCTTAAATATAATAAGAATGATAATTTAATAATACATATTTTAATAGATATTATGTAAATTTAATGTTTTTATTTTTTAAAGAATTTTTAATAACTTTTTACACAATATTACTTAAATAATACAGAAAATATAGTCAATATTTATAAATTAATATGATTTAAATGGTAATAAAGATAAAAATTCAACAATCATTCTCTATATAGCTTATATTAATATGGAATATTAATTATTAAATTTATAAGAAAAAATTTCAAAATTACAATAAAAAAAATAATGTGAATCATTGAAATTAAAAATTATTTCCAAGATTGGAGATTATTTCTTAATTTATATTTTATATGATCCCAATAATATTTATGAATGGAGGCGACTTTAATATAATTTATTAATTATATATATATATATAAATGAAATTGTTAATTCATGCAATAATAACATCAATATCATTATAAACATCATAATCTGATCTTTTTCTTTTATTATATAAATGTATTTATAAAATTTCATCTTCCCATTTTAATTTTAAACCTTTATCTTCCCATTTTATATTGTATTCATCAATTTTCCATGTCACAAATTTTTCTGCATTATTGAAACAATAATATGGACACAATAAAGAAAATCCGCAAGTAAAAGGAATAAGTAAGTATGATAAAAGTATTAATTTTTTTGGAGGCCAATTGTTTGCTATTGTTCTGTTCAATTCATCTAAAAATGATTTTATTTCATGTTCGTTAATATATTCAAGCAATAATGAATTATGTTTTAAGTAATAATATGGGTGTAATTTGGATAAGATAAATTTATTTCCTTTTGTTTTAATTGTAATTACTGCATTAGCTTCTTATAGCTCTTAATAATTCTTTATAGTTTTCATTTTATTTGGTTCTTGCATACTTGGTGTTTCTAAAGATTTATCTAAACTTACTTAGTACATATATAAATAAATAAAGAAATATTTTATAGCTAATAATTTAGAAGTAATAATCTAGAAATAATAATAATTTAAAGAAAAACTATTTTATGTTAAAAATAAATGAAAGAGTTTATCTTTGATTTTTATACATTTCTAGTTTTCAATTAACTATCTAAAACTCTAAATTATATAAGGTACACCAAACTTATATTATTTTTTGGTATCTTATCTATTAACTAAATTCGTATATACTATATAATGAAGTAACTCAAAATAGATATGAGCTTCCTAAATAAAATTGACTTATTAATTCAATTGAAAAATAATTAAAAGAGATCAGATGGAAAATAAATGGACTTTTTTAGTTGAAAATAATTAGTAATGAGATTATTTTATAAAAAGATACACATAATTAATCATTTGAAAAGTATAGAAATTTGAAGAAGTATTTAGAATTATAATTTTGGATATTAAAAATGATATACAAATTATCAAAATTGATACAATAATTAAGATTACAATCATTTTAATATTTAGAATATAAGATTTTGTGATTATCATTTTTTTTTCTAAATGATTCCAATTTTAATCCTTTTGAATCTTATTGTTTCTAATTAATTGATAAGATTCTTAATCATTATAAAGGAACAGAAAAATCTTTTAATTTCGTTTATAATTAATCAATATTTGTTTATCATTTAATAAATAGAGTTATACTTACAACTCTATAAGTCTATCAATCTTACATAAAAACTATCTATCTTTATTTAGAAACCTTTTTATTTTATTTTAAATCCCTATTCTTAAAATTTCATAAATTTAAATATAATTTCTAACAACAAAAAATTAAACTATTAAAATCTTGCTTCAAAAGGCGTACTATAATAATATAAATATTATTTTTATTCAATAATAGACAAAACTCTACATGAATTTACATATTTTAATTATAATATCTCTTAAATATACCATTTAAATTGAAGCTTTATTATCATTATTAAAAAATGTTGAAAGTCTTTTAGATAAAAATAATATCTAAATAACCATGATGTGTATATATATGATATATGTGATATTTTTATAAAATTATCAATATTGGCAATTAATATTATTATATTATTATGCTGAGTCTCAATAAATTAATTTACTTAAATCCATAACCTTCTTACCATTCCAAGACTTTTGATGGTCATTAAAAACTTAAACTATTATTTATCAGAACAAAGCAAAATAAACATTAAATTCCTTGTTTATTCATCAAAGCAAATTCAGATGAATACCTCTTATATTTTCATAGCAATGCAGAGGATATGTAAATTTTATTTAAATTTAAAAGAGGCACTTGTTATGAATTTACATCTGCTTTGAGTTAAGGATTGAATGTAAATGTAATTTGCATGGAATATCCAGGATATGGGATTTACACCTAAGTTGAACCTTCTTAACAATAAATTGAAAAGGATGCAGAAGATGTGTTTATTTATATTAATTTGGAATTAAGAGTTCCTGATTCTAAACTGACTATTTTTGGAAGGTCTATTGGAACTGGCCCAGCTTGTTTTTTAGCATCAATTTATTAACCAAAAGCATTAATTTTATTAAGTCCATTCACTTCTATAAAGGCTGTTGCTAAAAAGCATTTTTACTTTGCTGCAAATTTATTAAAAGTATATAGAAATTCATCATTCCTTATAGGATTAGTTTGATAATGTACAAAGAGCCAATAAGGTTTCATGCCCTTGTATTATCATACATGGTAAACTAGATAAATTTATTCCAATTTAAATGGCAGAAGATCTTTACAAAAGTTTGGCTTCGAAAAGAAAAACATTTTTTTATCCTGAAGATAAAGATCATAATAATTTCAATTTTTAATATGATATAAAAGATATTGTTTAGAACTTCATTAAGGAAATTGAATAGTTAAATCATATGTTTTTGCATAATTGATATATCTAGAATCTCTTTAATTAGTTTACATTAGCATTTTTAAAGAATTTATCTTACGTAATTTATTTTGATTATTTCATTATTCAATTCTAAATCTGATTAATTTTTTTCTTATGAATTTATTTGATTATAAAAGAAATTATATTAAGTTCTTTCTATATTATCAAATATTTACTAAGATTTTTATAAATTGATTTATTTTGTTATTATAAAGATATTAATCATTAAATTTATTTATAATATCTATAAAATGTAGTTATGAAAAATGATTACAAATTTAATATATAAAATATTTATTAAATATAATAAGATTGTTATTTAGTATATCTAATATTAATATCTGATAAACTCAGAATTATAATCCAATGTCTTCTATTGGTAAGTGAGATACTGCTTATAAAGCCTTTTTTAATTCTCCTTTAGCTCTCATGGTTTCAACGTATTGCTTAATTGTATTCTAAAACTTTATACTATTTAATTTAAGATCAGGAATAATTGATATAAGCATATAGATCTAGATAAAAATGTTTAAATACTTCTACAACATTCTCAAGTCTATTTTATTATAAATTTGTATTGATAGTTAGTGAACAAAGATCTACAAAATCAAATGTATTATTTCTTTGTTATAACTCATTTATACATTAGCTTAAGATCTAAGCATTGGCATTTGTAATAACATATAAACCTCTTAATACTCTAATAATAAGATTATTGACTGAAATATTTTCAGGACTCACATGCCAAATAAAGAATAATTTCATAATAAATCTAGGTTAAGCATATTAAATTGATATAATCTAATTAGTTAATGTATTAATCATTAATTTTAATGTATATTCTATTAATTGTTATTTATCATGAAATTGTTCTAAAATTTACAAAATAATCTAATAAAATAATTTGTCATTTTATATAATATTTAAAATTTATGGATAAGTACTTAAATTAGTCAACATACCAATTCCAACAGTTAGTAATCTATTATCACTACTATTTTAATAGATTAAACTAATTATATGAGGTATTATTTAAGGTTAAATATATTAATTACCAACAATCCCAAAAAAAGAGAATAATTCTTTGAAAATAAATTATCTAATAGATGGATGTTATTAATCATATTTTGGGGATTATATTTAGTTATTTTCTAGAAAATTACTAAAAATATTGACTATATTTTCAATATGTTATAATTTGTATTATTCATTATTTTCACATATTTTTCTAATTATACCTATCATTAATGCACATTCTTCACTGATAGTATTAATTTATTTATATAAATGATTAAAGAATTCTGCATATTTTAAGAGTTCATCAATAACTTCAGGACAATCATATAATAATTTCCATATTAATGTTAAAGATGAAGCATCTAATGTTAGTTTTAATACTTATAAAATTCCTTAACACCAAAAAAGTAATCTTTAATCATTATTAAAACACATATTGGCTATAATTAATTAGACTAATTCTCTATTGATGTTATTTCTAAAAAGTTAAAGTAATTAATCTTAACTCTTTTTTATTGTCATATATTCAGAATTTTTGTTATTTTTTGTTACAATTACTAAACAAGCCAATAAATCATCTGTACAATTAACTCTAAGCATACGAATAAAAGATCTTAAACATTTTGAATGTCTTATTTCATCTGATATATCCTTATCCCAACAAAGAATACAGAAAATCTAACAAATCTATTTAGAGATTTCATTAAATAATGTTGTTTTAAATATTTGGCTACATTCACTTAATGATACATAATATTAACATAGTGCTTTAGCAAATGTTAGATTGAATGTATTCAAAAATAGCTCAGTAAAATTGATTCTCCAAATTTAAATTATAGGTTTCAATTGTAAGAAATCCAAATCCTATTTTATTAAAGAATCACTATACTTCTAAAATCATTCCAAAGATAATCTTTATTTGATCTAAATTATGTTGATTGAATAATCTAATATATTGTTCTACTTGCCCAAGAAATGAATTAAATGACTATAAAGAAGTATTATAATCTTTATTTCGTATTGGTAATCGTAGTTGTTAAAGAAGTTAAATTGGAATGATGTTATTGTTATTCATTTAATTATAATTATGAACTTATTATTAATACACAATTAATCATTTGTATATCAATTTAGATTATTAAATTAATTATAGAAAACTAATTAAATTAATTCTGATCATGTTTTTAATTCAATATCTCTATAAAATAATAAAAAAATTTTAACTGTTTAACTAAAACTCAAAATTTTAATAAAAATGAATTTATTTTAAATATTTTCTTAATAATAATTAAATAAATCATTCATCTTTATTTTATTGCTATTTCTATTCATCTAAGTCATATTTTCTACTTAAAAATTATTTTGATTGTTTATATATATTATATGTATGTTGAATATCGATACCTAGAGTATTGCAATAATTATGTTCAGCCATAAATTAATATAAATCTAAAGAATCTTCTTCATCCATCTCTGCACCAAAGTATTTTTCAAATTATTCTCTAAAATGATGCTACATATCTTTTTTTTCAATTTCTATAAGGAATTTTCCTACTTAATTTGGCTTTAACTCTTTTCTTAATTATTCTAATGTTTATCCATACGAACTCAATTCAATCTATATTTGGTTTTTAATCTCCTAAAAAGATGATAAAGTGCTAAAAATAAATTTTAACACAACTTTGTAAGATCATTCTAAAATCTAAGTAGCTTTTTATGTTTCTTTAAAAATATCTGTTTTTATTTGTCTGTCAATTTCAAATTCCTTAAAACACCAGAATCATTATTTCCATTTTATCCATTAAAAATATCTTATTCTGTTTTTGCTACTCCAATTATATAATTTAAATAAGGAGATAGGCAATTTTCATATATTTGGTTAAAATAATGATCTAATTATTATTATCTTTCAAATGATCCAGCTCCAAATTTTTTCTTATATAAATAATTATTTTTACATTTAATGATTCTATTATACTATCTATATTCATTTCACTAACATTATTCTATACTGTATTTTATAAATTTTAAAACAAAATCATTTTATTCTGATCTTACTCTTATTTCTAAATTATAATGTAATTTAACTTAGCTTATTTTATTTTGTAATTTTAATGCCAAATCAGCAGTGGAATCGTTAACTTTTTGAAAACTTTCCAATTATTCTGACAATATTGTAACTTTATTTTCTAATAATTCTAAGTAAATTTTCTTTCTCTTTCTACTATTTCTTGCAGATTCTCTATTTTTTTTTAGTTTATCTTCTTTATCAACACATGATCCCCCTCCAAAGAGTTGATTTGAGGATTTTGCTTAAACTTATTTTTTTCCTCCTCTATTGTCATTTTATTTAAAATACTTTTCTTCTATTTATTCAGAATTTGCTATTTTAATCAAAGATGAGATTTTATTGATATATGTATTTTTGGTATTTCCTTTTTGTTTTTTCATTTAAGCTTCAGATTTCTTGTCATCCTCATCTTCTTTATCATATTATATATCACTAGAGTTAGAATCTGATTCTAAAGGATTAAAGTAATCATAGTGATTCATTTATAATAATTATTTATTATCAATTAATTTATATAATTTAAATTGATAAAAATTAAACATTATAATAATAACAGAAATTATCTCAATATTGAACATTTTATTGATTTTTTCTGATCTTTAAGAAGAAATTTATAAATTATTTGAGATTATTGATATTTATGATTAAATTTAATAAATTAAGTTTACAATTTTGCATTAAATATTTTCATCAAATATTATTTTTGATTCTAATAATAAAATTAAATTATAATTGCATAATATATCTTTAATATTAATTATTTAATAAAATTTTCAGATATATTACTATCTTAAAATTATACTAGAATTATTATCTTCGAATTAATAGGTCTATAATGATTGACTAATTCTATTTCAATAATTATTAATTTTTCCATAAAAAAGTATTTAAAATAGAATAAGAATCAATAAATATAAAAATATAACAATAAGATTTTTTATTGCTGATTTCAAAATTAAATTTAATGAAATTTCAACATTTAAATTATATTAATTTATATGTATTTTATTTTGTTATTTTTTTTTGTTAATCTATATATTAATATACCTATTAAAATATTAAACTAGACCGACTTTTTAATAAAAAATCAATCGAAAAAATGATTTGGGATACACATTATTACCATAAATTAATTTCAATTTCTGAATAAATTACATATACTCATCCTCTTAAAATAAGGACAAATAATCAGAATTAGATCAGAATTAACAAATGATTATACTTGAACAACAGAATTTGTTAATATATAATATATAATAAATAAAACAATTATTTATTAATTTATAATTCATATTTATTTTTAAAATATCACCAGGATTATACTGGAAAAATTCTTAGGATTTTATTTTAACTATTCATTCTAGATTCATTATCATTAGAATATAAATATTTAACTTATTTATTTAGTGATAAAATCATGAACAATACCCTATTTAAGATTATAAAAATGAAATTAGGATACTTTAAAATTGCTTAATTCTATAATCTTTTATGATTTTAAATATTTTTATTTTATAAAAAAGTAATTAATAATTATGTTGTGATTGAATAAATAATTTTTCGAAATTTGTCAAATAACTTTTCAATAGAAAAAAGATACAAAATATTAAAATATCACTAGTTTGAATTATTTATAGGTTTATTTAACAAGGTGAAACAGATAACAATATTTTTTTAATTAATATTAATCATTCTACATATTTTGTATCAATTAATATCATGTAGATTCCAGGATGTTTATTGGCAAAACTAATTAAATCCTTTTTAGATATCTTAAAGATTGTAGCTTTTCTGGTAGCTCTAATAGATGTTGATATAGCAGTATTTTCAATCATAGCTTTTAATTCTCCAACATATGCTCCTGAATCTAATTCTTCTAAATCTTACTCAGGTGAATCATAAAAAGCAAAAGTTCCTCTTTTGATAATAAAAGCGAATTCAGGTTTATCACCAACTTTCCAAAGAACAGTACCTTTTTCAATTTCATGTTCTCTCATTATCATTTCCAATTATGTTTTTTGAGAAGGAGTTAATTCAGATAAAATAGAATTCTTAAAGAGACAATGAACAGCTTTAGATCTTCTAGCAGCAGTCAATTATTTCATTTTTTGAATAATAGGACCTTGTCCACCTAAACCATCTCCAAAAATAAACCAGAAATCATGTTTTTCTAAAATAAGAACTTTAAGATGTGTAACAGCTTCTACACTAATAAATTAATAATAATTATTACGAAGCTCCTCTTCTTCCTTCATTTGATAAAACAGCAGATTCTCCAAAATAGTCACCCACTTAATAATATCTTTCAAATTCTTAGCCTTTTTATGTTGAATAAACTCTTGCTAATCCTGATTCAATAATATAGAATCTATCTCCAGCAGTTCCCTCTTTGATAACATCTTATCCTGTAAAGAACTCTTCAGATGTAACTGAATCTAAAAGCCATCTTACGTTTTTTAAAGTCAAATGCTCAAAAATATCAATTGTAGAAAGTAAATCAAGTCTTCTTATAGTTGTCAAATGTTTATTTGTATTACTTGGTATTAAAATCATAGTATTTTCTATACCAGTTTTTGCTATCTTTAATCCTAATTCTTTTTTTAAATCTTTTTAAGCTGTATGTACAAGATACAATCTATTTTTTATATTATTTGGTAATTTGCCAAGAACAGATTATGCAGTATGAATAGGAGGCACTCCTGCTTCATGTAAGATTAAATCTTCCTTAAATTCTACAAAAGCTAAGTGTTCATATCTCTTTTGTGAGAGAATTCCTTAATTTTTATAGACTAACAATTAATCTGGATCAAAGAATGTATCAGATGAAAAATAAATAGATTTATTCTCTAATTTCACACTAAATCCAAGACTTGGAATAGTGTGCATAGCATAGAAGAAATTAAAATAAGCTCCATATATATTCAAAGGAATTCCAATTATAGCAGGTCTATAATAGATAATTATAAAAATATACCTAAAAATAAATAATCTTCTTAAAGAATCAATATCAATATTAGACATTGCAGAATATTTTCTTAAAAAAGAATTCATAATTGTTCTTGTAGTAATAATTTCTACTCTAGTATCATCCAATATTTTATGGAATGTACCAGCATCATGATCTGCATGACAATGACTAATAATCACTGCACATATTAATATTGAAGGGATTCCCATTTATTTCATATGATATGAGGCAAATGGAGGTGGATCTACCATAATTCCTCTTCCATTTACCCAAAAAATATAACCAGAAGTTGATCCTTTAGGATCGAATCCATGAGACTAAAAAAAATATATTAAATATTATTTACACATCCTAAAATAGTAACACCAAAATCTGGAGGTGTAAATGATTTATTTTCATCAATATCTAATTAAAAAATAGCTGATCCACTTTCAACATGTCCTCCCATCTAATCCCATAAGACTACTGATAATTTCTTCTCACCACCTCTTTAATATTAATTACCTATAACCCAATTTTCTACTTTTTATTCAACTGTCATTTCTGGTAATTGTTTAACTAATAATGGTGTTGGACATTATTCTTTTGCAGCATCTCTTTTAGATTTAATATTTTTCATGCTTTCAGCTCTATAATCATCTGGTTTTGTAACAATATATTCATAATATTATGAAGGGAATGTAAATACATCTTAAATACTTTTTTAATATATCCCATTTTCTAAGATTTTAAATGAATTGTTATCCTTAACTATTTTAATTGTGATATCTCCTTCAGTGATTGTTGCAGTGTTATTCTCATCAAATAAACAAAATTTTAATAAATGATCTATTGTCAATTTTTCATCTAAATTTGATGGATTTTTTGAAAATACACTTCTTTCTTTATGAAAATCTGGATAAGCACTTTTTGGAAATTTATGATAGAAATCAAGTGCTAAATCAGGATGATCAATTGGACCCAATAAGGTCTCTTAAAAGACAGTTCGAATTGCTTTTTCTGTATCAGGTGTACAAATTAATGTTATTTATTTCTTTTTACAGAAGAAATTAAAATAAGCTGGAAATTCAAATTCAGCAGTACTTATTCCTAGTCTTTTATCAAATCTAATAATTTCTAAATTTTATACCTTTTTGATGGTATAATATAAAAAGTTGGAACTTCCATTCCTAAATTTAAACAGTCCTTAATTGTTTCTGGAGGCATACCATACTAAATTGGACCTATTTTGGTCTGAAGTATGCAACCTTATATAATTATCTATTTTTACCTCCTCTTTCCAAATCAACTAAATCTGCACATGATACATTAGATTTACAATCTGATTATTATTTTTATAGCTAAATGGAGCATGATTAAGATTTAAGCAAAGAAGGACATTAATCTGACTATTCTAAAATGTAATCCAAATCTTATAGAAAAGATTTGTCATCAGAAAATACATATGAACAAGCCATTTTATTAACAAATAAATAATTATTGAGTAATAAAATTATTGTTCATTTAGAATTAAAGGATGAAATCTATCAAAAAGTAATCATTTCCATTAATTTAATGCCATTCTGACTTCTGGTTTTGATAAATTAAACTTAACACTTTTTTTGCTACCTATACTACTACACCTTGAATTATTATCAGAAAATGAAGAATCAAGTGTTTATTTCTTTAGAATCCCTTTAAAACAATTTTATTTTGAACCTAATTTTGAACTATAAGATGATGAATTTGATTCTAATACATTATTTCTACTAAGACATTATTCTGAAACTTTAATATTCTTTTTTTTAGCTTATCTGATTTATGAATCAATTTATAAATCACTAGGTAATCTTTCATAAGTTGCTCCTCTTTTTTCAGTTTAATTATTTTTTTAATCAATATTTAAAAGTTAAGCAGGTCTATGAATATCAGATTTATGATGATTTAATCTTCTTTTGATTTACTTAAATTTCTGTTCTACAGAATCCTTTGTTTTTATTGATAATTGATTAATTAATTAAAATGAATCAAATTATCTAGAAGGTGAAGTTTCATCACAATTCAAGTCTTCTTCAAGTTATCCTAATGAGATACCAAATTCTTGTTTATATTACATATTATAAATTTTATATTATAAAGTAGTTTATCAATTCTTTATATCTTCATTTTTATCACTATCTAAGATTTCATAATGTCTCTTTAATCTCAATAAATTAATAATATTAGGTACAGAATCTGGTTAATTTTATCTGACTCCATCAATTAAATCATTTAAACAAATTTCTTATAATTATTGCAATACACTTTCAGTAGTATCTACATCATCATCTTTATCATATACATCTCTTATTTTTTCAGAAAATTCTTTTTGAATTCCAATTTATTCTTCATCATAAACAACAAATTCATATTCTTTATTGTTATTTTACTTAGTAAGTTTTAAAATTTCATATTTTTTCTTGCTACTAAATATTTCATAAGGCATTCTAAATCTTCTCTTTTTTTCTTTGGGAACAACTTAAATCTAACTTTATATTTATGGATCCATATTTTCTTTATTATTATAGTTATTTGATTTATGATCACTTTAACTAACTTTTTAGAATAATTATAGAGTATCTCGTTTATCAGCTGAAACTTTTGCTTAAGAATCCATATATTATTAATAATTATTGAAATTAAATTTAAAAAACAAGAATACTTTATTTTATTTCTCGAAGAATTCATAATTTCTGTATAAATACTAATAAGATCAAAAATAATGATAATTTAACTTAATTAATATTTAATCATAGTTAATTACAAAGAGCAGAAACAAGTCAAGTTTTTAAACTTTATTAATTCAATTTATTAGGTAATCCAGGACTTAATGGTAAAAGTTTAGTCATAATTATTGATTTTCTTTTATAAATAAATCCTTATACCTTTATCCCATAATTTCACTACCTCTCTTTTCCTTCAATTTATTTTCCATTAATTTCTAGACATTTTATCCATTTGAATATCTTTCCTATGATATTAATTTTTCTTAAAAAGGGAATTAAAATTTATTTTTCATTAATGACAATAATTCTACATAGGATTTTCCATTTGTTAATATATTCCATGATTCCATAGATTCCAAATTCTTTTCTAAACTTGTCAATTATCTTCTTCTTATAACCTAAAAAAAATCTATTATTTCTTTACGCATAAAATCATCTATGTAATCAATTAAATGTAGTAAAACAAATCTTCATAGTTTGTATTATTTTTAATTCCATTAATAAATAATTTTGAATAGGCATTTTATAAGGATGAAATCAATCCTATTTTAAAAAATATAGTTGATATAAGTGAAGAAGGTGCCTAGTTAAGTATAAGATTTAGGAAACTAAAAATAATATAATATAATTACATATAGAAATTCCTTTAGAATAGATTATTGGCATGGCTATCAAAAAACCAAATTATTAGAATATGAAGAACACTCTCATTTAGATATTTTAAAATGTATCTTTCTGTCAATTCTTAATTTGTTTGATAAATAAATTAAAATCCATAATTTAGTGTAGTTATTAATAAAGTTTTTTTAAATCTAAGAGTTGTTATATCTAAACCATTAGGGTTTTTATGAATTTCAAATATAATCTTACAAATATATTCAATTGATTTCATAAAACTATTGCATAAATTTTATGAACATTCAAATAACTATTTTATTTCGATTACATTTTCAAATATAAAATTGATAAAAACACCACATTCATCAGATATATTAAATTCATTATTTTTGATATCTAATATATTTAATAAATAATATTAGAAATATTTATCGAATAATTCTTCATTTAAAAAAGATTTGCAAATTGAAGTAATATCTAATCTGTTTAATGTTTATTTAACTTTTTCTTTATTAAGTTTTAAAAATTCTATCATTATTTTTGTGGATTATTGTAATAATCTAATACCATCTAAGAAATAATTAGAATTAAAATCTAGATTTTCCAATTATTTTTCATATTCAGTATTTTTTATTTAAGTTTTATAACTTGGATAAATGGTTCTGAGTTTAGAACTAGAAAATCCTTCAAATGTAAAATTTCCTTCAGTTTTTAATCTAAGTTTATTTTGATTATATAAAAATGGTGATTTTTTTTGATAACATAAAATCTTAGGTTTTTAGTCATCATTTATATCAATTCTTTATATTTATGTTAATATCTATAATCCAGGAGATTCAACTTATTGAGTTGTAGTTGATTAAAATGAATTAGATTATCCAAATTTCTCTAAAATTTTACCTTAACTTCTTTTTATACTAGTTAACATATTATTTTTTTGATGATAATTATTGATTGAAGTATTTGAATCTATTGATTATTTAAATACAATATTTTTATCTTCCTAAAAACTATTACCTACTATAGAATTGATATTAGAATCATTTAAACTAATTACTGATTTTCTTGATTTATAATTTTTTAAATCCTAATAATATTATTTAACAATTTAATTATTATTTCTTTGTTAATTAAATTATTTTAAATTATCTACATCTTATACAAGTATTTATTTTATGTTGATATTCTCTTTAATATCTAAATTTAATTGCCAATTTTATTGATTTGTTGTATAATATATTTCTGGAGTCTTTCCAGCTTGTAAAGATCCTAAAAGATTAGTTAGCTTAACCTTTTCTTCAGAATGCACACTTAGGTCTTAATGCTACTTTGAATCATATTATGAAAGTGCCTTAAGAGTTGATAAGATAGTTAAGGTCACTTCACTTTTAGAACCTTAATCAATTCCTTATTAAGAATGCTCTTTTGAAATTAATTAAGATATAAATTTGAACCAATTAGTTTAAGATAAGTATTTCCAAAGTTATTCTTAAAAAAAGGAACCCAATTAATATTTATCAATATTAATATTTATTATATCTAATTAATTATTATAAATTTTACTCTCTAAAATTAATGATATCATTGGATTATAAATATATTAGGTTAAAGAAAAAAATAGATTTAAATCAATAATTTAAACTACACCTAATTTAGGTTCTCTCAATAAAATATTATCTATCAATTATGCTATATGATAAAGATTAGCATTAATATTGTAATCATTAATAAAATCATAAATACTATTAACTAAATAATATTATTTGAATAATTACATATTTAAATAACATTTTAAGGTATATGTTAATTAAAAAATGCAACATTTTCTTCTTTAATTAAAACTTAAAGAGCTTTATAAGATCTAATAGTTTGTTAAATACTTAAGCTTTTTTAATTATATTTATGATAGGTGTTATCTCTAATTTATGTATTTTATAATTAAAATTTATCCTACAATATATTATTATATAAATAAAATACCCAATATTTTATTATGTCACACTTTTGTGGTTGAGTAACATATTTGATTAAATCATTAAGATATTCAGTTTGATTTAAAATATCGTTTAGTTCTTAAATATCATATGTTTCTGTATCACATAACCATTTTTAAATTTATTCTTCTATTTTTTCTTCTTAACTTTCATCACTATAAAAACTATTTTGATCATCAATAATTTTAAAACTAACTCTAGTTAATTTATCTGAAATATTATCATTAATAATATTTTTTGGTACATTAATATGATTTTTTAAGAAATCTAATTTAGATCTATTATAATTATACATTGATCAATTTCTTCATAATAACTTGTTACCCATTCTCTATTTCCAAAGATATCATGTTTACATTCATCAAAAATTGATATTATCTTTAATCGAAATTCTTAGTCTTAAGTATTTTTTATAAAAATTTAAAAAATTCTCGCTAATTTTTCTATATCCATTTTCAAATCGTTTGCCAATAAAAAAATCTATTTCAAATATTAGGCACAAAACTTTTTAGCTTCAATAAGTTTTCGAGTTACTGACTTTGAAAATAATGCATTCTATGAACCTTTCCTTAAATCAGTCATTGAATTATAACTTGAATATTAAATATATTGTTTACACATATGAAATTTTAGATAAAGATCTCTAACTTAGTACCATTCTTTATTCTTATAATTATGCAACTTCTTATGCAGCTTAATGAAATGTATTCACAAATTATTGATCTTTAAATCTGTCAAATAATATAGAAACTATTAGCTCTACACTTCTTTTTTGAAATGGATAAGAACAAATTACTTTAATAGAATTATCAGTTATTACATAATTTTAATGATGACATGTCATTAAAACTTTATAGAGTAGAAATTCTTAAAGTCATGTCCTTGATTCCTAAAGAAAGTTTTTGCAATCTTTTATACTCATCCTCCTCATTTAACTAATTTTGAATCATAAATTACTGCTTGTTCTAGTAACATAAGGTTTGTTCAAATTTGTAATTAAATAATATAATTGATATACAATTAGTCTATCTATTAAATCAATTAATATTTGTATAGATATCATTATATTCATTAAAATTAATTAAATCTAAGTGAATTGTGCAGATTAATAATGATAACTACTTTAAAATTGAGCCTATTTTAAAACTTATTAAATCAATACTCAACTCTTTAAACTAATCAATACATCTAATTTTCTATAATCTAAATAGTTTATTTAAATTATGAATAATTTATAAGCTTAAAGGCTATGGAGTAATATTTAAAAAATAAGCAAAATTTATTTGATGACGAAATAAGAACATATATATAAATTAAAAATAATTAATTTTTTAATATATATATATATATTTTTAGAATTAAATAGGATGTTATATAATTTATTATGTGATCATATCAATTTAATTAATTATTTTAATTGTATTAAGATTAAGAGATTCTATATATTAAATATTTTTAAAGTATTAATATTATCACTTTTTTATTCCTTTTTATAATTTATATTTTTAGAAGCATTAAATTGATTCATAATATTGAAGTAAAAACATAATGAGATTATAATTACTTATAGTTTTAGGATAAACCTTTAATATAGGTAATGTTATAAGGTTAAATACAGAAAACATGGAATTTTATTAGAAGTGATGAATATAATAATAATATAATAATTTTATATATTCGTTTTTGAGAATGGCTAACACTTGCCTTTATTCATTAATAAAAGCATCAGATGATAGTTGTCAATATGCAAAAGATAATTGCAATGATCAAACAATATTCCCATTTACACATTATTATTTCTGTTAACTTGATGAAAATTGGGTAATATTGATATTGATAGCTGTATATGAATTGAATTAATTATTAATAGCCTTTCTTGTTTTTCATATTGTTTAACTTTTTAGCAAGGACTGTAGATGACTATTTATCACCTGCAGTTACTTTTATTGCAGAATATTTCAAAATGTCATAAACTTTTGCAGGGTATTTACAAATAAGTTATGAAGTGTAACATTGATAGCATTTGCAAATGGTGTACCAGACTTTTTATGTGCAGTTTTAGCTTCATAAGATGATGATGGTATATTGATAGCTGTTGGGAGTATATTTGGTAGTGGTCTATTTATGACAACAATAATAGTAGGTGCAGTAATTTTATTATCAGGAGTAGTGAAAGTATTGATTAAGATAAAAATTTTAAGGCAGAGAAAGTACCATTTATGAGAGATATTCTATTTAATGGAGTTGCCATTATATTATTGATGATATTTGCATTTATTGGATAAATTAATCATTACATGGCTATTGGATTTTGTTCTTTATATCTACTTTATATAATTGTAGTCTTAGTAAATGAAAATAGTATTAAGAAAAGTAAATTTAAATAATTAATTATTAGAATAGAGATAGGATGAAATAAATTCATAAGAAGAAAAAAAAGAATAAGAGGAAAAATAATTATTAGCAAAAAAAGATTAAGGAGAAGAAGGTAATTAAGATATTCAGAATGTTGATGAAGAATTAAAAAAAGAATTGGCAGAATCAATACCTGAATCTTTCAAGAAACCATTTGGAGAAATGACTACAATCTCTAAGATTAAATATGTTTATATAACCTCATTAGAATTTGTTAGAAAAGTCACTATTCCTGTTAGCAATTAAGAAAAATATGATAAAACATATGCAGCCATACATTAACTTGTTTGTCCTATTGCAATGATAGCATTATTAGGATGTATTATATATAGTCAATTTAAATTAAATAGCATTTTCAATGGAAATTTATGAAATAAAAGTATGGATAATTTTAGAAGTAATTGGATTACTTTTGTTTATTTATTAAATAATATTTGAGATTCCTATTATTATATTGTCTATGGAATGTGTTGTATGTTCTATTATATGGTGTAAATAAGTTATTTAAGTTTTGATTGATTTCATTTTAGTACTAATTATTTTAATTTATTTTTAGTTAATATAAACAATTACAGGAGTGAGTTATTCTTATTTAGGTATGACATTTTTAGCATTTGGAAATTCTACATGCGATTTTTTGGTTAATACTAAATTAGCATCAATTGGTTATGGATTGATGGCTATGACAGGATGTTTTTCAGGTGGTGTCTTTAATATGTTATGTGGATTTGGTGGAGCTTTAGTAAGGTTAACTGCAATTGAAAAATATCCAGGAGTAGTATCATTTGATCTATTTAGAGATGCAAAGAGTGATTCATAAACTGATATTGTAAAATTATATATATTAAATTAGATTATAACAAGAATGAATAATTCTATTGCTTATTGTGTCATTATATTTTCATTGATGAATATTATTATGACATGTATTGTTGTAATTACTAAAAAGTATTAATTTATAATCTATTTTCAGATTCAAACTGACTAAAAATTTAGCATATTATTATTTCTTTATTTATTCAGTATTTTTTATTTTCATTACAACTTTAACAATTGCATTAAGTTCAATAGTCAGTTATTTATCAGAACAATGATTTTGAGCATTATAAATTTTATTTACAAAATATTTAATTACTTTAATCAAATTATATTAATTTGAATTTCCAATCATACCCTAATTTGAGTTTGTTACATTACTTTTTTCATTTCTTAAATCCTTTTTATTTTGCATTAATATAGAATAATCTTTAATTTTTTATTAATTTTTTTATTATATTGCGTAATATAATTGTGATGTTGCGAAATGATTAAATTTATCAATTTTTAAGAACTTTGCATCATCGTTATTATCATTATTAAATACATTAAATCAATCTTCATAGTATATAATAATATTATTTCAATTAAATTTTTAAATGAAAGCTACCTACGACATTATTCCTTCAGATTCCTTAATATAATTAATTAATTCCTCTTATGAACTTGATCAAATGACAAACAAATGGATGTTTGGAGAAGAAGATCATCAATAAGCCTCTCCTCCTCATTATGATTAAATAAGAAAATGCAGACCACTTGACAAACATAATGAATCAATCATTAATAATAACAAAGACTTATTTAATGTGAACTATTCTAAAAGTGTTTATGTAAATAAAATAAACTCTTTAATTGAAATTGCTCCAACTTGTCAAGAATCTTCTTTGGCTATTAAAAAAGAGTAATATAAAATAATATACAATATAGATAAAAAACTTATCTTAAAACAAAGAAATAGTTTGAAAAAGATAATGGATATTATCATGAAGAACAAGGCTTTGATGATAGCAATAAAATAAAGTTGGCAAAGAATAGACAATCTGCAAGAGACTCAAGAAAGCGTAAGAAAATATATGTGGAACTTCTTGAAATAAAAGTAGCTGAATTAAGTAAATAAATTGAAGTTCTCCAAAAAAACCTTGAATAACAAAATATATTCATAAAACATTGTGTCAAGATACCTTCTCTTGTAATAATATTAATCACTATAAATAGATATCAGATTTTAATTTGAGTTATTAAAATTAATTCTAAGTTCTAAGTTAGAACATAACAAAAAAGCAATTGTAAACTTTAGATGATGAATTTGGAGTGAATTCAGAGAAAAGAGATTATTTATGTAATATCATATTTAATACTTTGGTTGATCATATATTACCATTTGATTTAAAAAAAACTATTGAAACAGCTATTAACAGTAATTTATTATACTTATAATATTTAGATCTTGGTATATTTAAATTAGGAGAATAATAAGAGATCAAATAATTAATGGAATTCTAATAATAATTTATCTAAAATTATAAAAAATTTGAATTGTAATTATATTATATTATTTCTATTATAGAGCTGCTTTTGATATGGCTAAGTCATATGAATATATAAAGAGAGAAGCAGAAAAACTTGAAAAACTTAAACATTAAATGGTATCACTTTTGGGTCCTTAAAAATATGTCAAAAATATTCTTGATATACAATAACTCTAACAATAAATTATAGTCAAAGAAGAAGATATCAATTAAAAAAGTTATACGAAATATGAATTATGAACTCGATTAAAATTTATATATAATTTTTTTATTTAATGGGCAATTGCAATAATACTCGTGATCTAAATGCAGGTGAAATTAAATGTAAATGCACTCTTTACCATAGTGCCAAATAAATGCGATTATACTTTTTTATATGTTATAGGAAGAGGTGGATTTGGAAGAGTCTGGAGAGCTGAACATAAGAAAACTAAACATCAATTTGCTATCAAAGAAATGTAGAAATGCAAGTACTGATTTCTACAATGCTTATAATAGAATTATTAATAAAAAAAGTATTGGTTCTGTGATGAATGAGAGATACTTATTAAGCAATCTCAGACATCCGTAATGAAATTTGTTTAACTAGATTTTTAGTAAATATGCATACAGCATTTCAAGATCGAGAAAGTCTCTATTTAGTAATGGATCTTATGACTGGAGGAGATCTTAGATTTCATATTTGTAAAAATAGGAAGTTTAATGAAGAATAGACAAGTAAAGAAACTATTTTATTTCTCTAGAATTTTTCATTATCTGTGTACTTTTAGCCTTAGAGTATCTCCATCATAATACAGTTATTCATAGAGATATTAAACCAGAAAATTTAGTATTTGATAGAAATGGTAATTATAAAAAACTTACCTAAGTAGGATATTTGAGATTGACTGATCTTGGTATTGCAAGAATATGGAAACCAGGAAATGATGGAGATACAAGTGGAACACCTGGTTATATGGCTCCTGAAGTTATGTGTAGATAAGTTCATGGAGTAGCATCAGATTATTTTGCTGTTGGAGTTATAGCTTATGAATGTATGATGGGAAAAGTAATAGTATAAACTTAAAGTAGAGACCATATTTGGGTAAAACTAGAAAAGAAATTAGAGATTAAATATTGTCTAAATAAATTACAATTAAACCTAATTAAATACCAGAGGATTGGTCTGAAGAAGCTGCTGACTTTATTAATCAAATGATTTAAAGAAAACCAGTAAATAGATTAGGATTTTATGGACCTGATGAAGTATTTGCTCATCCTTGGTTTAAAAATGTTGATTGGGATGCCTATTTAACATAATAAAAATAAGCTCCTTATAAAATTAATGTAAATATATGATAACATTTAATTCAGTCAAATTCCGATAATTTTGATTATAAATTTGCTAACATTAAAGAACCTGAAGATGAAGCTTAGGCTAAATTAAATGCTGAACTTTTGAGAAGAGATTCAATTTAAGAAGCCTTTAATGGATATACTTATAAATCTTAAAATTCGTAATAAACAATATAAGATTAAACTAATTCAAAACCAACAACTTCAATGAGTTAATAAATTACTCCAACGAAAAAGAAATTACTTGATTCTGAACCATAAGTTGAATTGAAATCTTAAAAAAAATATCATTTAGTTTAAACTCCTAGATTCAATAAAAAATTAAATTTTACTGCAGATAAACCTCTTACAGAGAGAGGGTAAACCAAAAAACATTTTGATTTTTGATTTAATTTATATTAATAATATATATAATTATTATGAGATTGTTAAATACTTATCTGTGACACTAATATATGGTTCATTCTAAAACTTTATCGTTTAATTTATGCAAAAAATCATAAGCTACTTAAACTTTATTGTTGCAAATTTCTTTTGTAAATTAATTGAGCATTTACTTAAGCATTTTTCTTAATCTTCAGTTAATCTTTTTTCTGCTACTTTGATGCATTTCTTGAAACAAATTTGATCCTACTTAAATACTTTTGTCAGTAATTAAATCTATGCTTCTTTTTAAATAATCTATTCTCGTGATTCCATAAATAAAAAAATTAATTTAATTATTTTAATCAAATATAATGACTAACATAAGAATCATTTTAGAAGAACATACCTTCTGTTTTACATTAAGATTATACATTTTGATTTCTTAAAGCTTAAGATAATACATTTTCTTTGATTCTCTCTGTAATATTATATTCTGTTGTAATTTATCTTCTATTTTTTAATTCTTTCCTTTATCTTAATACTTGACTTGATTTAGGCCTAATATTAAATGTTTTTGTAATAGATTCCATTCCTTTATTAATTTTATTTTAAATTGATAAATAATTGTTTGGCATTTCCCCATATTCAATTCTTTCATCAGTAGTAGTAATTCTATTAATTGATCCCTTTTTGAAATTTGCTAAAGATTATGTTTTATCTAAAGCATTGTCTATAAGCCAATTAAAAGAATGAAGATTAAAATTCATCTTACCTCCATATGGTTTATTTAATATATCTTCTAATTCTTTCTTTTTATCTTAAGCCCAAATAATCGGTTATCTTTTTCCTTTACTAGATTCAATGATCATCATTCCCAATAATTTATTAGCTACTTTCATAGTTAAAAATTTGCTGGTTCCTTATTCTTTATCTTCATTATTAACAACACTATCAGAAATTTCTGCATTAAAAAAACTAATATAATTTAAATATGAATACTCAAACTAAGTATTTCTTTTTTAATGTTTCATTGGAGAAACAGGTGAGACAATATCTTATTTTGATGGTACAATATCACTTTAAGCATTCAATTTTGTGAATAATTCTTTCTGTAAATCTATTGGAAATTACATAACTTTTTTATCTTCTAAATGTGCATTCCGAAATGCTTCAAAAGTTTTTAATTTTGGATCTTAAATAATCACATATATTAATACTTTCTTCATGTTATCTATCTTTAATAAATAATCTTATTTTTTTTTCCAAATAATAATGCAATTTTTTAAGTACTTCAATTTCTTTAATTTTGTTAAGTTTCCCTCTTAATTCCAATCTCTCATTCATTTTTTTCTCTATATTCTTTTATTTGAGTTTCTCAGATATATATAAGAATTCTTTGACTGATCTGATTTCATTAATGTGTGAATAATATTTAAGTTATTACACTGACTATGTATCCATAACTTTATTGATGGCCTCTTATTTTTTCAAGTATTCTTCTTTTGGAATGAAGGCTTCAGTTTCTTTTAATCTTTTTAGATACACTTATTCAACAGTAGTCCTATGTGGAATCTGTAGTTTTGTAGTAATTGCTTGTGGTTTCGAATGAATTAATTATTATTTAGCCATAAGAAATTAAAATAATTTATATAATATATTAAAAACAATAACACAAATCAAATATCTTACATAAATAATTCAATTTATATATTAATAATAATAAATGATATAATAATAAGTATTTTTAAGTTAATCATATAAATGACTTTTAGTTCATAATAGATCTTTTAGCTTCATGAAATTTAGTATAAAAGTCTCTATTATCATTTGATTTTATAGATTTTTTTTAACTAGATCGTTCAATAAAACTTATAGAATTATTATTTTCTTTTTCTTCTCTTAATATTTAATTATTTCCAATCATAGAATCTCTAGTTTTATCTTCAATGGCTTTTTAATAGATGTATTATTCTCTTTAAGTAGGATTGATTGATTCAATTCCTCTTAAAGAAACTAGTTATAATTTGACTCCTCTCATATCACTTATCATTTATTATATGGATCCAGAATCCAAACAAAATTTACCTTGAATAGTAGGACTTATTTTCTCTTGTCTAACTTATTCAATTAAATTCTAAATCTTTTTTTTTTCTTTAACAACAAAATTACAAGCCTCAACACATAATGAAATATTTGGATTAGTACATCCAAAATATTAAACCAGTTATTCATTATATTAATTTACTCTATCTGTTTATAATTTAATTTTAGCCATCATACTTTCTATTTCTATAAGTTTATCAGCTACTAATTCATCAGCAGCTTATAACATTTCTTATTCTTTGAGTCTTAATGTTTTGTAAATATCTTCAAAATTAGAAGTAATCTACATTTTAGCTTATCCTACTAAGTCTACTAAATCTTGTTTTTTATTTACAACTTTACATTATTCATGTAACAAATATTCACAACAACTTTATAAAGATACTTAAAGTTAATTTCCATTTTCTCTTATTAAATCAAAAGATTTTGAAATATTTCTAACTTCATGATTTTTATGTAATCCTTATAAATAACATTCCATACAAAAACATTAAGTTTCACAAGTAAAACAATATAATACACAACTCTCAGTAAGATGTTATTAACAAGTGATATTAGTAAATTATTATTATTATTATTATTATTATTATTATGATTGATTATGATAATCTGTATGCTATATTTGTTGAGATTATTTTGTTTCTAATATTTCACTTCTTTATTCAAAATCATCAGAACAACAAGAAGATTATGGATTCATCTCTAATAAAACTTACACAGCAGATGGATCCAATTAAGTTTTTGATGAACATATTTAACATATTAATGGAGGATACATAGTAAATGAACCCCACTTTGCTACAGCCTTAGCTGCACAATTCAAACATAAATTGTGATCACATTAAAGTGATAAAATTTAATCTACTTATGCTCCACATTTGCAACATTCCAATAATTCACTTTCAGTATCAGACATTTAGCAGTTAATATAAAATTGCAGTTAATTTTATTAATTAATGAATTAATGTCTAAATAAGCTTTTAGTATTATTCAATCTAGCATATGAGTTTATCTTATAAAAACTTATTGAAATACTTTAAATAGGAGGAATCATTAGACCTGCAATTAGAGAACCTCCAATTTTAACACTAGAATTACAACCTATTGATTAATCATTAAAATAACCCTTAACGTTACATTCATCTTCCTCAACTCCTGTTTTTACTAAAAATGAATCTATATATAGAAGGGCAGAATCTGAAAAAGAATTTAGAAAGTGTATTATACCAAAGTATTTTTTTATATTAGTTAAGTCTAGGTGACACAATCAACAAAGTTGAATGCTATTCTAGAGACATATCCTTACTAAATTTATTTGATGAAAAATAAGATTCTAATCAAAATCAAAATTAATTAGATAATCATAATATAAGAAATAAATTATAACCAATAATAGAAGAACAAAAACTATGTTATAATCTAGAGAATATAGAAGTTTAAGGAATTAATTAATACTCTATTAATCATTAATAGAATATCTAAAATCAATAAAATAATTAACATTCAGAAGAATAAATAACATAAGAGTAATTTTATTCAATCATTGATAATCCAAACAAAATTACTTAATCAGAATAATTTTATAGCATTATCGATAGAAGTTCTTTTAGGCATAGTTTCAATAAGAATTTGCCAAAAAAGTGATATTATTTAATTGTCTTCAATATTATCTATTTTCATAAATTTTATTAATTTATTCTTAATATTTTACCAATATTTTAAGAATATTTAAAAATGATTAGATATCTTCATAACTCTATATTAATCAATCATTTTTTATATCCAGATAAATACATTTAATTATAATATAAGTTTATAATAACTAATTATGTATAAGATAATAAATAGGTTTATTAATGAATATATACTTATAGGAATTGATAATATTTTAGTTTGTATATGATATTTTCGATATATTATTTATTCTATATATAATATATTATACATTGAACATATTCATTAACATAATATATATAATATGGTGGAAATAAATTATTATATTAATGAGCACAAAAATTGAGAACTCAGAATAATTATATTCAGAATTAACTGATTAAGGAGATGAATCCAACATATTAATAAGTAATCAAGATCCTATAACTTTGTATAATAAAGTAAATATTCAATGATTAGTCTAGTTTATTAAAGTATATAATGTAGATGATAATAAAGTTAATGGAATAACTTTAAGATATATGATATAAAGTAAAGTCGTTTAATTCATTCATAACTATTTAAGGAATTATTTGGGAATGGCTGTCTTGTTATTAATTTTGATTCTGCTTCCTTTTATTAATCTTTTATTTTACATCTTGCTTTTAGTAGCTTGGGTTAGAATATCTTAAAATTATGCAATATTTTAATAGAATATAGGTAATAATTGAAAATAATATTTAGGACAGGTAATGGATCCTTTTGCAAATATGATTGAAAATTCAGATCTTTGTGAAATGATGAAAAAAAATTATGTAATCTTTGATATGGAGATTAAAGAAAATGAAGGTTTGCACTTTTCTACAAAGGTTAAAGAAATGATTAAAAATAGATCTAATGGAAACAATAAAATTAAATATACAATCTATAATCAAACATTAAAAGAATAATTTTATGGATATCCTAATTCTAGAATAACATATTTTAAATGGATTTTAGTCTCAACTCTAATCATAATAACTCAATTAACATTAATGATCATATATTTTTCTAAGATTTGAAAATTTATATGCTTAAATATGAATTCATTAGTAAATAAAATTATCTTTATTAATCATTTATTTTTATATTTATTTAAAGATTTGTAATTATATCTTAATTTTAATTAAATGACTAAAATAATGATATTCATCTATCTAATTATATTTATATATATTCAAATTTATTATAAAAAACTAAATATAAAAAAATTAAAGTTTTTTCTTAAAATATATATCAATTATGAGCTAATATTATTTCTTCATTTTATTATGACTCAACTAAACTTATTGTTTTGATAATAGCATCACTCCAATTTTAAGTATACCAATCATATTATTCCTTTTCTTTTGGATTAAAATAATCAAAACATTCTTAATTAGATAAATTGTCATCCTTTATTTCTAAAAAGCTTCTCTTTTATTTTTTAATAGATTCAACTCTTAGATCATTAATCATATTAACATCTTTATGATATATTTCGAACAAATATGAATTTTTTATTCCAATCTCATCATATGCATAATCCATTGCACTACCAAATGCCAAATATCCAACATTTTTACTTGATAAACCTGTCTCACACATTGGACAATGATCTTCTCTAATTACATTTAAAACTTTCATTAATTCTTCATAATTTTAAGCTATAAAATACATTTAATGAAATACGTTCTTCCATTGAATATGCATGAGGTGTAAATAATCCTGCACTTCCAGAGTGAATTGATAAAAACATATTTGGTTTATAAGATTTTAAAAGATCTCTGACTGCTTTAGTTTCTGGTTCTGAAAACGGCTCTGGACCTGAATTTGTTTACATTTCCATATCAGTATATTATTTGAAATGAGCATCATAGTTTCTATTCAAATCTACATTATTTTCATTTAATCTTAAACAATATTCTCCATTTTCTACTCTCATCCTTGATAATGGATTAAGATTTAAAACCATTTTAATTTAGTACTTGCTAACATCATATTTATTATTGCAAATAGAATCTAATAAATGAAGACCTTTCTTTATCGTAAATTTAATTACCTGTTTCAGGACTTATTAATTCTCTTGCATGTTCACCAAACATCAAAAATGCTTTAAATTTAGCATTTTCATTAATTGTGATTATATCAACTTTTGGATCTTCAATTAAAGTCTCTATTTTTGCACAATTAGAATATTAGTTCAAATTGATAGAATCAAATTGATGATAAAAATCTGGCAAAGCAAAACTTATGTTTAATAATAATAAAATAAACATATATATTTATATATTAAAATTGTAATGATATATGTATTTACATAATTTATATATAGTAATATATATCAATCACTATATTTTAAGTATGTAAATAAATGAAAAATATACTATTACTCAAATCTTTAATTTTTAGAACTATTTATCATATTAAAATTAGTTTATTTATAATCTGTATTCATCATTTATTCAAGTATTTAATAAACTAAAAATAATTAGATTTAATAAACACTCTTTATAATATTATATGAAATAATAATAAAAAATTAATTTATCTTTTGAATTTAGATTCATCATTTATTTATTTTGTTATTAAAAGTAGAATTAGATTGATTTTTAAAATTCAACTCATTTATTTTCATAATATATATTAATTAAATTTTATACTTTGTAAAGAGAATACTAATAATTTACAAATAATGTAATGTCTAATTTAAATTGTCTCAAATCTCAAAAATAAAAATACAATATAAATTTTAGCAATAATAATTTGAATAGTATTAAAGGAATAAAATTAGTTAAATAAAATGCGTCATTAATTAATGTTAAATAAAATCTTTCGTTCCTTTCCTTGTTTCTCTACAGTATTCCCAAAAAGAAACTTTGCCATAGATTATCTTTAAGATGTTGAAATTATAACTAGAGATTACTATGGAAGTCTAAGAAATATTCTTAAATCATTTTCAAATCATAAAATCAACCTTTCCGATATTGAAACATTGAAATTGAATCGTACAGCAAAGTATTTCTATAATAACTATTAGAGAGGACAGAAGATTGTAGTAAAGTTAACATTTGAGAAGATTGATGATTACAAATTTAATGAATTATTATTTGATCTCTAACAAAGGTATGATGAAGTGGTTATTGATAATGATTCTTAAATTCCACTTGTTCCATGGTATCCAAGAAATGATGAAGATCTTAAGACAAGTATTACAATTATATATAATTAAGTTGGATTAATTATGGAAGTCAAAGAAGAAAACAATTAAGACCATCCTCAATTTAAAGATTAAGAATATAGAAAAAGAAGAGAAGAAATAGCTAAAATTTCACAATAACATCTTATTGGAGAGCCAGTTCCATATATTAGTTATACAGAATAAGAAGAAGCAACATGGAAAAAGATATATTCAATTTTAAGAGAACGTGTTGAAAAAGTCATGTCTCAAAGATACCTAAAGAACTTAATGAAAATTGAAAATGCTTTAGGATTTAAATATAAAATACCCTAGCTTAGAGACATCGATGCCTATTTAAAAGCTGAAACAGGATTTAGAATCAAAGCCACTCATGGAATTTTAAGTTAAAGAGAATTTTTAAATGCACTTGGCCATAGAGTATTCTGTTGTACACAATACATTAGACATCATTCAACTCCAGAATATACTCCTGAGCCTGATATTGTTCATGAACTTGTGGTATAATATTCATTATAACAATTAGGGTCATGTACCATTATTTGCTGACAAAGAAGTTGCAGATTTATCTTAAGAAATAGGAATTTTATCTTGTGGAGCTGAATCAAAAGATCTATCTAGACTTGGAACGTTATATTGGTTTACACTTGAATTTGGAGCTTGTAAGGAAAATGGTCTAATTAAAGGATATGGAGCAGGAATTGCTAGTTCTATTGGAGAATGTGATGTATAAACTATTAAATATTTTATTCTAGAATTTCCCAAAAGCAAATTATGAAAAATTTGATCCATTTATTCATGCTGATAGACCTTATCCTATTTAAACTGTCTAACCAGTATATATGTATACTGAAAGTTTTGAAGAAGCTATGCAAGAATTAATTATTTTTGGTAAAAGTCTTTAAAAACCATTTGGATTATATTATGACTTTATAGAAAAAGAATTGAGAGCCACAAAAAGGGTTAAAACACATTTAAATAACCAATGAATATTTTATTTATAAAAATCATACATCCAAAATTATTTTAATATTAAAGATTCTATAATAATATTATTATTATTTTATAATTAATCATTAGAGTAGATATATATATTTAATTATTTTCAATGCTTTAATATCCCGTCTATATTATTAGCTTTTATACTCAATAAAATATTCATTCAGCAATACTAATTATGAATTTATATTTCATCAAACGACTAAAATTTGATATCTTTATGTTAATTATTGATATTCAAATTAATGAAAATCTAAATTTATATGAATAAATGATAGTCATAACCAATAAATTATATCTTATCTAGTTGATTACTATAAATTCAACCAAGTAACAAAATATGGTTTCATTTAGAAATACCTTAATTTTGAATAATTAATATTAGATTATAAATTATTATAAATTTATTATTGAAGTTATTTAACAACTATTACATAAAATCATTAGAAACATTATTAAGATTTGATAATTCAGAAAAATAATTAAAACTCCTTTATAAAATTCATGAAATATTATATATCACATATTGTTTTATTATATTCTTCTTTATTTTATTAATTTTCTCAAATCCTCTGGATCTCTCTCTACAGATTTATTCCACACATATTTTTATTTCTTTTATTCTAATTTAATTTATTCTTCATGAGTTGAAAAATGATCAAATGTTTCTAAATTTTAGTATTTCTTTATTATATATCTAATATTTTCTCCTAAAACATCTAATCTTCTTTCTAAAAGAGATTTAATTTCAGACTTTTATAATAAATTTTATAATTACTTCAAATTTAGGAAGTTCTATTACTTTATTACCCTAATCTTCAAATGAATAATAATATTTTTTAATTTTATTATCTGATAAGAATTCTTATTCAAATTCAATTTCTGAAAGTGGAGGATTTACTTTAAGCAATTAATTCTTATAATCAATTCTCATTTTGAATATATCAAATTCTACAATACAATCTTCAAATGATTCATAAGATAAAGTATTTAAGAAATCATAATTTGATTTGATATATTCAGCTACTAAATATACTTTATCACTATATCTAGGAATCTTTTCAAAGAATATAATACTCCATATTAATGCATCCAATTTAAAATAATTATTTTTAACTGTTTAAACATTTCGATTAAAATGATATTCTAAATACTTTCGACCTGTTTGCATATATGCTTCAATATCTCTAACTAAATCATGTTTTTTTCTGAGATGAATTTTATCTACTTCATTAGCTATATACTTATCACAAGCTTTAAATAATAAAGCAGCTAAATTATTTGATTCTCTAGTGTTAATTTATTATAATCTATTGCAAATCAACCAAATATGAACATTAATAATAGATAATTCAATATGAAAATCAGGAGGAATATCTAATACTCTTAAAAATTCAATGCAATTTGTATATAAAATAGTTCTAGTAAATAAAGTTTAAGATATTGTTTATAATCTTTTTTTGGATTTTTATAATGCATGTTTTTCAAAAAAATGAAATAACAATTTATCTTTAATTGATGCATTATCAATTTTCATTAATTACTAATAAATTTTTATCTTTAAATTTAATAGCAATGGTTCATAGATAGGTCTTAAATCATCATATAAATTAATATCTCTTGCCATCCAATTTTTCATTAATTCAACTCTTCTTTATTAATTATGAGTCCATAAACATTTATCTTTTGATCTTTATTAAATTTGGTACTTAAAAAATTTACTTTATTTAAGTGCTAAATATCTAAATTCTATCTCTCTTTCTAATTAACTTAAAGGATCTCCAAAAAAAAATACTTAATAGAGTTGTATTATTTAATTTCTAATTTAATTATATTAGTCAAATTTAATTAGTGGAGGCATAGATCCATTAATTAATACCTTCTTTGTGTATTCATCCATCATAGGTTTAAAATGCTCTTCACTAATTATAGAAATTATGTATTAAGAATCCATCTAATCATTATCATACATAGATTTTAATCTATTTTCACTTAATAAAATTTTTAATGGTTATAATTGCTATGTCTATAATTAATCTTTAATATCTTCAATTTATTAAATGACATACATTCTTCCAGGAATCTCATACTTCTAAGTCCATCTTTTTTATAAGAAAGCCCTCAATTAATAAACAAATTACATAAATAGATTAAGGGTATCTCTCCAAATCTTAATCTAACATAATTGATTTATTTCCAACTTCTATTTTTGCTCTTTAATGTTAATTAGAGTAGACAGAAAACCTATTAAAAAATTTTCTTAACATAAATTTTAATTATTTTATCAAAATTCCTATTATATAAAATCATAAACAAATTAAATTTTTTGAACTTTTTTTTTTTATATTTGTTAAATTTTCTTATCAAATTTAGATTTCTTAGAATTTTGAAGAAATAATTATACTAGATAAAGATTTTATTCCTTTTGCAATAAGTATCTTTTTCAATCTTTAAAATATATCATATTAATATTAAAAAATTAGTATTATTTTTTTTATTTTTAGCATAATTTTGATAATAATTAAATAGTAAATAGTAAATAGATTCTCTAATAATGATAATGAATGATTCGTTACCTAAATTGAAGATGGAAAAAACAGCTTAATTTTTTAATCCAAGCAAAATCATGCTTAAATAGAAAACCATAAAAAAACTATAACCAATCGTTGATGAAGAAATAATTAAAGAATTTTAAATTCCAACATTTAGTAAGATAAGTTAGGATGAAATAATTGATTTCAATCAAATAGTTTAACAACAGCTTTAAAAATATAATAGTCAAAACAATATATTGTAAATTAATAAAAATTTTAACAATCTTCATTTTTTAAAGTCTTCATAATAATCAAAAAGAAATTAAACACCTTTGAAATCCCTCCTTGAAGTTTAAGAAAAATTATTATATCCAAAAAGTAAATCTACTCATCTTACAATTAACGAATAAAATAAATAATATTCACCAGAAAAATATAGAAGAAACATAAGAGTTTTACTCAATCCTTTTAATTTTGAAAGAAAATCATAAGAAAAATAATAAAATAAAAGTTCTTCTTAAAGTTAAAGGCCTTCAAAATCATAAGGAAAAACATTTTTATAAAGAAAAGCATAAGTTGGTGTTTTAAATAGAATATTCTCTTCTAGATCATAGGATATTATTTGATTAATTATTTTATATCTATATATATATAATACAATTTTATACTTAAATTGCATTTATTTATTTAGAGAACTTTTAGTATATTCAATCAAAAACTTTTAAATATCAAATTATAGTTCTAAATTATTAAGAGAATTAATATTTTGTATTCAATCAGGAATATTATAATAATAATTAGTAAAACATGAATTTTTATAATTTAAATATTAAATATATTATTTAGAGTCATATTTTCATTAATCTTATTGATTTATAAGTAATAGAAAAAGTAAGTATATAATATTAGATATAAGATACTTTATTAATAAGAATTAGAATTATCAATGAAATTCATTAATATATGATTATTAATTTTCTATATTTTTATTTATTACTATTTCTTTATCTAGTTTTATTCATAATTGTATGAAAATAATTAAATTTATTGGATTATAATGCATTTATTTTTATATATTCAAAAGTTCATAATTTCAAAACTAATTTAAAGAAGTAAGGATTATATATAAAAATGAGAAAATGTTTGTTTATTAATATACTTGAATATATTGCAAGTTTATCAAAGAACTGAACCAGCAGCTGATGCAATCTTTGGCCATAAATCGGCAGCTTCTTTTCCAACTGGACCTGTAATGGCAGATCCTTTCATTTCACCCTTAGGATTGATGATAACACCAGCATTGTCTATAAAATAAAAGAAAATTCAAACCTTCAAAGTAAATATAATATCCTTCTCGACGTCTGTATGGCTTTCTTTATCTTACGACGACTGCTTACATGACTATGATAGTTAATTTATGTTACCCTTCTTTCTGAGTGCTGGCTTACCCTATTTGACTGAGCATAAGACCATATCACCAATGGAAGCAGAGGGTAATCTGCTCAAATGTCCCTTAATTCCAAAAGTAGAAATGACATAGATATTCTTGGCTCCTGAGTTATCAGCACAGTTGAGTACTGCACCAACGTTGCAAGCAAGTGTGATTCTTAATTTAATACCGACTTGTCCTCCTCTTCCTCTCTTTGACATTCGTAAATTTAATTAATTTTAAAAATAGATTTGTAAATATTTTAAGTGTTAATAAAGTAATCACCATGGTCTTTTAATCTTATTGAATACTTAGTTTGATTCTGTTAAGAAATTGATTTATGTAAAATTTAGAGCATCAAAATCATCAAATGTAGTGAATTTCAACGATTATACTAAATTAAAATCGAATTGATATTACATTTAAGCAATTCTCCAAAAGAATCAATTTCATTATCAGAATCTTTATAGCTTGATTTATCTGGATGACTTTGTTTCCTCTTTTATTAATATTACTCAATTATAGCATCTTTTGGTACAGATATTGATTATTTAAGAATCATACTTTATTTTATAGTACCTCTACCTGATCTTTATGATTAAAGAGTTTTAATTGAGTTTTTTTAATAAAGTGACTTAATATCATTAGTATGAATAGAGAAATCTAATTGAAATTCTTTACTTTATTTAGAACCATTAGATTCAGAATTCTTAATACTTTTGACAGATTATTTATTGTGAAAATCTAATCCAGAAACCATTTAAAATGATTTATAATTAGTTTCTGAAGTTATTTTAGTATAATGAGAAATAAAAGAAGATTCTAATGCTTCTAAAGTTGTGAATCTATCTTCTTATTTTGGTTCTAACATCTTTTTAACAAGACTTTTTAATTCAACACTTACATCAGGCCAAGGAGATTTATCATAATTTACTTAACCTTTAGAATTTAATAATTAGATTTGACTTGGTTTTCCTCTGAAAGGAGCATATCCTGCACTCAACTATTATAATAAGTGATAATTACAATATATAAAACACAACCAGCACTAAATACATCTCCTTTCTATGTATAAGGATACCCACGGAATATTTCAGGTGCTAAAAATCCAGGAGTACCAGCTTTGCTTCTTAATTCTTTTTCATTTATTTCTTCTGCAAATCCAAAATCAACTAATTTAATTTGCAAATGTTCTTTAGATTCTAACATTATGTTTTCCAACTTTATATCTCTATGAACAAATCCATTTGAATGCATTTCATAAAGAGCTTCTAAAATTCCTTTAATCAATTAAGCAATTTGCTTTTCTGATAATTTTCCTTTAGATTTATAATATTGATAAAGAGTTCCTCCTTGACAATATTCAATAATGATAACTAATTTATCTTTTTCTTAATAAACTTCATAGATCTCTTCAATACCTGGATGACTTAATGTTTTTAAAGCTATAACTTCGTTGTATACCATTTACTGCACTAATATGTTTAATAATTTTATACTATAAATTTATCTTTATGTTTATTTTCTTCAAACATATTTCTATAAATAACTTTTGCAGCAAATAATTATTCATCTCTTTTTCTTTATACTTTATAAACTGTAGCAAATGCTCCACTTCCCAATGTATCTATTTAAGTATATACACTATCATATCCTCTCATCAAACAAAATTCTTAAAGTGCTTCACATAATTTAAGTGTCTATTCAATTTAATGATCAAATATTGTTATTCCTATTCCTTCAACTCTTTCTAAATATAAAACTGGAACATTTAATCCTTTTTTTGTTTTTTAATATGAAATTATCACTCTACTTTCTATACTCAATTATACATAACCTTTAGGCTCTTTGTCTGATTCCTATTATAAATTAATTTAAAATATACTTTTTTGAAATACATCAACATGCCAGAATAAGTCAACTTAAAATAATATCCTTTTACACTTTTTTTCTTTCTACCAATTCTAAGCATAATTCCTTCAAACAAATATCCTTCACTATTCCAGTTTCTATTATGGTCTTGTTAAGTGCGTCTATTCCAAAATTACTTTACAGTTTCATCTTTCTTAACTCTAAAAAATGGCCATTTCGCATCTCCAACAAACCTTGATATTTTAAAGGCAGCCTTTGGTTGTTTCTTAATATGTATTGATTAAATCATTCCTATGTCATTTTTCATTGTAGGTGTTTTTGGTTAATTTTAATTATCTTCTATAGGTACTTGTTGAAATGGTTTGGAGAAAGTATGAGTTCTTTAAAAGTTTTCAAGAATGTTTGTTGAAAATTCTTAACCCAAACCTTTTATTAAGATAGGTTGATTATTATCACAATTTCCTTTAAACATTATTTAAGTTAATTTTTCTCTTAAAGGTTCTTCATTTTTTATTGTTTTTTTCATTCAAAGAAATAATTTTTACAAATTAGAATGATTCAAATAATCAACTATATTATTTTTTTAAATTAGAGAACATTTTAATACTATACTAAAATACATTAATTATATCAATTACTATAAATTAATATTCCTAACTTATCGCTTAGTATTAAAGAAAAAAAGTTAAGTTATTATAATGAAATATTCTTTGCAAAAAAGTAATTCAAAAAAACAGCAATAAATTAATTTTAAACAATAATAGTAATTAAAAAAAGAATAATTCTTAATTCAATTGTTATTTTATATCAAATTTATTTATATATAAATATGTAAAATCTCTTAATATAAGATAGTTAAAATCATAATTATTATTTTCTATAATTTTTTAAGAGATATATTTAAAATTTAATTGTTAATGCTAATAGAATGTAGCTAAATGTAAAAGAATTTATTAGTAAAATTTTAAATTATAATCTCATTACTATAAGTTGTTTTCAATTTATAATAATAATGGAGATTTAATTAGTATAATACAATAATACATCCTTCAAAATTAATTTGCTTTTTGTATTTTATGTTTAGTTAACAAATTTTGTATAAATTTCTTTTAAAATACTTTAAGAGAAATTTCAATGTAATGTTTGCAAAATAATTATAGTATAAAAAATAATGATGAAATTAGAATATAATCTTTTATAAATTAATAATGATAACAAAATAAATTCAGAGATCAAAAAATTTGATTTAAAAATTACAATTTCTAGTAATTAGTTGCTTTAATTTTATTTTTCATATTTTCTTTGTAATTTATCATCTATAAAAAATATTGACTACCTTTGTTATTTCTTAATAATTTTATAATATAGCGATATGAAGACATTCTGATCTTTAATTATTCTATTCTGCTGATTTAAAAAGCCTGTAAGTAAGCGTAATTACAAGAAAATCTAAAGAATTCTTAAGAATTAAATAATAAAAGCAATTATTTAAAATAATGAATTGCATGAGTGAAGAATTTCAATAGAAATTTTAACAATTACTCTAATTAAAAGATATATATAGTAATCGGGAGGTTTTACCATAAAGGATGTAAAGATTAAAGCTCTTTGATATAAAATTCCAATTAAAGCAAATCCGTCATTAATAACAAAAGAGATTAGATCAAATTATAAATAGTTCTATCAAATCCTAATGTACTTAATAGTAATTAAAAGCAGAAAAAACTGTATCAAAGTAATATAGCAGTCTATTTATTGCAGATTAATAAAATATATGTTTGAGTTGTGATAAATACATATTTGAAAAGAAGGTTGAACTACATTGTCATAATAAATTTCATCATAGTTATCATTCAAGCTGTTTGGCAACAATAATGAAACATTAACTATAATAATAATGCATTTAATTTTAATGTTTATGTAAAAGTTAAATTAAAAATGGATAAATTCTAAAATAAAGAGCACTTGATTTAGAAGTATATGTTAATAAATTAATGGAAAATTAACTCTATTACATGAAATACCATTTACCCAATATGAAATAATGTGCAAATAAAGATTGTGATTTTTTTTGGGTTTGTAAAATTCCAGAAAAAAAAAGAAGCCAACCTCATTCAAATTCTCATTCTCCTTTGAAAACATGTAGGCTCACTTATGTTAATTATTGTCCTAATTGTAGATTTTAATGATAAAAGTAGTAAATAAAAAGTGAATAAATAATTTATTTTCATTAAATTTTAAAGTAATTTTTTATTCTAGTTTCATGAATTTGATTCATTTCTATTTTTAATCTATGGATTTGCTCCATTTAATAGTAATAGATCAGCAATATCATAAAGTAAATATACAATTGCATAATGAATTAATGTGTTCCCCTTTAGCTATATTTAAAGTATAAAATTACATCATAATATTTAACATTTTAATCTATCATATACTATACTAATTCTTTATTCCTGATTAAGCAACAATCAAAATCTATTTATTTACTAATGTATTCCTAAAATTAAGCGAAAAATTTTGATTTTTTTTTTAATAATCTTTTAATTCATCATTATAATTTTGTTCAATCATCATTTAAACTACAATAATACTTGAATTTTCTTGCTTTATTGCAATATCAAATCTCTATAGATTTTATAATTTTAACTATTATTTATATTTCACTGGTTAAAATTTAAAGTATTTTTATCCTTTATCTTTATAGTATTTCTATATACAATCTCTTAGTTACTTTCATTTGTATGAATTATTTCATTTTTTTAATCTATTTTATTTTGTGAAAGACTATAAATTTATTTGCTTTAATTTTGTTTTAAATCTATTTTAGATTATTAGTTAGGAGTAAGTAAATTATTATGATAATTATGATTATTCTATTGAAGGCAAAATACTGATACTTTTGCATAAACTTTAGTTTCTCTAGTTTATTTTCTAAGATTCATCATCATAGCTTTTTTGTCCAAATTCAAAGCAATTTATTATTATTATTAAAGATAGTTATTTGATTAATAATCTCATTATTATTTTTATAATTTCCTATTAAAATATCAGTATATATTTTATATATAATTTTTTAAATAAATCTTCTTAATAAAAATATAATCAGATTAAATATTTGGAGCAAATTCATCTAGAATATTTTAATATATTATTTTATCCATATCACTTTAATCAACAGACAATAATTAATTTTTTGTTTAATTATGTAATTTACTAATAATTGGCATTATCTGATATTATTAATTGTTTTATTTTTTTTTAATTAAAAAATATTCTATTTTTTCAGAAATTTCATCCTATATAATTATGATATTAATTTATCTTTACTTCATCTTCATGATTTAATTTAAAATTTTTTGCTTAACGAAATTAAGATTAATAATAATTTTTTCACTAAACAAAAAGATAATCTCTTTATGTCTTTCTTAAGGAGATATTTAATAAAGTGATACAACATTAGTAGTTTTTGGCAAAGTATTAATTTTAAATTACGATGATAATATGCTAATTTATTAATTTCTTTATGTATTATAAGATTATTATTATCATTTTATATTAGTAGGAGTTGTTGAATAAATCTTATAATGAGAAATTAATTATTATTATTCTGAATCTTAATTAATTATATTGGCTCTTGAAGAAGGAGGATTTGATTTTTTATCAATAATTATTTGATCTGTAACTTTTTTTATTCATAGATTAAAAGTTCTATTACTGTTACTTTAAATTATTCGTCTAGTTATGTAGAATGTGAATTTTGTTTAATTTTTAACTTTAACAACATTTTATTTTAGAATTTTCCATTTTAAATGATGCTTAATTATAAAAATATTTGTAAATAATTAAAATATTAAGATACTCAAAATATTTCTTAAGTATATTTGAGATATTGTTAAGAAATGTATTTCTATTTTTAAGGTACTCTAATCTAATTTAGTTATTTTATTTTCAATTAACCACCATTTATATTTAAGGCAGGAGATTTAGCCAAATTATTAACTATACCTAAAGTCTTCATAGTTAAAAAATTTTGATAAAATTTTATTTCTTCTTTAAGATCTTATGAATCTTCTCCTTTTAATGGTTTCATGTAAACTTATTTAGTTCTTGCTGTAAATTTTGCAAATTTCTTCAATAATTACACTGTTTTCCAGTGACCTTAAAGTCTAGCAAATCTATTCGATATCTATATTCAATATCTAATTATAATACTTCTTTATATTTTTCAGAGTTCTTTTTGTAATGTAAGAATTATTACCATGATTCAAATAAAGCTTAAGCTTTAAAGAATAGAATACAAACTAAACTAGATTAAGGATTAAAATTTTAATTATAAGGTATTTATTAAAGTTCCAATATCCTATTTATATAGAACATTCATACTTTTCCTCTTCAGTCATTTCTTTCTTTTTATTATCCTTCTTTTTATCTTAAAAGTATGCTGGCTTTTATTTATCAAAAAATCTTCTACTTGTTATCTTATTGGAATTACTATCTATAACATAATTAACTGATTCTTAAAATTATTTTAATTATCTTCCAAATTATGTTACTTTCTCTTAACAAATAAATGATGGAGATATATCCAACCATACTTATTAAAAATCTTTCATCTAAATTATAAAATTATAATAATACTTTTTAAAAGGATTTAAGAAGATCAGCCAGTAAAGCAGATTGAATTTTTAAAATCATAACCGAGAATGTGAAATCATTAAAATTTTTTTGATCCTTTCAATATATAATATTATTATACTTTAGTGAGAATGTTTTCTAAATGTTTATGAAAATCATGCATTTCTGTTTTACATAATACTAATTCAGTATTCTCAAAAAGCAATCTATCTTCAAGAGGCTATTCTGGTTCAAATAGTTTAGCTGTAAATATTGGAATTTTGTAAGTTTCATCAAAATATTTTATTTCAATATAATTAACCTCATCTTCCTTATTTTAATGAGTGTTATTTATATCTATATTTATTATCACTTATTACCAAAACTATCAAAAAAATCAGAAAGATCATCATCTTCATCAACTGAATCCTCTTATTATTAATCATCATAAACTGGAAATTAATGATCTCCAGGAGGAGCTAATAGTCTTTCTTCTGTCTATTTCTTTATAACTTAATCTGATTCAGCAAAAGTTGAGAATTAAACTGATGGAGTTACATTTCTAAAACTTGGAAATGGTCTAAAATTTGATTCCTCTTCAGAATCTTCATCATCACTAAAACATTCTAAAAAATCTTCAAAATCTTAATCTAATTATGCTCCATCATCTTATGCTAAACCATTGAAGATATCATCTATGTCATCCAAATTTTTTAAAAGATTGATTTAGCTTGAATCTACAGAAAGAGGTGGTTGGTTCATATTATTTATTAATTTTATAATTATATTGATTTATTCAATTTTTTTTTCTCCAGATTAATATTTCTTTCAATAAAGCTTCATTATATGTAACTCTATAATTACTAAAAATTTTCTTATATAATTAAACATCTATTTACTTAAAGTTCTTCTTTTGGCATTTTTACTTCCTTTTCATCTTTATTCATTTAATTTTCATTACTCTCCTATATTTTTTTCATTAATTTCGACATTATTTTTTCTAGATCACTTGAAATCAAAAAAGTTACCATCTTCTTTTGTGAAATACACTTTCTCATCATTTGAATCTGTTTGCTTAAGTAAATCAGCAAAATTAAATCTAGGATAATATTTTACAATTTTTATGAAAGAAATTGAAAAATTCTTCATTATTATAAATATTTGCAATCAAAATCAAACATTAATAATAATTATTATATCCATTAGTATTAATCATTTTTATTGAGCATTTATTACTAAATCATTACACTTATCCATATTTATTGATTAGCAACTTAATTACTTTATTAATTTCTTCAACATATAATTAAATTTATATTAATTATTATATCTTAATGGATATTACAATCAATATGCTATGAAATTAAATGATCAAAAAAATATTCAAATTTTATTTTATTTTTGAATTGAAAGGTCTATTTAAAATTAATAATTTACTATATTTATATAAATACAACTTAATTTATTTGTCTGGAATTGACTAATCAATGTTTTATATTAATCTCGAAAGAATTCTATTAAGATTAAACTTCTTACTATTTTAAATACTTTTAGCAAATATTTGAATACTTATTATTAAATAAAATATTCTGAACATATAAAATAAATATATATTAGCTATTAATTTGAGACTCTTAATATAAAAATAAGGAAATTAGTAAAAAAAGATATATTTTAATTATATTTATTGTAATATATAATATCAATTTATATAAAATAGATTTCATACCAAAGAAATAAATAACATTTTTTAATATTTATGCCTATTTCCTGATTATAAATGAAACTTTTTCTTTAAGATTTATCAATAATAACCTAATTTAGATGGATTTGATATTAAATATAAATGAATTTTCAATTTGGAGTTTTGTATTTTTAATTTTATTATCGAGCATGATGAATGATACTTTTTTCACTTTAAATAGTACTTTTAGAAATCACTTCATCCTTAAAGCTACTTATTTTTATGAGTTGCCTTAAATTATATTTTATCTATTTTACTATTATTTTTAATGCTATTATATGCTTATTATTGTCTTTTGAACATTTTCATTTAATTATTTTAAAATTTATTTTAAAAATTAAATTTAAGTATTTATTTCTTCGTTTTATGAGGGAATTTGATGACCTTGTTCTTCATATTTTTTCATATAATCACCAAACCAATAATTTATTTCTTATCCACCTGGCTTAATAGTGTTTAAAATTAAGTATAAGTCAATTAAAAATTAAAAAATTTTCAGTTAGAGTTGTAAATCTGCTTAACTCATTAATGATTCTAAATTAATGAATTATTTGAAATCTAAATTTATAAAATGTATTGCTTAATCAATAAGTTCTTAGGTTTAATTTTATTACCCTTTAAAATTTAAAAAATGATCAACTAATAGTTGATGATAAGATAAATATTCACTTTTTTATATATTCATCTACATAACTAACTTATTTATTAGTTTATCATAGTTTTATCTATATAAATACTTATTATACTTTTTCATTTGAAGGTGATCTGTAATTGGATGGCTTAGAATGAAACTTAGCTTTTCTATTGGAGTTGATTTATCAATAGGTAATGAAGGTTCTTAGATTAAATTTTCCTAAAGTTTTTAATTGTTATGTTGCTTTCCTCCTACACATCCCATTAATAGGTAAAAAAAATAAATTAATATTAGCTTTAAATATCTAAATTCAAATCTTAATGTCTCATTTATCTGAGGATGATGATGAACTACTTTCAGACGAAGAATCGGAATCTGATGATGATGAGGACGAAGAAGAGGATGATGAGTCATTTGATGATTAACTTGATTTACTTTTTCTCTTTTTCTAAATTTAATATAATTAAATAATTACTTATATTTATTTCATTGATTATTTATTTTATTATGCTTGTTCTTATTTTACCTTTGAACTATCTTTTTGAGGTCCTTCATTTTCATTCTCTAATTATTTATTTTTTTCCTTATTCTTTCCATTATCTTTTTGTTACTCTTTTTCTTTTAGTTTCTATTCCTCTTATTATTTTTATTTTTCCTTCTCTTTTTCTTTTTCTTTTTCCTTTTCTTTTTCTCTTTTTCTTTTTCTTTCTTTTTCTTTTTCTCTTTCCTTTTCTCTTTCCCTTTCTCTTTCTTTTTCTTTTTCTCTTTACTTTTCTTTTTCTCTTTATTTTTCTTTTTCTCTTTACTTTTCTCTTTCTCTTTCTTTTTCTCTCTCCCTCTCCCTCTCTCTTTCTTTTTCTTTTTCTTTTTCTCTTTCTCTTTCTTTTTCTCTCTCTCTTTCTTTCTCTTTCTCTTTCTCTTTCTCCTTTTCTCTTTCTTTTTCTTTTTCTCTTTCTTTCTCTTTTTCTCTTTCTCTTTCTTTCTCTTTTTATTTTTCAAATTCTATTTATTTTTCATTTTATTTTTAAATTTATTGTTATTTTTCTAAATCTTATTATTTTTCAAGTTCTTTTATTTTTTTCTTCTCTTTTTTTTTTTGTTAATCCTTTTCTTTTGAAACATCTCTATCATATGATTTATGTTTATTTTTATGCTTATCTTTTAGTTTTTAATTTTTATAAGATTAACTATCACTATCACTTTCATCAGAACTAGAGCTTCTATGTCTTTTAGTCTTTTTTTCATTACTCTTTTTTTTATTTTTTTTATCTTTTTTTTATTTTTCTTACTTTTATTACTATTGTTATTATATTTTTTATTATTAACTATCGAATTACATTTACAATTAAAGCAATTATTATTCTTATAACTTTTATAATTCCTATTAATCAATAACAAAATCATTATTTGCTTTAGTATGAAAATAATCTTTTTTAAGTTCAAGTGATTCAATAAAGCTATGATCTTTATTTTTACTTCTTTAAGCTAACTCTCTTTATAAATTCAATTCTTTCTTTTTTCTTTATGCTTTTTTTAATAAAGACCATTATTAATGAGCACTTTAACAAAAATCAACATGTATTCTTCTTTCATCTATAATTACATTTTCCATTTTCATATAGGCTTCTTCACATGCTGCAATAGTTTCAAATTCTATAAAAGCATATTAAAGAGAAGATCCTGTTTTCCAATCCCTTACAACTTCACAATTCTTAATAAGTCCAAATTTAGAAAAAATAACTTCTAAATCTTTTTCTTCTGTAATTGGATTTAATTTGCATACATATAATACATTTTCAGGTGGTTTCATATCTGCATCAGGAATATCTCCTATCATTTCTAATGTAACAGCTCTTTTCTTTGCTTAATGTTATTTAGTCTTTTATAATAATTATTCTTCATCCTCTTCAATTAATACTTTCTCATCATATTCAATTCTTCCTTCAGCCTTATAATTTGGAGATGGAGATCTTGAAGGGTATATCATATTTGGCAAATCTTCAAATGGATCATCAAGAATATAGGTATGCTTAATTCTGATATTTAAAAGTGGTCTGCCATCATCATCAATATGAGTTCTATTTATTTATTATAGGACTTCAAAACCCTCCTAAACTTATCCAAATATTGTATGTTTGCCATCTAATTATGGAGCATTTTGTGTCAATAAAATATAAAAATCTGAATTATTTGCATGTGGTTTTGAATTTGATGTTGCTACAACTCCATATTAATTATGCTAAAATATACTTATACATAGATACTCTTAATAATGGATTGATTTAATCTTCAAAATAAGGTTAGTTGTATATTGTTGTTGGCGGGTTTACAGATTTTATAGATGTCAAATAGTCTTTTTAAACATTGTAAAAAAGCGCTCCATTATAAAATTTGGATTTGCACAATTTTATGAAGTTCTTGGCTGCTAAACTAACTTGGGGATGTAGATCAATAATTATATCTCCTAATGAGGTTTCTAATACAATTGACATAAATAAAAAATTATTAAGCGTCAGATCAATTCAGATGACTAATTAAATAAATAATGAATCAAAATTTTGAAGGATCTTAAACTGAAGTTCTACATCCTAAAACACATATGTAGATATAGGCAGTTTAACATGAAAAAATAATATAAGGGTTTGATCATGATCCTGATAAATTTTTAGGAGAATTTCAATTTAATTCACATTTACTTTCAAGACAATATCTAGTAGGAGAAGGTACTCATTAAAATCAATTTAATAGGAACACAATTAAGATTATACTTTACAAAAATTACTCCATAAAATATTTAAATTAAAGCATCATTAGCAATCATTCATGGATTTGGTGAACATTCAGGGAGATTTTTACATGTATATTATCTATTTAGAATAATAGTTAGCTGATTTTTATGCTAAAGCTGGATTTGAAATATTTATGATTGATTTAAGAGGATTTGGTTATTCTGGTGGTGCAAGAGGATGTGCAACATAATAATAATTACTTTAAGATGTCAAGGTTTTAATTTAATAAGTGAATCCATCATTACCATTATTTTTATATGGTCATTCTATGGGAGGATTAGTAGTTTTATCATTTACATTATTAAATCCAGCTATTTAAATTGCTGGTGTTATAGCTACAAGTCCATTATTAGGATTTCCATCTGATCGTAAATTAGATTGGTTGAAACTTAATTTTGTTACTACAGCTGGTAAAAAATTAGAAGACATGGTTGTTAATAGTATGGTTAATCCAACTGCTTTAACAAAAAATAATAATCAATTGAAACATTCATTTGGAGATAGATTAATGATTCCATTTTGTGGTTTAAATATGGCAGCATCTATATTATCATAAGTAAAAATGATGAAGGGTCATTCTCATTTATTTAATAAGCCATTATTAATTTTACATGGAAAATAAGATGCTGTAACTAATTATCATGATTCTGTATATTTCTTTGAAAATTGTAAAAGTTAAGAAAAAGCTTTAAAACTATTTGAAAATGGATATCATGAATTATAACATGATGAAGAATGTGATGAATTAATGACTATTACATTGGATTGGTTATAGAGACGTTTGGATAATGCAAAAATCCTTGGTAATGTTCCTACAGTAATTAATGTACATCCTTTAAAGAGAAAATAAAATAAAAAAATGAAAATCATTTTATTAATATTGATAGTAGCCTATTTTATTGTTTCAATAAAGTAAATTATAGTATATAATTTTTAGATATAAAAATTTAGCTTAAGGTTCTAAACTCAAGAAACTAATCATCCCATTATTATTATTTAAAAAATGAATAAAATAGTTTATTATTATAATTATCATAAATAGTAGTATGTATAAGAATATTTTATTCAAAACAATCTAATATTTAAATAAAACTTTAAGCTCTAACTTAAAAATAAAAAATTTCAGTAAAACAATATAATGTTAATAAAGATATTGAATATAAAAATTTTATTATTTACCATTAAAAGGTTTAAAGATATTTAATCAATCAAAATAATTTGCAGCATGTTTCTTTTTCTTCTTCAAAACTATGGTTGTATTTTTTCCAATTTTCAACAATATATATTTATTTTATAGGTTAAGCAAATCGAAGAACCCTTAATTTTTATTAGTTTCCTTTTTTCTCTTTTTTAAGAGAACTTTTTAAAATAAAATTTAATGGTTTATTCACAATTATTATATTTCCATCCTATTGATTTATATCAACTCTTTCATTTATTTGTTCAGATTGTATTATTGATCTAGTCATTAATGAATTTAATGAATGCACTTTTGAACTCATGACAAGTAATTATTGGATAAAGCTTTAGAGAGTATGTAATTAAAATTATTAATATTGATACAAAGATATATGTTGATTTCATAAAAATTAAAATATCAATAAATTATCAAACAATATTTCTTAGTATATTTAATCAATTTAAACATAGAATGTATCCAAAAATATATTGTTATTAATGAATAATTTCAAACTATATTCATAAAAGATTTGTATTATTAAATATGAAATAAAAAGTTACTATTTATTAAGTGTGATTTATGAATAGATAATATTATTTAAAAAGAATTATATATTGTTTGATTAACTATATTTAGTTTCAATTTATATTAATAAATTATTTATTTATTCACAAAAAGTTTCAATTAGATTCATTCTTTGTTTTTATCTTTGATATCATTTGGTAATTTTTAATAAGGTTAAAAATAAAATTCTTATTATTTTTAACAGATGATTTTCTCAAATATTGTATTGAATAATCTAACCAAAACTATAATAGTAAAAAATATGGATTCATAAATAATTCTTTATGCAAATAAATCAATTATATTTTGATGATATAAATTTAAAATATTATGAAGAGCTTTAAAAGTAACTTAAGAAAATTGAACGATTATTACAAAATCAATTATTCTATAATTTAATTATTGAATTGGAAATTTCTATTATAAAGATTATTCCTTTATTAGAATTTACAAAGTAATATTTTTAATTATATTAATTGTTGCAAATACACCAAACTAAAATAATTTTAATTATAGTTACTATGCTAATTATTAATAAAGTTGTATTAAAAACTACATTAAAACTTTCTGAACCAATTAGAGCATCTTAAAATTTAACATTACTAAATGACATTCTATGTCCCAAACAAAACCAACTATAATTTAATATTAATTATATTGTTGCTCCAGCAATTGGAGGTAGCCAAGCTTTATCAATTTATAAATAAAACTTTGTCAAATAGTGAACCGAATAAAATAAACAGCAATATATCATCATTCCCTATTTTCCTGAAACTGTTAATATGATTAAGAAAACTATATTCATATTAAATAATTACAATAACTAAAATCGCGAAAAATGATAATCATTACTAAAGAGCATATATATAATAACATAGGAAGATAGATAGTTATTATTCTTAAATGGCTATCAAATAATTAGTTTAAAATGTTATTAAAAACTGAACAATTATTATAAAAATGAATGAGCTAAGCTAAACCTAAAAAGACATAAAAACATATTCTAATATAAAATATAATATTACTTAAAATTTAATTTATATAGTATTTTTTACATGAGAATTATAGGTAAAATAAATTTTATCCAAAAAGATTCAAGTATAATATTTATGGTAATAATAATTAGAGGTGACAAAGGTTTATTAGATTCTTAAGGAAGATTATATTATTCTGCAAAAATTAACAAGAATAAAGCTAATAAAACATATTGAATTTATTTTATTAATCTAAATTGAGTAATTAAAAGGATAATTAAAATGTTCAATAATGTACCAAAAATATTTGATGAAGATACTATTTATCTATTTATTGATAAAACTTGTATTCCAATTTAAGTTATTATATTTGCAAATATCATAAAGTATTATCTATAATGTGGCAATGGGTTTATGATTTTTGTTATTATAAGTCTTATATTTTACATCTAGGTCAATGGTTAAAGTATTTATTTTAATATTGCCAATATCAAATAAAGTGAAATAAACTTGATTGAAAATGAATGTGAAAACATTAGATCTATCAAAATAGCAATAGGTATTATAATGATTAAAAATTCCAGTCTATAAAAGATATAATTATATTAATTTGAGAACTATTTATTAAACAAGTATTCAGATTATTTTATAATATGAAAAGCAAACAATATGAACATCATACTCAAACCTAGAAATAATAAAGTGTAATCATAAGTTTTGACCTTTTCTTTTATTTCAAATTATAAATCTTTTATTATATTTTAAATGTATTGACATTTCAATTTTTAACTTTATATTTGTTATTCGTATTATTATAGATTTATATTTATTGAACCTTAAGATTTCACTAATTTATTTAAGTAATTCATAATTTAGATTAAGTTTTCTTTACAACTATTTTCTTACTTTTCTTTTGTATTAATCATTTCAGTTAAAATAGATCCCATATTACTAAAAGGAATAGATATACCCATTAAATATGAAATAGTAGGAGCCAAATTAATGCTATATATTTATCTAACATATAAATTTCTATCTATTAATTACTAATTTATATATTGCTAATTATTAATAACTTAATCGAAAAGATTCTTATTGAATTTATATTACTTATTTATAGCATAAATTGTAGAGCTAATTTCATAAGGACTATCCCCACCATGATTACCATCTTAAGACATTCCATGATCACCTACTACAAATAAAATTGTATTATTATCCATTTAATTGTATATTTTATATAAGAGATCTGAATATTATTATTATTTATTCCATAATGCTTAATTACTATCATTATAACTATGTCCTGAATGATCAATTCCTAATAGATGACCAACAATAAAATCATATTTATCTTCTTTAATCAATTCCTCAATATTATTAATGATAATATTATCATCAGAATCTAAATCTCTTACATCAAATGACTCAGAAACAAATTTATAATCAAATGATTTTGGAAACATATGAAACCAAGTGTCATCTCCTAATAATGCCAATTTTTTATTATTTCTTTTCATTGAATATATTACATTATCTTCTTTTAATTCTTATGCTGCCATATTTGAACCAAAATCAATAAATGATGGAAAATTACCTGTTGTGATTGATTATAAATTTAATTATGTTGCAGTTGGTGTAGAAGATATTCCATAATAAAGAATTTAATACTCCTCTTTATTTTCTTTCATATCCTAATAAAAAGTAAAGTTTTTATTAGCAAATAAATCAATACGTAATGCATCTACCAAAATCAAAATGATTTTCATAGGTTTATCATTTGATGATTCTATTTCATTAATATCTTCAAAAGTTGTCTTAACTTAAAAATATCCCATCAAAAATAAAGAAAGAGCAAACAATTCCAAAATTAGTATTCCAAAAGAAGTATTATTCCACATTTTATTAAATAATTTTACAAAAAATAAAAATGTTGTCCTAAATAAAGGTTTTAGAATTTGCTGGCTTAGCTCCCACTGTATTTATAGGCATGGTCTTAGCAGATTATGGAGCTTAGGTTACATTGTTATCAAGACTAGATGCTTAACCTTAAAATAGTCCCATGAATAGAGGTAAAAAAAGTATGACATTTGATCTCAAATGTTCATAAGATATTGAAATTGTTAAACTTATGATTAAAGATAGTAATGTTCTAATTGATCCATATCGTCCAGGAGTGTTGGAAAGACTAGGTTTATCTTATTAGATTTGTTCAAAGATTAATCCAAAATTAATTTATTGTAGAGTTACAGGTTTTGGTCAAAATAGTCCTTTAAAAGAAAAAGCTGGACATGATATAAACTTTATTTCTTATGGAGGAGTTCTTGGATATTGTGCTAGTACAGGAACTTAAAAGAGACCAGCCATCCCAGGCAATGTTATAGGAGATTTTGCAGCAGGAGGAATGTTAGGAGTGGCTAGTATTTTAGCAGCTTTAATTAATGTTTAAAAGGGTGGGAATGGATAATAGATTGATTTAGGTATGGCTTAAGGAGCTGCATATTTAAGTTAATTTATTTTGCATTAAAAAAATGAAAAGTTATGGTCTAATGGTATTGGAAATAATGTACTTGATGGAGGAACTCATTTTTATAATATTTATTAATGTAAGGATGGAAAATTTATGAGTGTTGGATGTTTAGAAGAAAAATTTTATTAAGATTTTGTAAAAGGCTTAATTGAAGGTGGTTTAAGTTAATAAAGGTATAAAATTTAAATTATAATTAAGAGGTTAATTTTTATTGGAAAATTAATTGAATGCAAATGAATGGGAGAATTTAAAATAAGAAATATCGAAATTATTTGAAAGTAAGACTAGGGATTAATGGGAGAAAATTTTTGATTAATTTGATGCTTGTGTATCACCTGTTGTAGATTTGGAAGAATATGAAACTAAAAATTATTTAGGAGAAAATGTGTTTATTAATAGAAATGGTAAAATTGAAGTTAATGGATAACCTATATTTTCAGATTATTAATATTAAATTAAAGATATACCAAAAGTAGGTTAGCATAATAATGAAAAACCAAAATTATGATTTTAATGATCAAATTATTATAAATTTAATCATAAATATTCATTATATTATTAATTTTAATGATCTTATTACAATAACATTTCATATCATTAATAAATCTAAAAAAATTTACATCTAAATATTAGCAAAATATTTCACAATATTTTTAGCTAGAAATATAAATTAAGTATTTTGATAAAATTTTAAATACAATAGTTCAGAATTTATGGTAATTGAATTATAAAACGAATTTTTGTTAATAAAAAATTTGTAATTTATATAGATAATGTAATCAAAACTTATGAAGTATAGAACTCAAAATCTTTTAACGTTAATATAATAGTTAAAATAACTGAAAACTAATATACTACATTAAAATTAACTTTTATTAATCTATAATTCTTTAAAAAAAGTATTTAATAATAATTTTATGATTTGTTCTCTTGATTTATGCAATACCTCTATCAGCTTAGATTCTTTAATGAAAGGACTTATTATATAATGTCTATGGTGTCCAAATGCCTTTTATTGTTGTGAAGATTGCAGATAATCGGATAAGTAATTGAAAGCAATTAACTCTTTAAGCAAGCACAAATCATAATGTAGAGGGATATAATAAACAGTTCTTGTTGACAAATAAAATATTTTGAAAGAAATGCAATTATTAGAATAAATAGGTTAAGGGAGTTTTGGAACAGTGCATAAAATATTAATATAAGGTCAATTATATGCTCTAAAGAAGATGAATAAACATTAATGTTCAAAGGAAGTTAGAATTCATAAGCATTTAAATCATAAGAACATAATTTAGTTTCATTACTTTATTGAAGATGATGAATATGTATATATAATAATGGAATATGCATGTAATACTTTATTAATTTTTAGCTTAGGGAACATTAACAATGAATAGGGACAATTGTGATATTTAAAATATATTCTTACAATTATGTGAGGCTACTATGTATCTTCATTAAAAAGGTATAATTCATAGAGATTTAAAACCTGATAATATTGTATTGGACAATTTTTGGAATCCTAAAATTTGTGATTTTGGTTTAGCTACATATGAAAGTGTGATAAGTAGTTTTTCTGGAACATTTGAATTTATGGCACCAGAAGTAATTAAGAATTTACCTCAAACTCAAAAAATTGATGTATGGTCTTTAGCTGCTATATTATACTGGTTGCTTGAAGGCAAACCATTAGTATAAGGTTTAATAATAAACAAATTTAGGCAATTAGATTGAGAAGATGCAGTAAATTCTTGATTTTAAGAAACCTTAGTTTACATAAATAACAAATCCATATATTAAAGATTTATTAAATCAGATGTTAGATCCAGATCCAGATTAAAGAATATCATTGCAAGGTGTGCTAAATCATAAATGGACCTAAAGCATAAATACAATAGAGAAAGAAATTAATGATATTTCTACTCAACCAAGTGTTTAAAGATTATAGTAAATTGAAATTTAATAATAATTGTAAAAACATGATTCGAGCATGTTATAAAAGATTATATCACTTTTTGGTTGTGGAGGTAGAGAGAAGCAGTTTTGATAGTGAATTTGATTTTAGATTATTGAGTTTTTAGTTTTTCCCACTTAATAAATTAATAAATCTAACTGATATTCAATACATTATTTGAAAAATGAATTCTGAAGTCTAAGACATTATAGATTTATATTAATAGATAGTTTCCAATTTAGATTTAAATCCATAACGTGATGTCACAATGTATTTATTAAAGTGATACTATAATAGAGAATAATTAAAAAATGAAAGAAATTATTGCACAATATTCAGAATCATGTTTCCATTTTTAGAAAAGGAAATAGATAATATTCAAAAAGAAAGAAATCCAACAGGTGAAAAATTGTAAGGACTAATTGAATTTTTAGTAAATCATCATGAATATATAAATAGTCTTATCCAGTTTTAACTATGGATTTATCACATATAAGTGGACATTCTATTGCATAAGGAGATTTGAGACATCTTTACAACTTTTTATAAATTTTACTTGAATTATCAAAACTTTATAAGGATTAAGTTTAAAATACGAGATCAAATTCTACAAGCTAACAAAATTTTTAATAAGATAATTCAACTCCTCCAGAATAATAATCAGGTAAGTTATTTAATTAAATTAGATTATTTTAATGATAATGCTGATTATGAAGAATCATCCTAAAAAGAGGGTGGAAATTTTGAAACCAAGAAAATATAAAGAAATCAATCCTTAAAGGATCTTAAAAAAGGTGCTAATTAAAATAACAATGCTACTACTAAAAATTAACTATCAAATAATTAACGAAAATCTTCAGCTAGAAAAGTTGAATAGAAAAAAGTATTAAATTCAAAGGAAAATAAATTAAAAGCTATAAGTAATGATTTATTACCTGTTACTTAACTTTAATAAAGAATAATAACATAAGATCCTAATATAGCTATAAAATATAAAAAATAATAATAGTAACAATAAAAGAAATCATCTAAAAAATAATAAAATTCATAATCACCTAAAGAAGAAGAAGAAGAATAACTAGATTAATTAGATTTAGATTTTTAAGATATAAGTGAAATAGATTATTAGTTTTTGGAATAACATGATGAAGAAGAAATTAATTAATTAGATGATAAAGATCCAACAAAAGTTAAATATTTAAGAGAATAATAAAAGGATAATATAAGAAAAATATTATAAGAAAGAATGAAAGAAGAAGAAGAATTTGGTGAATAACCAGAAATTGATCATTTTATAGATTCTTAAATTCAAGTTATAAAATAATCATTAGGTAATATGAAAAATTAACCACCAAGTGATGAAAAAGAAACTATTGAAAAAATTATAAAAAATAGAAATTAATATAAAGAATTTTTAAAAGATTATCTTAAAACTTATCAATAAAAATTAAAGAAATAAGAATCATAATAAAATAAATCAATTCAAGATTAAAAATAATTAAATAAAATGAATCAAAAAAAAAAGGATGATTTAAAAAAAGAATTTGAAAATGAACATTTATCAATGTATTATAAATTAAGAGATGAAAAATTAAATTATTTAAGAAAAATGTAAATATCTTATTTAATTCTCATAGACATCGAATTATTTTTGAATTAGAAAAAAGAAAGATTATAGATGAAAAAAAAGATCATCTATAAATGAGAAGATAATAAAATATAATTACTAGAAATGCATTAGCATCTGTTGAAAATGCTTATAATGATAAAATTACAATGTTAAAAGAAAAATTATAAAATGAACGAAAAGAAAGGCATGTTGCAGGAGTTGCATAAAAATAAGTAAATTATTTTATGATTATAAGATTCTCTCAAAATTAGAAAAAGAATTAAAAGATGAAAAAATTAAATAAATTCAAGAATTAAAAGATATTTGGAGATAAGAAAAAGAAAGATTTGATTATTTAATGAAAGATGATGGAGAATTAGAAAAGAGAATTCTTTAAATTTATAAAAAATATTGAGAAATTATATGCTATTATTAATTATTTACCTATGTTTATTTAAATTAAATTTTATTTTCTAAATGATTTTTGATCTAACAGGATTAGATATTGCAATTGCCTAAATATCCTTAAATTTCTTGGTTTCTATATCATTTTTAATCAGATCAAAATACAATTAGAGAATTTAACAGAAATCTCAAAAAAATATTTTAAAAGTATTGACTTATTCTATTTAAGAAAAATAAAAAAAAGCAAAGTGATAATAACTTTTAAACTAAAATTACTATTTAAAACTAAACATCTTCAAGTAAGTGTTAATTCAATAATAGTAAAAAAAAATATTAGTGCTCAAAAGTCTTTAAAATCTAATGAATTAGAATAGAATAATTCAAAAAAAAATTAGGCTGAACACTATCCTTAATCTTCAGGGTTAATACTATCTCCTTGCAATAAAATATTAGGTAATAACATTAATAATAACTAGAAAATGACAAACTTATATCAGATACAAATCGATAGACTCATAGATCAAGTTTAGTACCTATACTTTAGACTCAAAAATAGTAAACAACAAGCAAATCTAGTAATTGTAGTTAGAATATAATTTAACTAAATCCAAAACCATCATCTGATTAAAATAAATCAATAATTAATTAGTTAAAAGAGAATCCTAGTTTTGGAGGATCTAAACTAGTTTAGTGTTAAGTAATTATAATAAAATAATTATATTTTAGTAATGTAAAGCTGATAATTCAGTTGAATAATCTGATGATATAATTACTATTGAAAGAAAAAGAAATATGAGTGTACCTTCAGAAATAAAAGAAGATGAGAACTAAGAATAATAAATTTAAAAAAAGCAATAAGAAGAACTAAAATAAAAAATTTAATAATAAAAAGAAATCGAATATACATAGTATATTCAATTATAAAATCATTTCCTTTTATTTTCTTGTATGTTTTTTGTACAATCTATTATATACAAAATGAATTCAGATTTATAACTATATGAAGAAATAAATTTAAACAATATTTTGGAGATATATTCATTGTAGGCTTGCATTGGAGCACTATATTTTAATGTATTTTAAGCACTATTAATAATATTTTTGGAAAAAATTCTAAAATGTCATTAATTAATAACTCGATTATTATTCTCTGCATATAATATCTCTATTCCATTTTACCTTTATTCAACTATAAAAGAGGAGAATAGAATGATAAATTTAGAATTTTTGTTGATGATTGGATGCATGTATTTTATATAGTTCTTAGTCTTTATTTTCTGTAGAATACTTAATTGGAAAAATTATCCTTTAACTTTATTTTTGACATTTTGATATTTTATAATTACATATATAATATTTTTTCGACTGATATTTATATTTATGTAGTGATCTATTAATATAATAATAATATCAATTTTAAAGATGAGAGAACATTATAATAATTATTCAAATATCAATATTTATTAACAAATATTAGTCATGTCTAATAATAAATAAGTATTTGTTTTAATTCTTGAAAAGAACTATGATTAAATCCAAAATAAGAATAGGAATTTATGATAAAAGTAATAATAACAAATATTATATATATAGATATGAAAACTATTGTTTTAGTGAAAATTATTGATTTTATAATCAACTTAAACTTTTGTAATATGCAATACACTCCTTCCATGAATCTCTAAATGTTTGGCATTTCTCTTCTCCATTATTTTAAATGCATTAGTTCATGATTCTTCTTACTGGGGCACATTTGCAACAGGCACCATTTTTGCATTTACAACCTTTTTTAGGTACTTCTGAGTCCATAATTAATTATTAAATTAATAAGGAATATCTTTTATATTATTATTAATATTCATATAAAGAAAAATATCATTTATTTTATTACTAATGTTCTTTGTACAATTTTTCATAATATGCCTCAACAATCCAAGGCACATCATCTTTTTCATATTTTAATGGAGGAAATTTGAATGAAAGTTATTCTATAATTTATTATTTCAATTATGCTGAATTTTTTTTTGGAGGATATAAGACTCCTAATTCTGTATTAGCTATATACAATTAAGTTGCATTTTTTTCCATTTTTCCCCAAGCACCTTAACTAAAATTATGACTTCCAATATATATAGATGTATAATCATTTATATCTTCATCTAAACCTGTAATAATCATAACTTTTAAATGGGGAATATTACCAGTATGCCAATAATAATGATCTGATCCTTAGTATTTATAAAATAGATGTTTAGGAAATTTAGGATTTTCATATAATTATTTTTTGAAATGCAATGGATTTGCAAAGTCAACTCCTCCATGAGTTTAATTTTCAATATAATCTGCTGTTGGATATATTAATTTCAATTTTGATTATTCTTCTTCTTATTGATTTATTATCATTTAATTAACTTTTTTGTTATTTTATTCACCTGTCAATGGTTATTTATAGACTCTACCTGTGCAACATTATAAAGCAAAATCAATATAATTATTATCTAATTATCCTATACTAGTAGTTTAATAAGTGACACAAACTTATTTAGGTATTTCCATTTTATTATTACATAATTCTTAATATAAGACAGACTGAAGTCTCATCATACCATATTTATATAATTGATTACCTACAAATCTTCCTGGGATTGATGTGATAAGTCTTATATTTACATCTTTAAAATCATAATCATCATATTTAATTTTAAGGAGATCTTCAAATTTATGAGATGTAGGTAATATTTCATATAAGAATTCTCTTAGCATAGTTTTAAACTCTTAAGAAGTTTAGTCTAATTCACTTTTTCCTAATTTAAAGTCTTATATCCACATTGCTTATGACCATATTGTCCAATCTCCTACATGTAAATTTTAACTTCCGATGACAATCCGAATAAATTTTGGAAATTTTAAAATCCATATTTTAGGATGAAATGCACCACCATATATACTTGAACTTAATTTTGATGGCTTAATTACCATCCAATTTGGATAATTGTTATATTTTTCAATAACTTCAAGCTTTTTGTTTTAATTATCATTATTATACACAATAAAGAGTTGTACACCTGATTTAACTATAGGTTCTAACAGTTCATCTTCAAATCCAAAACAAGTCATTAAAGCACTTTCCAATGTTTTTTTTGGCTTTTAAGTTTTAACATCTATATATGCATTTTCATAAAGGATGTTAATAAATGGTAAATGATGTGGTTATTTTTCATCTGTAGGATATTGTGTTAAACAATTTAAACAAAATGTTCCAATAGGAAAAGATAATTAAACTTCATTTTCTTCAATTTATTATTTGATTTCATCATCTTCTATGACAACAATTTGCTCCTTTTCTTTTTGTTTTTCTTTTAGTCTTTTTTGATTTTCTAAATAGAGTTCTTTCTAAACTGAATTAATTTCTATGTAAGATGAATTAATCTGGTCTTGTTCTTCAGACAGATCCTGAAGTGTTCTTTTTTTCATAATGATAATGATATGAGAAGAATTGAATAAATTATATTCAAATAATTGTTTATATTTCTTTTGTAATAAAATGAGTTTTTTTTTCCCATTCTTTATCAAGATTTTGAGTTTGAATTCGGTCTTTTGGATGAAGCTGAATCAGAAGGTGATCTCTTTGGTGTAACACTTCTTTTTCTGATTCGTTGATCTCTTCTAGGGCTTCTGCTATGTCTCTTTCTTTTGTTTTGATATCTTCTTCTTCTAGATCTGGATGATGAATAAGAAGAATATGATCTTGATTCAGATCTTCTATGACGGCGCCTAAAATTTTAAATATCTTTTTACTTTGATCTAGAATCGGATCGTCTTCTACTACGTCTTGGTGATTTGATATTTGGACAATTACGAGCCCTAGAAATTTAATTAAAAATTTACCAATGACCACCTTTATTGCATTTGAAACATTTATCTTCTTCATTTGGACCTGTCTTTCTTCCTTTACGATTGTCAACTACATCTACTTTCAATTTTTGTCCATTGTAAGTTTATCCATTTGTACCCTTTAAAGCCTCTTGTGCTTCCTACTCATTATTAAAGGTCTTAATTTCGAAATTAGTTCATACAACAAATGAATATGATCCCTTATACGCAACTTCTTTGACCGTTCCATACTTTTTGAAGATATCTCTCACATCTTTCTCATCCTATACTTTGTTACGGCTGTACCCAGCAACAAATAGTTAATTAGGGATAATATCACCCATTATTTTTAATTAATAAAATTAAATCCTAATAAAAAATTATATTAGATATATTTCATTCTTTTTTAATTAAACAAAAATATATCTCATTAATACTCACTCCTTCCAATCAGATTGTAGATTTACAATTTTCTAATACTATTCTTAAAATTGTCATTAAACTAAACCATACAATTCTTATAATTATATTAATCTTATCTCATCATTTTAAATTGCATTACATCATCAATCTAACTATTTTCTTTATATATAAAGAATTTATGAAATATAATATAATTATTTAGATAAAAATAAATTCAATCACTTTTATACTTCCATATATTGATATATTTTGAATAATCCCATGTTATTAGATACTAATTATTTTTTGAAAATTAATAGAAAAAGTTATGATCAAATTGGATTGTCTAGATTTATTAATATTAATTTTTTGTATCCTTTCTTAATATCGAGAGTTATTTGTTTTTTTTCAAAGCACATATTTCTTAACTTTATGAGATTGATAAATTCATTTCAAATAGCTAATTGAGCATTTCCTAAATTGTTTAGGATACTTTTACTATACCTTCTTCATATAATTCATTTTCTCTATTAAAATTAAATATTAAATATTCTCCTTTCTGTCTTTATATAACTATTGAATCATCATCAATGTTATAGTATTTCTTTCCTTTTATCATTTTAAGATTGATTGATTGTCTCTTCTTCCATAAATCCTATTAATTCTTAGAAAGAATTTAAACTTAACCGTTTTATGTTATGATGATTATTTTCTGTTAATGCTTATCGTAACTTACCTAATGAATTTAAGAAAGTTCATTTTAACTTATAGGAATAATTTAGCTTTTTATCCATTTGTTTTCTAGTGTTCTCTTCCATACGATGATAAAATTGTAATCCATGATTCCAATCAGTTCATTTTCATCATCATTTAATATTAACTAAACGACTTCAAATTCTCTAGTTTGTCCTTCCTTATAGATAAGGTATTATTTATTCCATTTTCCATCTACATCTCTAGTCCAAACTATGACATTATCATTCCAACTTCCAATTGAATAAAACATATCTTCTTTGTTACTATACAGAATATTAGTAACACTAGAAGAGTGTCCTTACAGAGTTGATTCCACTCTTAGGGTCTCATTTTATTTTTAGCATACTAAAATTTGAAAGCCACAACCCAACACCCAAATATTATTGGAAGAATTAAAGCCAAAAGCTTTACACTATTGTGGGTGTTCAAAACTAATGGTTAAGCTATACAAATTTAAGCATTCCCTATGATTTGGTTCTGATTTTCTTTAAAAAGATTCTGGGTGTTTCATTATATTCAAGGACATACTATAAACTGAAATAAGATTATGATATAATAATAATTAAACATACATTGGTTTAATAATCCAGATTTAAATTAAAGAATGATACATCATATTTAACAAATTAAAATTATGTTTTCGATATTTAGAAGTTGAATAATTATACAATTTTAATATATTTCCATTAGAATAGGATTTATAATAGAATCCTTAATTTTAATACATTTCTATAATTAATTCTGCTTCGATATCATTATTCAAAATTATGACTAAATTCTTCAAAAAGAACTTTATTATTTGTTTATTAATATTTTGAATATTTACAGAATTCAATATCCTCAAAGATTATTTATTATAATGAAGAAAGTATAAGACTCATTATTTAAAAAATCAACCTATAAATATTGATTAAAAACTAAAACTTCTTGACAAAACTAGAATCTTCGAAATTTAGTTAAAAAGCATATTGAAAAGTACAGAAAAGAATTGAAAAAGTGTATACTTCAATTCAAAAAAATTTATAAAATCCCTTCTAATTTTAATGATACAAGTATTTAGTTGATAAGATTAATATCGTATATGGCATCTAACTTCTTTTCTATGTATAAGCAATATAGTACATTCATTTTTAAGTGAATTTAAACTTAGGAATATTTATGCTATTAATAATATATATATAGAGATGAAGTTGATCAAAATTAAGTTTTTAATTATTAAAAAATAAATCAATTAACATTCGAGAACAATTTTCGTTGTACCTGTTTTTTAATAATATTTTTTAACAAAAGTACACAAAATATATTATTTTTCTAATCAAATTAATATTTAAAATATTAAATCACAACAATCATCTTAGTATTGATGAAACAAAAGAACCCATTAAATTTCCAACCAAATATTTTTGCTTTACAACTGCCTTATTTCATTAGTGGAATTATAGCTAATTAAAGTGAAAATTATGTAATTAATCCTTCAATTTATTCTCCTATTTATCATTGTAATTTATCTTAAAAGTTGATAAATTGATAAAAAAATATTTTCAATATTATAAATCATAGATATGCTCTAGTTCCTTTCTAAATTTAAGCTAAGTTCATTTTTAAATAATATTCTAAATTTTCGAAATAGATTTATACTTCAGTTATGTGTGTATAATATTATTTGGATGTATATAAATTAGGTCTGTAAAATATTAATATAATTTCATAATAATGCTCCAAAAGCTCCATTAAAAATATTTAAAAGGAATAGCAATAATATAACCTGATGTTTATTCATAATTGCAGACTAATAAGATTAAAAAGAAAACTATAATCTAGTCAACCAAATACTTTTACATGAACTGATTTTTGATATTTGACTAAACCCCAAGAAGTTAAAATGTTGTATCATTGATTTCTTGGATATTATCCTTTTATTTATTGATTACTCAAAAATATATAGGATAAATAGTAAAGTATAGTTGTTGCCCAAAAGAATTGTCCAGAATATATAGTAGATATATGAAATACATAAATTTATAATTTTGGATTCATTGAAATAATTCAAACTCTTAATATATTATATATAAAAATAAACAAATTTTCGAAATCTTTTTAGACTCTATTCATATAATATTGCTTTGTTCTTAGTTATCTTTATTAATAGTCAGTTAATATTCACCATAATCTTATAAATATACCATATTAATTATTAATTTTAATTTAATGTCTGAAGTAGAAGAAATTAATTTGGAATAAAATATCAAAAAGCCAAGACATTAAAGACAACAAAATTAATCTAGGCGCATTAGAAAGACAAAGAATAACTTTAATAGACCAAGAAATAATTCATAAAATAGAAATAGAGATAGATAAAGAAGGAATGATTGGAGATAATAAAATGGAGCCAATTCTAGAGATTTATATGAAATTGATATTTACAATTTTCTAGCTAAGAATTAAATATCTGACCTTATGGTATTTAGATTGCATAAAGTTAGAGCGATATAAGATCTAGATGTGGGAATTTGGTTAAACTTCATATTATTGCCAATAATATATAAGAAAATGAGGCTGAAACAAAAGTATATATTTAATTCATTAAAGGTAGTTTTGAAAGCTTTTTTCAAAGATTAAAAGTCAGCTGAGGAATGTGAATTTCAATACAACGATGCCAAACTTGATGATTTATCATTAAGAACAGAACGAAAATATTGATATAAAAATTATATATTAAATGAGATAAATATATGAATTTATTGTGATTCATATTGTTTTCTATGTCGTTTCCGTGCATATTGACTTAAAATAATAAGAATTTGTAAATAAAAATCTATATTTTAGAATCCGAAAGACATTTATTAGATGTGGATGCTATTTAACATATTCTTTGCTTCCATCTATATTATAACAAAAAAACTTACTTTGATTCTTGTTTTTTTACTTCAATGTTATATGTACTTTTACTTAAGCAAATATAATCCTTATTATGTCTAAGCAGCAACTGTATTGATTCCCATAGCATTAATTGAAAAATCTAATCTATTTATAATATTGAATTAAATTGGAGCTTTCTTGATATCAGGTCCTTATAATCACAATTAATAAATATTATTTGTAATTTTAATAATTGCTTTGGCAATATATATTTATGCAAAATAACATGTTGAAGAAATTTTAACAAAAGTAATAATATTTAAATATAAGTAGAAAAAGTAAAAAGTTGATTAAGATGAGAAATTTTTATAAGAATTACCATTCCCATTATTTATAGTTAATATCAAATCATAAATACATTGGTCAAATAAAATGGCTAGAGAATTGACTGTTAATTGTGGTGTTAAATAAGGAGGATCATTAAAAGAGATATTTTAAGATTAAGACTTATTTTTATAATACTTAAATTAAGATTCTAAATAATTGATTGTTTAAATGAATACTGTTTTAATTTAATAATCTCTTGAATAAAATTTAATTATGCAATAAAATAAAAATCTTCCATAATAATAATAGTAATAACAAACTACATAAATAAATACTGATCATAAATTATCTAAATACTAAAATCAGAAAGAAGATAATCTATAAAAATCAATTCATAAATATTTAAATGTAGCATGTTTAACATTAAATTCTCTTAAAATAACAGAATAAATTTAAAAAGAAGTAATACTTTGATTTAGTTTTAGATATTAACAGTTTTAATTAAACCATTTAAAATCAATTAAATGAGATTATTTATGATATGTATAAATGCAAATAAAACATTTTAGTAAAATAAAGTTCTTTAAAATCATTTAATCTAATAAATTAAATAAAAGTAAATTTATATAATTAATAAATTTTAGTGGATAATAAATGCTTGTAAGTTTATAATAAGATTTTTAAAAATGGGATAATATGAGAAGTTTAGAAATAATTAGAGAATCAGATTTGAAAGTGATTTCTTAATCTATAGTAGATTTATATAAGATAATTTTTGAATTTGAAACTTATGAGGTATCAACAAGTTTCTTTCCATAATCAAACTTAATAAATTTTTAATGTACAAATCATTATATAAATTTTTAGTTAAAGGATTAGTAACTTATTTAATTGAAGTTTTTGCTGGTAGATATTTATAAAAATTTACTAGCATAAATCTATACTTTGATAATAGTATTTAAGATAAAATGAAGGGTAATTCTACTAATTTTTCTTTAATATTTATGAGTATTTTAGAATTAATAGCAAAATATTCTGGAGATAAAAAACCATCTCTAAAAATTAATTGTAATTTAGATTAAGTAACAGATTAAAATAAAGCATATTAAATTTAATTGTAATTTTTGTGGAGACAAGATGATGAATTAGACTAAATTTTTAAAGAATTCTTTCATTAATAAGTTATGCCAATGGATGTTGATCCATAGGTTTAACGTTATTTGATGACAATTAAAAAATTATAGAGTTATTCTGCTATGAAAATATTTTATATTGAATAATCTGTTGAATCTATTGAATTATTAAGTGAACTACATATTTTTGTAGATTTTTATATAAGTGATTCTGAAGAATCAAATTAATAAGTATATTAACCACCTCAATTACAAATTACTTTTAGTAGAGAATTTGTTGGATAAAACCCAAATGAAATTATGTGGCAACCTAAAAAATAACCTTAAGTGATTGTTGATAAAAATCATTAAGCCATAATACGACCAATTAAACCTATGCCTCCAACCTTTTTTAACAAATAAAATTTACCAATTAATGTAGAAGCAAAATAACCTAAAAAATAAGATGAGAATATTGAAGATGAAGTTGCTATATAAAAAAAATAAAAAGTTATTAGAGAATTGATTTAAGCATAATTTACTAAAGTTGCACCACGTCTTTCTGAAAAAATAGCTTATTTAATTAAAAAGAAATTAGAAAGTTAAGTTAATAAATTTTAAGATATTTAATTTGTTGGAGATAATGAAGATAAACTTGATAAAGAAGATTATTATTAAGGGAATGAAGAGTAATCAGATTATGGAACTAGTGAAGGTATAAAGGGAAATAGTTATGATGATGAAGGATAATCATAAACTACTCCTAATCTTGATTCTGTTCCTACTAATAGAAGATTTATGAATATTCCTTATTAAAGTGAATTTTCTAATATTGATTCTCGAGCTACAAATTAAATGCTTTAAGGTTCTGATTTATCAATAATTACATACAAAAAACTTAAAATAGATTAAATTATTGAAGAAATTAAGTCTAATCAAATTGACACTGCTGATTTCAGTTAAATTACAATGAATGAATAATTTATTCTAAAAATTGCAGAATCTTTAGAAAAGAATAATTCACTTAAGACTTTGAAATTTGTTAAATGTGATCTTAGCGATTAAATACTTATAAAAATCTTAGATTCCATTACAAAAACTTAGTAAAAATTATTCTAAATTAGAATCGAGAGTTTGCATTTATAATATAATTTATTATAAGAAAAAGCTTTGAATCATCTCATTAGTTTAAAGTAGGGTTTAAAAGAATATCCTGTAAAAGAATTACATTTTCACAGTAATCTAGTAAAAGAAATTTAAATTAGCAAAGAGAAAGCATAATTATCAAATCTAGGAATAAAAGTATTAATTGGTTGAGTTATATTATATTAATATAATTAATTAAATAAAACTGATGGATTCAGATGAAGAAAAGCAGGTAGATCTTCCACCCATTCGAGTAAGAAGTTCAGAATTGAATCCAAAGTTTATGAAAGACATCTTATTAAGTAAGCAGATCATTTATCATATTCTTTTAGAATTAGATGAATTATTCAAAAAATATACGTTGGATAAGGATATTTGTGTTGAATTGGTCAAACATGTGAAAACTAATCCTGAATATAAGAAAAGTATAAACTATTATTTTATAAAAATAGAGGGAGAAGGTGAATGGCAATGCATTATTGGATCTAACTTTGGATGTTCCTTAAGTTATGATTTAGAACTTTTAACTTTTTTTGATTTTTTATCTAATGGGAAATCAATACTCCTCTTCAAGTCAGGATGAAAAAAAATAAAGTATCAAGATCGATATATAATATCAAACATATAAAAATGCATCAATAGCATTCTTTTTTTTTAAATCATCCAATTTACATTCATTTATTAATCATTTGACTAATAATATGGAATTCTGCCATTCATAAAATTACTGATAAAATTCAATATTTTTTCCATCTTTTTTGTTTTTTTATTTTTTCGTAATTCTGTTTAATATATTGTACCATAACAACTATAGGCTTTAAAATTAGAATCTTCATATTTCGTAGTTAAAATCACAAGGTTAGTTTTCACATTATAATCCATAATTTAAATGATAAAAATCAACATAAAATGAATAGATATTTTTATTTACTGATAGTTTATCCCTACAAATATATTCAAATTTATCCAAATTTTTAACGTAATATCAAGTTTACAAGATACGCGGCTTATTTTAATTTGAAAATTATTGAATAAAAGTTATAATTGATTCAATTATTTTAAAAAGAAGTATTTTATTTTATTCTTAAAATTAATAATTGTTATAGTTATAGAGAATAGAAAATGCAAATCCTTTGATGAAATTGTTATTTATTTTTAATGAAAAATAGAAATTATTTTCAATTTACAGGTTTTATAGAGGGGCAGCAGATTAAACGTTTGACCTTAATCAAAACTTACATAATAAATTGAAAATTAAATATTCTAACTAAATGATCTCTAAATAAATGAAAATTCTTCTTCTTAGGTTGCAAAGGATAGGTTGAAATAAATTAATTTTATGTATATAATAAATTATTATTAATCTAAGAAATTGCTTTAGTATTAGCATATATAAAGAATATTGGCTTATATATGTTATTTTTGACAATAAAAAATTATTTAATTACATAAAACATGTTTCTTAATTGACTAAAAAAACAGAAATGACTCTAATAACTAAATATAAATTATTATCATATTATTTTTTCGAGTAAACATGTTGTATTCGTTGTCTGGACTAGAAAAATAGTTATAGTTAAATATTGGCTTTTAATCTATTTTGACTATCTTTAATTATGATTTATGAAGTTGTAAGCAGAATGTCATAAAATTACTACCTTAGAGTAAGATATATAAGAGAGTGAAGAGGGGTGGCTTTCTATAAATAAATCTGCAATAAATTAATTTAGGAGTTGTATAAAGGTTTCAAGTAAAATTTATGTCAAACATAAATTTTATTTTTGTTTGTAAATGTCATAGCTAAAACTTCAAGTAATAGGGATTTCATATTCTAGCATTGCTCTAGTTCATGCGCTTAGACTTCTTCATGTAAGATTCAACCAATGATGCATGGGAGGCAACCAGATCCTATTAGTGCTTAGCAATAGGAAAATTTAATCAATTTAGGAAATTCAGATTAGAAGAGAAGAAACTGTTGTGCTGGAGATCGTTTCATACCAATGATCAAGAAGAAATTTAATATTCTTTCCGAAACTAAGGCTCCAGCCCAAGACATAGCATCATCTTAGGCTGCCTTAGAAATGCTATATAAACAATAAATTCTTGATTAAGAGCCTGTAGTGGAGCCTGAAAATGGTTCACTCAAATTTGTGAACTAAAATAATTTCTAATATAAGAATGAACATCTCCATTATATAGATTCTATAGATCCAAAAAATTATAATAGGTAAAGAATATAAAAATAATAAAAGTCCTTTGGTAGATCACAAATATTTTGCTTTGCCAGAGACTATGTCAAGCTATTATGGGAAATATATTAGGAAAATACCAAAAGTACCTTTTAAAGTTTTGGATGCCCCATAATTATAAGATGATTTCTATTTAAATTTAATAGATTGGAGTAATCAAAATACTCTTTCTGTAGCATTAAGTAATTGTGTATATTTATGGTACGATTTTAATTTAAAAGTAGGAATGCTTAATCATCAAAAGTAACAAAGTTACTAGATCTAAGTAATGATATAGTCACTAGTGTTGGATGGTCTTTAAGAGGTCCTTTCTTAGGAGTGGGAACTAATAATGGAGAAGTATAAATTTGGGATGCTTGTAAATTATAAAGAGTAAGAACTTATAAAAGTCATGTTGCAAGAGTAGGAACTCTATGTTTTGCTGAGAATATGTTAAGTAGTGGTTCAAGAGATAAATCTATACTTTAAAGAGATTTAAGACAAAAAGAAGACTTTTTCTTTAAATAGACTGCTCATAAATAAGAAGTTTGTGGATTAAAATGGTCACCAGATAGTCAATTATTAGCTTCTGGAGGAAATGATAATAAATTATATATTTGGAGTGCATCATAACATGATAAACCTATATTCAAATTCACAGAACATTAAGCAGCTGTAAAAGCAATAGCATGGAGTCCACATTAACATGGTTTATTAGCAAGTGGTGGAGGAACTGCAGATAAAACTATAAGATTTTGGAATGCTTTAGAAGGCAAATTATTATCAAAAGAAGATACTGGAAGTTAAGTTTGTAATTTAATGTTCAGTAAGATGGAAAATGAACTAATATCTACTCATGGTTATAGTCAACATTAGATTATTCTTTGGAAATGTAATGGAATGAAAAGAATAGCTACTTTGGTTGGACACACTAGTCGGTAAGAATTCTATTTATANGTGCCTAGCAATAGGAAAATTTAATCAATTTAGGAAATACAGATTAGAAGAGAAGGAACAGTTGTGCTGGGGATCGTTTCATTCCAATGATCAAGAAGAAATTCAATATACTTTCAGAAACTAAGGCTCCAGCCCAAGACATAGCATCATCTTAGGCAGCTTTGGAGATGCTATATAAACAATAAATTCTTGATTAAGAACCTGTAATGGAGCCAGAAAATGGTTCATTAAAATTTGTGAATCAAAATAATTTCTAATACAAGAATGAACATCTCCATTATATAGATTCTATAGATCCAAAAAATTATAATAGGTAAACAATATAAAAATAATATAAGTCCTTTGGTAGATCACAAATACTTTGCTTTGCCAGAAACTATGTCAAGTTATTATGGGAAATATATAAGGAAAATTCCAAAAGTACCTTTTAAAGTTTTAGATGCCCCATAATTATAAGATGATTTCTATTTAAATTTAATAGATTGGAGTAATTAAAATACTCTTTCTGTAGCATTAAGTAATTGTGTATATTTATGGTATGATTTTAATTTAAAAGTAGGAATGCTTAATCATCAAAAGTAACAAAATTACTAGATCTAAGTAATGATATAGTCACTAGTGTTGGATGGTCTTTGAGAGGTCCTTTCTTAGGAGTAGGAACTAACAATGGTGAAGTATAAATTTGGGATGCTTGTAAATTATAAAAAGTAAGAACTTATAAAAGTCATGTTGCAAGAGTAGGTACTCTATGTTTTGCTGAGAATATGTTAAGTAGTGGTTCAAGAGATAAATCTATACTTTAAAGAGATTTAAGACAAAAAGAAGACTTTTTCTTTAAATAGACTGCTCATAAATAAGAAGTTTGTGGATTAAAATGGTCACCAGATAGTCAATTATTAGCTTCTGGAGGAAATGATAATAAATTATATATTTGGAGTGCATCATAACATGATAAACCTATATTCAAATTCACAGAACATTAAGCAGCTGTAAAAGCAATAGCATGGAGTCCACATTAACATGGTTTATTAGCAAGTGGTGGAGGAACTGCAGATAAAACTATAAGATTTTGGAATGCTTTAGAAGGCAAATTATTATCAAAAGAAGATACTGGAAGTTAAGTTTGTAATTTAATGTTCAGTAAGATGGAAAATGAACTAATATCTACTCATGGTTATAGTCAACATTAGATTATTCTTTGGAAATGTAATGGAATGAAAAGAATAGCTACTTTGGTTGGACACACTAGTCGGTAAGAATTCTATTTATAAATTTAATAGTGTTCTCTATTTAGCAATGTCTCCAGATGGATATACTATAGTAACTGGAGCAGGAGATGAAACATTAAGATTTTGGAATATATATCCTTAAAGTCTTGGTGAATCATCTAGCAATAAATGCTAATTGGTACCACAAAATATCAGTATACGTTGATGTGATTAACTTTATATACTCATTTTTTATTGATTATCATAATGCTATTTTTTAATTCTATTGATGAACAAATTAAAAATATTGAATATTAACATCAAACATATAGTAATAATATACATAACAAGGGATATTTCAAATTATTTTAGAAATAAAAATATATAGTTTTACATAAATATTATAGAGAGGAGTGTCTAAAATTTAATATTTATTTTGATAATTAATATTATTATTCTCAAATTCTTTATCAATCATACATATACTTATTTTTATTTAATAATTGAATAGATAAATAATACTTTAATTTGTAATTCAAACCAATCATGTCTTAATAGGATGAAAAATAGGATGAAATTGAAGATATCCAAAAAAAAAGGATATTATTAAGTGAAGAACACAAAGGATTTCAAGAAATCGCAGATTTATTTAACAAAACAATTATTTAAGGTAATCAATCTAGAGTTTAAAGTCCATTGTAGAATTCTGAAATCTATTCTAATCATATAAAATAGTTTAATGATTCTAACTAATCTAATATTGTATAAATTGACAAAAGATTTCTGCTTCCTGAAGATGCAAATTATATAACTTATCTATCAGAAAACTCCAAATTATTAAAGGAAAAATATGTTTAACATTGTTTGGATAGTGTACAATCTATCTAAGAATTTGTTTTAAATCAAAGATCAAGAAGAAAAAATAAATATAGCAATTTTGAAAAAAAAGATGTAATTGACCTACATTAAGTTAACAATCAAATTAATTAATAAAATATTAAGCAATGTCAATAACTCATTTCTGAAGTAAATAGTAGTAAAAAACTTTCAAATAGCAGCAATCCTAATATTTAAAAACTATATGAGGATCCTGAATTATAAGAAAAGTTTTCTATAGTTTCAAAAATATTAGAAATTTTAAATGAAAAAAAAAAAATATAATCAACATCTCAAAAAATTTCCATTTTAGAGGATGCCTTGATTTTATGTTTAGTATATTTGCAGTTATCCAATTTAAGATAAGGTCAATAAGAATGGTATAGTTTTATATAAAAAAATTATAACTATTAGAGATCCTTTTAAAGTTTTGTAACAAGGTAATTATAATTTAGGATTAAATTAGAATCAAGGTTCAGCGTAATTTATATGACTAATGGACTTTATAAAATTTAAATTAATTATATAAAGTTCTTAAAGAATATCCAATAGATTTACTTGAAAATCTGACTTTAATTTAGCAAAATAGTATTACACTACCTAAGCAAAGCTGATAATAATATTTATTCATTAATTTTTAGTTATAATTATAAAAATATTTATCATAATTTATTAATGGAAAACCGATAATTAGAAATAGTTAATTCTATTCTCTCAAAATCTCCTCTGACAATTTCAAAACAAGAATTTCGATAAGTTAGTGAAATTATATTGGATTATAAATTAAATGGATTTGTAATGGCTCTATTAAGAATGCAAGAATTTTATCTATATTTTGATATACCATTGTCAATTAAACATAATATAGATTTATTATCATATATGGATGAAGAGAGAATCAATTTTTTTGAACTAATTGGATATACGTATTTCAACAAAGGATCCTACATTAATTTTTATAAAAATCTTGTTTTATTTAAATATAAATAAATTACTAGATTAAATCAATAAAACCTATTTATTTTACATTAAGTTATTGGGGATATAATAGCTTCTATTTGGTGGCATTATGAATTTTTCAAATAATTAGTTTCTCGAATATACAATAATCAATACATATAATTAGTAAAATTGATTTAAAATTAATAAAAAGGAATAGATGAATAAATCAATTTATTAGAATTTTCAAAATTTTCAAAATACTTTAAACTTATAATTAGTAATTCATTAAGTTATAATTTGAATAAAGATTAACTATTATAGAATACAGATGAATTTATTTAAACATTATTGAAAAAAGATGAATTAATATATGAAGATATCTTAAATTATATATAATAATCTTCAGCAATATCAGTAAAGAAAAGAATAATATACCATAAATTATTATTTTATTATTGGCTAATTAGTAAATAAAATTAATTATAGAAGGAACCTTAATAAAAAAAATAATAATAAAGTCTTTCATAATCTGCCATTTAATTTAGGAATACTTATTCTCAAAATGCATCTAGAATAAATATAAATTAATTTTAATCTGGCATATATTAATCTGGTATATTTGGCTCTAAAATTTAATCATAATTATCTAATAGTTCTATACGTTATAAAAAGGCTACAAATTCAATTATTTAATATTTATTAGAAAATGTCATAAATTTAGAAGAATCACTTCAAGATTCTGATTTGTACATGCAATTTGATGCATATAATGAACATTATTAGAATCTAGCAGAAAGTCTAGAAATGTATGAAATAAATGATTGGAATGATTTAAAAGTATTGTCAGAATAAAGCACTTAAATTATAAAATCAGTATTAGAGAATATTAATATTGATAAACTTGTTGAGGTTTATTAAGATAGATATTTTTGTTTGAGATCCTTTAGTTTAATAATTGATTGTACTGAAAATTTACAATCTCATATATAATATATTGATGAATAAGTATAAAAATCCTAGTATTATTAATTCCCAAGTGCAACAAGCTAATTTTACTAGTTTTATGATTTTATTAATCCTAAAAGCCAAATAGATTAAATTGAGATTATTAGATTATTAGGTCTAAAATTATAATTTACTAAATCATAATTAAATACTTTTTATAGATGTATATAATTACAAGTACCTGATCATTATATATTAATGGAAGCTGCTATAAAATTAAAGAGTATTCAAACAACATAAAATAGTTTAAAGAATCGAGATTGGCTATCATAAATTGATTAGGAGAATTGGCTTATGTTGAAAGTGATTGTATTCTAATAAACTTTAATAGACATTTTCTATCTTATAGTGTAATGTTGTTTTGAATAGTAAATATTTTTAAATAACTGGCATAGAATTTTAAAGAATTTATTTTAAATTATAACATTAAGTAAAACAAATGATATTCTTTTATATTTTTTCTAATATGTGATTTCTAATGAATAGGATTTTTAACATTTTTTAAATTTAATTTTTGTAACTGAACCACCAAAATATTCAACTAATTTATATTAAGAATTGCTAAATTTCCTTGAGAGAGTTCTGAATTTAGAAAATCAATAATAAAAAATTAACATATTAAAAGGATTTCAAGTAATATATCCATTTCCAAATATATTTAAAGTAAATTTTCTTATTGATAATATAAACCAAAAATCTAGGAGTCTTATATAATACATTATGATAAAGTAAAATTAAAATGATAATGAATAAATGTCTTAGTTATGTTATTAATTACATTCATCTGATTAAGAATTTTATTCTAAATTTATACCTCCTGAAGATACTCCTGGATTTGATTTACATTTTACAGTTGAAAGATAATAGAGTGAAATATAAGCTAAATTATTTCATTAAAAAATTGTAGAATAATTAAATTTACCGAAAAAAGAGGAAGTATTAAATGAAATATAAAAATATCTAAATCCATTAAGAGGCACATGCAAATCATTAATTAAGGAATTAGATTAAAATATATTTTCTAATTAAATTAGAGAGATATCAAATTAAGAAATTCTTGAATATGTACTTAATCATAAAAAATTTATAGAAAATCATGTTGAAAAAAAAATATCATAAGTAAAATTTCGAATCTAATAAAAAATAAAAAAAATAGATATTTTGATAGAGAAATATCATAATAATCGTTTAATTGTCAATTAAATGAATAAAAAAATTAAATTAGCATAAAGATCAAAATTCTACATTAAATCAGAATATCATAATTTAATTTAACCTGATTATATTGTCTACAAATTTATATATGAACTTATTTTAGTATAAAGAAATATTTCAGGTTCAAATTTAATTAACCCTGAGTTTTTAAATGTATTTGCAATGCCTAAAGATTTTAATGAGGATAATAAAAAATCAAATAGTATATAGATAGATTAATAGTAAATTAAAAAATAAGAATAGGATATAATTTAATATTATTTATAAATTGGAGAGGAAGGAAAGATACCTATTTTAAAAGTGTTTTTAGATTAATTAGAAATTGAAATGAATAATTAAATAATTGAATTAGAATAATATTAATAAGACTTAATAATAAAAGATCTTGATGATTAAATAAATGAATTTAAAAAAATATAAATTGGTTGTTCTGAATTTTGTCCATTTTGTGGAAGAAAATGTGATCAGGATGTTTTAAAAAAACATAAGCATAAATGTTCAAATGGACATTAAATTAGAAGTAAAAATTATAAATAAAAATGATTATAGGCATGAATGGTATTTTGGTTGATCATAAATTATCATTGTTGAGTTGTGAAGAATTATAGGATGATTATTATGTTTATGATTAGTAAATGTAAAATCTAAGAAAATGGATAGATTTAAAATAAAAATATAAAAATTGGAATTTTTGTAATTTCAAAAATAATGAAGAATTAAAATAGCATTAATTGAATTATTAAACTTATTGGAATAATAAGGTAGGTAAAGTTATTTGTAATTTTTTAAATTGTAGATTTTTTTAAAAGGAATTAGATTAATCGAATTAAAAAAATCATTTTATTTTTGTAATTGATGAATCTGGTTCAATGGCAGGGTAAAAGTGGAAAATAATGATGGAAGCAATTTAATAATGTTTTATAGATTTGCAAAAAAATCTAAACAATAGAATTACTGTTATTTAATTTAGTGATGATGCTAGATTTGTTATTGGACATAATCAGCCTGAAGAAATTCCACCATTAGAATAAATTAAATAATTTGAAATGATATCTGGTGGGACTAACTTTGAGAATGCTTTTCTTTTGATATTCTATGCCATTTAAAGATGCATATCATAATTTGATTTGTAAATTTTTTCAAGATATTTTATTTAGTTAAACTATTTTATTTTATACGGATGGAGATGCTGATTATCCAAAGATATCGATGGATTTATTTACATAAATTAATTAAGAACTAAGGTAGAAAATTGATATTTTAATATGCAGTGAAATCAAAGAATCTAAATCTTTAGAAAAAGTTTGTTATCTATTTTAATAAAAAATGGGTAAGGGAAGAATAAAAGAAAATGTTAATATCGATTAAGTTGGACAACTGCTATAAGAAAAAGTTTGTTAAAAATATTGATGCTTGTGATTGTTACTAATTTATTATAACACATATATAATTATATAAAATGTCATAACAATTTTATAGTAAATACAGACATTTATTTGAAGATGAAATGTTTGATTAAGTCAAGCTTGGATATGATATGTAAATGGCACCTCCATAATTACAATAATAATAATAAATCCCTTAGTTTAAATTTACTTAGCAACAACCTAAATTTTAACTACAATAATCTCCTATAAAATAAGAATCACCATTCAAAATTGGGCAAGTTCAAAATTAATACAAATAACCTTAGGTTTAATCTTTTTAACCTTCATCATAAGAGAGATCATCATTGAGTAGAAAGAATTTTAATGAAGATAGAATAAGGAAATAAGTTATGCAAGACAATATATTTAAATAATCTACATTAGAATAACGTTAGACAGATAGAGTGTATTAATTAAATTAACCTCAATAAAATTAACATCAAGAACAACCTTTATAAGAGAGAAAGTAGTAGCAATAGACTTATAATGTGTTCTAAGATTAAGACATTTTAGATGATTATGCTCCTAAGAAATAAAGATAATAAATTTAGACTACTAATGACAATTCATAAATAAATAATATTCATAAAGTATATCTCTAAAGATTGTAAATTTGAAATATATTCTTAGAAATGATCTTGATTATATAAGGAAAAAATACCTTGATCCAAAACAATTGGCTAGAGATATTGATTAAAATAATCCTTATAAAGCTGCTTTGATGTAGCGTATTTTATCTTAGATGAATGGAAATTAAAGAAAGAGTAAATTGAAAGAAGCTTTAAAAAATTGATATATTATTTTTATTGTACTCACAAAGATTAAATATATTTATATGCTTGTATTAAAAGATATAAAATAAATACTGATTTTATAGCTCATTCTTTCACATCATCATTCTTTTGTTTTGTAACTTTTGCAGAATTAATAGCTATTATTATAATATATATATATACATAAGACTTTTTCTCCTTATTTATCTATATCAGAATGTTGCTTAGGATCATATGGCCATTTATCAATTAATTCCAAAGGATTTTCAAGATAACTACCATCACCAAAATTGACCTTCAATCCATAGATTTTACCCTATAATATTAAAATTATTATATACCCAAAAAGATGGATGGCCAAGATCATTAACAACTCTTAAGTAAAATGTATTAGGCACAATGTGTTAAGCAATCAAAATCTTTTCACTTGGTCCTTTAGGAGTTAATACATAGGCTCTGGCATGATGTTTCTCATATCCAAAGTATACAAAAGTCCATTAATGCTCTTTTATATCGAAAGTATGTGACAATGGTTCAAATGATGGATCCTTTATTGTATAAGTACTAGCCATCAATTTATCTGTTTTAGTAAAGAGTGCTAAAGTTCTATCTCCAATAAATTTATCATCTGCAGCAAGATCAGGCCCATTGGTGGTTAAACGAACTAAAGCAGTAAAAGCATTTTCCATTTCAGGAAGTAACATAGCATTTTGGAACCAGAATCCAATACTATAAGATTACATTTCTGCTTTGTCTGTGAATTCAAAATTCAATTTATCCTTTTTAGAATCAAGATCATCCTGATTAGTTGTATCTAATAAAGAAACTGGCCATTTGAAATCTTCTGCTTATTAAGGTGAAACTGGTAATTTTCTATGTAATTTATGAATCATCTCTACAACTTTTTGAGATTCACTGATGTAGCTTCCAGCACCTAAAAATATTCTTGGGTCATAGAACCAACCATGGAATGCTTTATATCCAAATTCATTAGCACCTAAAACAAAATGAGCATAACCAGTTAAAACTTAATGAGTCACTTCAATATTAAGATGGACAGCCTTTTATTGATCCTTAAATAAGACCATACCATAGAAATTCTTATTCTTATATGCAGCATAAACATAAGTCCATTCACCTTCAATATTTTCATAAGGTAATTATGCATCTACTGCATTAGAAGGTTTAGATGCATCATATGTACTAAATTCATAATTTCCTTTTGTTAAGAAAGCAGATAAGACTCTATTACCTAATTCACTCTTATCTTAATATTGACGAGTACTAGAGAATCTGAATATAGTGTGAACATCTGCTCTATCAGTTAAAGTAGTAGGGAATGCTATTAACCATCTTGTCCAAACACCAACTGCATATTCATCAACTGATTCTGTTTCTGAAGTAAATGTTTATTCTACTTTTTCAGGTGTCTAAATAATTCTATCTTCTTTTTCAAACCATAGATATTTTTAATTAATCTGAATATGTCTAAAGTTAGGTAATGTGTCTTCATAACCTTTTTTCATAACATCAATAAATGCTCCTTATCCATATTAAGCTACCCATTTTTATAATTCTCCTTAAAATCTTCTACTATGAGGATCCTTACCTACATAGATTCCTATGAAATGAGGAACAAAATGTTAAACTCCTTTGAAAATTACTGGTTTATCTTCTTCAAATAAGTGTAATAAAGTATGAACTTCACCAACATTTTCATTATAAGCCATATATAAATATGCCCATGCCTTCTTTGAATTTCCAAGTTCAACCTTCTCCTCTAAGAATTTAGCTTCATTCCAATCTTTAAGTCCTTTTATTGTATATGTACTCAATTTAACAGTATCACTTGTACATATTTAAGCATGTAATGCTCTATCACCCTATGATTTACGATCACTTAAATGTTCTTTATCATTATTAGTAATTCTAAATAATATTTAGCAAGGGGAATTAATTTCTCCTTCTTTCTTAACTTAAGTTTCAGCAATCTTAAACCAACCAGAAATAGCATATTCTCCTACACCACTCCAAGTATCTCCAGTACTCTCACTTCCTTCATTATTATCACTTTCACCAATTAACTATTGTTAACCATGCTTTTATTTATGGATATAATCTACAGTTAATTCTTAAGGTAAAGCAAAACTTGTATCAATAGATTTCATTAATTCTTCACCTGATAAAATGAATGATCCAACTCCAAAGTGAGCTGCTACTTCAGTAAATAGACCTTAGAATGGAGCTACATCCTTTTCTCCTCCCAAAATTAAATGAATATAATCTCCAAGTGGTTTATGTAATAATTTTTCATTTGTAGCATGTTTAATTTCTTCTCCATCAAATACAAAGTAGTTTGCTTATTACAATTATCTCTTATAACCAAGATATATGTAATGCCATCTTCCTTCCAAATGATTATAAGGTATAGTGCTTATTTCATTAGGAGCATCATCATTCAAATCATAAGTACCAAATTAATAATTATCTAAGACAACCAATGCATTTAGAACTCTATCTCCAATAGCAATTTTTCCATGATCTACTTCATCATTATAAGTTAATCTTAAGATCTACATTTCAGATGGAGTATGCCATTATCTCTCTGGCCATGCTTACAAGAATCTAGTCCATAAACCAACAGAATATTCCTAAACACTCTCTATTTTTCTATCAGGTTCAGAGAATGTAATTTTAATACCTTATTTTTCTGGATCTCCTGAAACCAATGTTATTGTATCATCTGCTTCCCAATCAAATTTACTATCAGAACTAAACAATTTAGGTGCTGCCAAATAAACTTAAAGAGTGTTAAAGTTATCTTCTCTATAACTGCCATCTCCAATATTCAATATAACTTAAGCTAATCTACTATCGAATGGTTTTGTCATTGCATCCTTTACTAAGAACAACCAATAGTTATTGGAAACAGCATGTAAAGCTTATTCTAAACCTTTGTGCTCATCATCATCAGCTAATAAATAGTAACTAATTTTCTAATGATGTTTGGAATAGCCAAAATATACAAATGTCCAAACTTCTAATTATTGTTATGGGATCTTTGCTTCATATGTGTTCTACAAAGATAGGGGATTTAAATTATAAGTACTGAATTCTATACCATCTGTATGGAATAGAGCCAAAGTTCTATCTCCTATTTTTTATGCATCTCCTAACGAATCTGGGTTTGAAGAAGTGAATCTATAGATAAGTTATTAAGTTTTGACTGGTAATTTGAACCATCTGAACCATAATTAAATTGAATATTCTCTAGCCTCTTCATTTATGTGTGTAATGTGTTGATCCTCTTCAATCTTTGTAACATCGTGTTTTCCTATCAAAACCTCATATTTTTTGGATGGAGCTAAGATATCAGGCATAACATCCTTATTTTTAATTCTTTATAACAAACCTTATTTGTTATCAATATAGGCACCTGGACCAAGATTGAATCTAATTGTAGTTATTTATCCATTAAAATTTGAATAATATTTGCCTGCATTACCAACAGTCAATTACAAATAGTTATTTAATAATGAGTGCATCACATCCATTTGAATACCTGATGTAGTATCTTTATAATGAGTGAATGCCATGGCATGTCCTTAGGTTTAAGTAATTCGTTTAAAACTGAAATAAATATATGTCCATTCACTTTCAGAGTCAATTTAATAAGGAATATCTCCAGCCACATTATTTGATTTAGTGATGACATCATATGTTCCAAAATGATAGGATTGTTTTCCTAATAAAACCAAAAGAACTCTGTCTCCTGGATTATCAAAATCTTTATAATCTTGATTGCTAGTAAGTCTGCTTAACCCCATTAATTATGGTCGACTATATATAGTATTCTTATTTGCAAAATATTAGAATTTAACCCAATAGCCATAACCATATTCACTAACACCATGTAAATGTAACTTATCACTTTATTAGAATTCTATATGTAAAGGCACTTCACTACTTTATGATGAACATTCTAAAATAGTCTCTTCATGATGTGCTTCTTATCCAGCTTATTGTAACTTAATATGATCAGTTCCACTTATGAATCCAAAATGAACTTTAATATTTTCATTTTCATCAAATCCTCCCTCTCTGAATGCTCCATCTCCAATATTAATAACCCATGTTTTAATTTAACCAATAAATTATGTATATTGTTATTTCTCTTAGATTAATACTGAGAACACAGCCAAATAAAAATGATTAACTTTTTCTTATCTAAATTCACTTTCTGTAAATGTATATTTCAAATAACCATAAGTTTACTGTTTCTATTAAGAAAATCCATAATAAATATATGTCCATTAATCAGCATACTCTCCATAAGCTTCATCTTAAGTAACTAATTTGTATTCACCTAAATTTTGATTATAAGTAACGAAAGTAAATGCTTGATCTCCTCGTATTATTTGTAAAGTTTCTTCATTTTTACCATCTAAATCATCTAATCTCTTTTAAGCCATTGTTATGAGATGAGCAACTTTGCCAGTAACTAATGGTCCACTCCATCTGACCCATCCAGAAATAGAGTACTCTTCTGCTCCTTAATACTTGTCAAATTCAAATTAAATTGGTTCCTCCTTAAGTTATTAAGGAGCTCCAACTAATTATAATGTTTATCTGGCTACTGGATGAATCTAAGCCTTTTCTGGAAGAGTATTTTAAGTAAAGATTTTCAAAGTTTCAGATGTGTGAATGAATGATCCAGGTCCAAATGAAAATGATATTCTTGCCATTTCCCCATTGAACAATGGAGCTGATGTTTTACCAACAATGAATTCTACATACTCAAGTAAATAATCATGGAAAGTATCAAAGATAACTTCATCAACTTCACCATCAACACCAAATTAAACATAGCCCTTAGCTAATCCCTAATCACCATGTCGAATATATCCAAAGTAGACATAATTCCAANTTTAAAACTGAAATAAATATATGTCCATTCACTTTCAGAGTCAATTTAATAAGGAATATCTCCAGCCACATTATTTGATTTAGTGATGACATCATATGTTCCAAAATGATAGGATTGTTTTCCTAATAAAACCAATAGAACTCTGTCTCCTGGATTATCAAAATCTTTATAATCTTGATTACTAGTAAGTCTACTTAACCCCATTAATTATGGTCTACTATATATAGTATTCTTATTTGCAAAATATTAGAATTTAACCCAATAGCCATAACCATATTCACTAACACCATGTAAATGTAACTTATCACTTTATTAGAATTCTATATGTAAAGGCACTTCACTACTTTATGATGAACATTCTAAAATAGTCTCTTCATGATGTGCTTCTTATCCAGCTTATTGTAACTTAATATGATCAGTTCCACTTATGAATCCAAAATGAACTTTAATATTTTCATTTTCATCAAATCCTCCCTCTCTGAATGCTCCATCTCCAATATTAATAACCCATGTTTTAATTTAACCAATAAATTATGTATATTGTTATTTCTCTTAGATTAATACTGAGAACACAGCCAAATAAAAATGATTAACTTTTTCTTATCTAAATTCACTTTCTGTAAATGTATATTTCAAATAACCATAAGTTTACTGTTTCTATTAAGAAAATCCATAATAAATATATGTCCATTAATCAGCATACTCTCCATAAGCTTCATCTTAAGTAACTAATTTGTATTCACCTAAATTTTGATTATAAGTAACGAAAGTAAATGCTTGATCTCCTCGTATTATTTGTAAAGTTTCTTCATTTTTACCATCTAAATCATCTAATCTCTTTTAAGCCATTGTTATGAGATGAGCAACTTTGCCAGTAACTAATGGTCCACTCCATCTGACCCATCCAGAAATAGAGTACTCTTCTGCTCCTTAATACTTGTCAAATTCAAATTAAATTGGTTCCTCCTTAAGTTATTAAGGAGCTCCAACTAATTATAATGTTTATCTGGCTACTGGATGAATCTAAGCCTTTTCTGGAAGAGTATTTTAAGTAAAGATTTTCAAAGTTTCAGATGTGTGAATGAATGATCCAGGTCCAAATGAAAATGATATTCTTGCCATTTCCCCATTGAACAATGGAGCTGATGTTTTACCAACAATGAATTCTACATACTCAAGTAAATAATCATGGAAAGTATCAAAGATAACTTCATCAACTTCACCATCAACACCAAATTAAACATAGCCCTTAGCTAATCCCTAATCACCATGTCGAATATATCCAAAGTAGACATAATTCCAATGTCCTTCTAATTAAGAAAATTCAATATCATCTTTTAATTCTAATGTTTAAAATTCATAAGAATCTGGAGTCAAAGATATTGATAATGTATTATCTTTAGGAGTACTTGGTCTGTTAGCATTAGATCTTACTAATTTACCATCAATAGATTCAATGACATAACCTTAAGTACCCATTCTAGCAATAGTATGTATTGGAGCTCTCTTATTTAAATATTTAGGCAATGTACTCAACCATCTAGTCCATAATCCAAAACCATATTCACTCTATCCATTAATTCTCATTCCTTCCTCATTATGAATAATAATCTTATCCACAACATTTTCTGCAGCATCATATGCTACATATTTTGCTTAATTAGCATCTCCTGCAATGTAAGTGACTGGTTTACCAACTTAATAAACTCCCATAACTCCTTCACCATAATTAAATGTCATTTCAAATCCTAATCCTTCTCTGTATGCTCCTGTTCCAAGATAAATACCAACATATCCAATCATACCATTAAATGGAGATATGATATTATCACCACCTAAAGTAACACTCAAACTGTTGACTAGTTTGTGTTAGATACCTTCATATTTGATTTCTCCTACTAGACCTGGTTTAATCACTGCACCATAGGCACGTCCTCCATCATTATCATATCCAAAATAAACATAAGTCCAAATGAATTCAACACTTTCAACAGTCTTTGATAAATAAGGTTATCCCTTAGCTCTATTACCTTTAATTGTATAGGTATTAAAATATATTGTACTCTTAGCACCACCACCATAAGTATGATGTATTTCTAATGCTCTATCACCTAAAACTCCTTTTCCTGCAGTTTTGACTTTGTTAGATCTCAAATTAATTATCTAAAATGTATTTGGCTCATCCACTTTTAAATCATCTATCCATCTAAACCATAATCCAACAGCATATTCTTCTATAATTAATTAAGATTCTTGTGGATCAAAATGATATTATTCCCCTTTATCATTTCCATTCAAATGTTTAGGTTTCTAAATTATTGTTTCATCTATCATTGCAGGTACACTTTAAGGAGGATTACTCAAAGTTTTCAAGACTTCATCTAAAGCTTCATCTCCATCCACAAAAGCTGGAGCATCTATATCAAAGAAAATATTGGCGAATTATCCATTTAATCCATTATAATCCATATGCTTACCACCAAATATAATTTTTATATATGAAGGTGGAATGTGAGTAGCCTCTATTTCTACTCTATAGACTCCATTACCTTCCCCATAACTTACAATATAACCAACAGCTTTTCTTAATGGATTACTGTAAGAGAACATAACAAAATACCACATACTATCCATGTTTTCATTTAAAACAACTGCCTTATCTTTAGTCTTTAATTTTTCACTTGTATCATATGTGCTGAAAACAAAGGAATTATCAAACATGAATATTGCCAAAGCTCTATCTCCATAAAATGAAAAATCTTCATATTCCTCATTAATGGTCATTCTTGATAAGAAATAGTATTCACCATCTTCTCTACTATGCTCCTTAACTCCATGTTCTGTATATCTCACCCAATATCCATATCCATATTCAGACGAATCTTAAAGTAATGATCTATCAGTAAATTCAAACTATTCTGTTGGCTCACCATCAAAATCTGAATTTTAATATTTTGTATTCACAGCTATAACTTTTCTTTCTTAAACACGACCTGAATTAGCTCTGTGTTTTGGTGGTTAAAATTATGTTGGTTCATTTGGATTAGGTTCTTCTCTTAATGATTAGATTTTTAATGAACGATCATCACTAGATTTTTATTTTTTTATTTTCTTTTCATCATCTTAGTCTTTAGGTGCTTCTTTATGATCTTCATCTTATTTTTATTCTTCTTTTAATTTCTATTCCCCTTCTTATTTCTATTCTCCTTCTTATTTCTATTCACCTTCTTCTTTTTATTCGCTTTCTTCTTTCTAATCACCTTCTTATTTTTTATCATCAGTTTTATGTTCATCAACTCTTTAAACTTTTGATGATTCAATTTAAATATCTTTTTTATCATCTTAACTTTTAGATTAATTATCAACAACTATATCTTCATCATTTTCTGTTTTTTAATTATCACTACTATCTTAAGTTGATTTTTAATCTGCTTTTTCATCAGAAGTATCTTCAACCTTTGATTCTTAATTTGTATTTTATTTTTCTTATGTACCTGATTCTGATTCATCAGTACTTGTTGTTTCTGAAGATTCTTATGTAGTCTTTTTTTATGTTTATTCTTAAGATGATTAATCAGTTGATTCTTATTTTTAATTTTATTAAGAATCATTTGTATTTGTATCTTTTTTTTCATCACTTTCATCATCTTTTACATCAGTCTTATTATCTGTTTCAACTTCAGTAGAATCATCATCAGCTTTTCCATTTTTAGATTTATCAACAGTCTAATTTTCTTTTGTTTCTGATTCAACTTATGTTAATGGATTATCATGAGTTTCAACAATCACCTACTATTAATCAGTTTCAATATTTTCTTGATTTTAATCTCCATTTGTTTGATCTTTAGAATCTCCTTATTCTTTCTCCTTATCATTATCAGTTTTTTTACTATCATCTTCATCATTATTTAGACCCTCTATTTTACTCACCTTAGCTGCTTACACTACGAATTCAGCCTCTTCTTATTAATTTTATTATTCATCAACAATTTCTTTAACTTCTCCTTCAATCTCATGACCTAAGGCAACATATCTTTTATTTCCTTTAATTTCTTCAACAATTTCTTTTGGCACTATTTTTTTAACTTGTTTTTTTTATGGTTTTTAGGTTTCATCCTAATAAGTTGGATAAGTATAATGCTGAGGTTCATGATAAATATAGTCAGAAGGAGTATCAACATCTTCCTCTTCAAAATAATAATAAACTATTTCTTCTGGTTCTTCATCAAAATTTCTTACTTCATCATCAGGGTCATTATCTATAATAATAGTAGGTTTTTTTATCTCTTGATCACACACTCTTTTTAATGTTTAAAGCTAACTTATCTTTTACCTTAGACCTTGAGTACGTTTTGCATATTAGCATTAATTTAAGTATTAGTGAATTTGCTCTTAAGTCTACCTCAAATGAGCTATGATTTTATTTGCTAGAGCAATCTTTTCCTCATTAGCTAAGTTAGAATAAAAATGAATACTTTAAGTGCCATTTAATTAAGCTACATATTCAAGGGCATCTTCTACTTTACAAGCTGCCCATTTGTTTTATGTAAATATACTTTGTAGTGATTTACTCACTTTGCTTTATATTTGCAAAAGCATAGATGAATGAATGACTGATATTGTACCTTTAGCTTTTTCTACTATGCTTATAACTTAATTAATAATTGCAAGATCTTTGATTAATTGTTCTCGATTATCGATAATATCAACCCATCTAGCCAACTCTCCGATTGTGTATTCAAAATCGATGTGGCAATTTAAACGAGAAACATCTAGATTTTATGCTTCAGTGTAGGTCATCCCTGAAATTATATATAAATGTACCTTGAGTTCTAAGCTCTGATGCTTCTATTTTGGTAGAGATAACCACAACCATCAACAACAAGAATGTTATTAAGGTTTTCTTCATTTATGTTAAAAATATATATGCTTTAAACCGTTTTTATATTTGCTATTAAATTTATTCTTCTCTAAATACACTAATATATGGTCACTATATTTAGATAATAGTAAGATTTTAAGCTCTCCTTAATGGAATCTACTCTCTCCTCTTTTATAAAAAGTAGACTAAATAATAAAATTATTATATGCCTTTGATAATATTCCTAAAGATTATTAAAAAATTTATAACAATTTTTTTATTATTTCAGAATACCGCAGACTCAAAAAAATTAACAATCAAATTAGACAAAGAAAATATTATACAAATTTGTTAAAATATAATTATTAATTAAATAAAACCTTATTAATTTTAATTCTTCTTAAGATTCAATTTTAATACCAATTAGTTTAGTGCAATATTGTGAATCTGAATGTTTTAATAAAAATATCAATTTATTTTCATAAAAAATTCAGCTTTGTATTTTTTAAATTAGTTATAATTACTAAATCTTCTCTCATAATATATAGTTCATCTATTAACAATTTCATATTCTTAATAATTTAATATTAAATAAAAATTAAAAATGGTTGATAACAATTAATCCAAAATTCGAATAAGTTTTAAAATTAATAATCTATTTATTAAGAGTAATGGAGAAAATGAAATATTAATTAAGTTGATCAAAAAGAGATTAAATAAACATAAAGAATTATCTGATATAATGAATTAATTGATGAAAGATATTATAAACTATTTTAGTTTTGTCACTTATGAATAGAGATCATTCATATTTCTATTAATATTATTAGTATATTATTATTACTTTATCTTTTGATCATGAAAAACAATAGAAATAATAGGATTTGATATTATTGAATAATTATGAAAATGAATTTTAATTTATAGTAAACTTCCAAAGATGGATTAGTTTTTAGTTTTGATTATAATATAATTAATTTATAAAATGAGACCAAAAGAATCAGATGTATATAAAAGAATTCGTTTATTGGGATAAGGATCATTTGGAAAGGCTTATCTTTGTGAATGTTTAAAAGATCATTCATTGTGTGTGATTAAACAAATGGACATGAGATACTTAAATGATTAAGAGAAAAAAGTAATTTATTTAGCTAAATAAATCAGGAAACATACAGAGAATTCAGAATAATGTCTGAATTGAAGCATCCAAATATAATAAATTTTAGAGAGGTTTATAAGACAGTAAAAGGGAAATTATGTATAGTGATGGATTATGCTGAAGGTAATCATATATAAAATATTAATTAGGTGGTGATTTAGCATAAGTGTTAAAGAATACAGATGGATATATAGCAGAGTCTAGGATTTTGGACTGGTTTACTTAAATTTGTCTTGCAATAAAACATTGTCACGATCGTAAAATAATTCATCGAGATATAAAAACTTAAAATATGTTCCTTACAAAAGATATGAGAATTCGTTTAGGAGATTTTGGGATAGCTAGATTATTGAACAATACAAAGGACAAAGCAAAAACAATGGTTGGTACTCCTTATTACTTGGCACCTGAATTATTGGAAAATAAACCATATAGTTTTAAAGGTGATATATGGTCTTTAGGAGTTATACTCTATGAAGTAATTATAACAATAATTAAAAATTAGATGTGTGCTAAGACTCCTCCATTTACTGCTGAATCGTTAGCATAATTAGCTCTAAAAATAGTGCGTGGTTAATTTTAAGCTATTCCAAATATCTATTCTTCCCAATTAAGAACGTAAAACTAATCTTATATTTAAACAAAGATAGCCTTGTGAATTAGCTTCTAACAGTAAATCCTGAAAAACGACCAGCTGTTCATTAAATTCTTAAGATGCCCATTATTACAAACAGGATTAAGAATTTCTTATCAGAGACTATGAAGAGAAGTGAATTCGATCACACTATATTGCACAATTAGTAGATTCATCTGTCTGATACAACTATTCCTTTGATTGATGATTAAGATGCAAAAGGTGATTTAACAGAATAAACTTCTAAAGAGAATCATATAAAATAATTACCTGGAATAAAGAGTCCTCCTATAAATTTATAGAAATAAAGAAAAAATAGTGATTTAAAGAAATTACCTGAAATAAAATTATCCAAACCTGAAAGACCTCCAATAACAAGATAATAAACCAGTAGATAATAATTAAATTAACTTCCAAATTAAAGAGCATAACCATCTACTCCTGACGTAGGTATTATTAATAAACATAAAAATGGTCGTTTTATTACAAAAGAAAGTCCTGATTCTTATTAAGGTTCAGATTAAGTTATAGAAGAAGGAACTAAAAATAGTGAGTAAGAAAGTCCTAAATTCTTTAAAAAAAATATTGAAATTAAACCTCATATAAAAAATTTAAAAGGTCTAACTAAATTAGATTAAATTTAGAAGATTAAATTAGGATTAAAATCAGAGGATGAATGTAAAAAGCCTATTTATAGAGTTCATGCATAACCTAAATTTTTTGAATTAAAAAAATAATAGGAACGTAAAGTTTCTGAAGAAATTATTTCTAGTCATAAAAAATAAGAAGAACAATAATAGAATCAATTAGAAAAAATTTCTGAAACTCCAGAATAAAAATTACTTAATTAATCAGTTTTTGATTTTTAAAATTCTGAAGAAAATTAAGATAATAATAAAAAATAAAGTATTCTTACACCTGCTTTTGAAATTCAGAAGGAATAATAATAATCTCAAGTACTTGATATTATTTAAAAGAAACCAGTAAAAATAAATAAAGACTCAATATCTAAAACTGATGAAGAGAAAAATAAGAAAAAAATATACAAAATTATTTATAGAGATCCTTTTTAAAAAAAACCTGCCTAGAAACGAAATAGTGAAGAAGACATGAAAGAAATGATAAATGAACTGAAAAATGTTCTTGTAAATAAATTACATATATCAATTAGTCGGATTAATAAAAAAAATTGGAAGAACCTATTATTCAAAATGAAATTGATTCTGAAGATTCTAGAATATATTCTGAAGAATCAAGTGAAGATTTAAGAGATGATGCTGATACCTTACCACCATAAACATAAGTTAATACTTGGATGTAAAGTAATAATTCAGAGGCAGTTAATATATCAAAATCATAACCAGAACCAAGGAGGAAAATTAATAGTAATTAAAGAAATCTAAAAGATAAATTGGTTGATGAATTGGGACTTCATTTTGAATAATTATTTAGATTAACTAAATTATGTTCACATTAAGAGGATTTAGGAAAATAACATATAAAAATGGCTATTATGGATAATCTTAGAATTGATGAAAATAGAGCAGAAATTTGTGCAACTCTCTTGGTTACATTAGCCACAATTGGTTACTGATATTTTTGAACTTTAAAAAGTTTTTCAAGTTTTGATTTAATTTCATTCTTCAACATATATATTATATAACAAAAAGAGGAACAATAAAGAGATCATTCAAATTTACTTATAATTTTTTATAAAATGAAGAAATATATATTAATAAATAAAATAGAAGCAAATTAAATATCATGATTGATAAAGATTTTATGCAAGATTTAGAAGAAGAGGAAGAACAATAAATTATAGAGGTAAAATAATAGATTGAAGATGAACCCACTTGTTCTTTACTAAAAGATAATAAATTTCTATTGCATTACCAAAGAGTTTTAGAAGTATCTGCTTATCAAATCTAAGATGAAACAATAGATGCAAGTCATGAAGAATATCATCTAATTTTAAGATCAAATGAATATAGTACAATCATTGATTAAGAGTATTAATTTTCAATAAAAAAAAAGGATTTTGAATATACATAAATAATTGAAGGATGTTTACCATAAAAAGTTTCCAGAATTAGAAAAAATAATCATAAATCCAATAGAATATGTTAAGATAGTCCGATTAATTCGAAATGCAATAGATCTTTAGTCTATAGATTTTTCATCACTTTTAAGTGGTTAATAAGTTGTTGCTGTTAATATAGCAGCTAAACAATCATTAGTTGGTTAGCTTTCAGAGGAAGATATTTCTTTGGTTGATTAATTGTGTCATAAGATTGAAACTTTAGATAACTACAATTAAAAAAGTAAATATTAAATAATATTATTAGTCATATGCTATATTGAATCAAGAATGAAATATATAGCTCCAAATGTTTCAGCCTTAATAGGTACATAATTGGCTTCAAAATTGATGGCAGCTGCAGGAGGAATAGAAAAGTTAGCTAATATGCCAGCAGGTAATATCTAAGTAATGGGAAGTGTTAAGAAAAATATGTTGGGAATGAGTAGAGCAATGCATAATAGAAACACTGGTTATTTTGGAACATTAGAGATTGTACAGAAAGCATCAGGGAAATTACAGAATTAAATAGTAAGGATGTTAGCAACAAATGTAGCCAAAGCTGCAAGAGTTGATAATATGAAGACATGTCCCAAAGGAAATGTAGGAGAAGATTTAAGAATAAAAATGATGAAAAGATATTAAAAAATATAGGAGCCTCCTCCTGCAAAATTAGAGAAACCTTTACCTATTCCAGATGAAAATAAAAAGAGAAGAAGAGGAGGAAAAAGGTTTAGAAAATAAAAAGAAAGATTGGCTATGACAGAAGTGAGGAAATATGCAAATAGATTAAAGTTTGGATTGGAGGCTGAGGATGAAATTAAAGATACAGGAATTGGGTTGGGAATGTTAAGTTAAGGTATTGGTAAAGTAAAGTTACACATCAAGAAAGATAAACCAATTGGTCTAAGCAAAAAATTATAATAAAGACTTGCTCAAACTAAGACTTAATCTGGAGGTGGAACAGGTGGATTAACTTCAAGCATAGCTTTTACACCTACATAAGGAATTGAATTAATAAATCCAGAACCTGGATATTTATCAAAGGTTCCTGACTAGTATTTTAATAGAGAATCTGGGTTTAGAACTGTTTTAAGGAAGGAAAGAGAATTTGGAAGATAGTATTGATTAGTTTATTTAGTTTAATTTTTAAACACATAAATATAAATTAATTTTGTATATTGGCATTACATCTTAATAATTAAATAGGTTTGTTTTATTATGTGATTAGTAAACAACATAATCTCATTATAGTGAGAAATACTAATATTTTTTGAAGTTTAGTTCCAAAAAGAGGGAATAAAAGTTGTTTCATAATAATTATTATTAATTTAAATATGATATAAAGTTCCACTCGTAACCGTTCTGAGCAATTAATCTATTAACGCAGACAATAAGAATAATAAGTGGGCAAGTTGAACACTAAGTTAAGATAGGAGCATTATGAAAAAACCTTTGCAGCTTGGGAAAATAAGGGAAAGGATGTTGCCAATATGTAATATACAAAGAATAGGTTTGCAAAATATTATATAAAAAGACTGCAATAGATAAGAACTGAGGCTGAAGCACATAAAAATTAAAGAAAAGAAAAATTGGCTGCTTTGTTAAATGCTGAACATTAATAATATTAACAAGAAATTAAGGCTATGGTTGAAACTCCAGAATAGGTTAAGGAGAGAATGATGAAAGAAGTAGCAGAATTAAAATAAAGAAAAGAATTTGAAAGAGCTAAGTAGGCAGAAGCTGCATATGAAAGAAGATTTAGAGATAATGCAGATGAACTTAGATTGGTAAACTAGTAATTTAATGAATAATAAACTGTTGCTTATAGGAATATGTAGATGATGGAAAAATAGAAAATGTTGGAAGATTAATATGAAGGTATTATTAATTTAAAATCAAAAACTAGAGGAAATGATATATGCTGAATTATATAGAAGGGAAATTTTAAAGAAGGAAAGACTAGAAAAAGAAAAAGAGATTTAATAGAAAGCTAAAGTAGATGAAAGAAACAAAGTTTTAGGGATTTAGGCTACAATGAATGTTAATAAGTTTTAAAGAATTAAGGATGAAATTGAATAAGAGAAGCAGATGCTTGTAAAATAATTAAATGATTAAAATTTTAGAGAGAAGAATGGAAGAGAGAAGAGGAGAGACATAAATAAAGAGAAATTTAATATTTGAATTATAAAAAGGAAATAAATTCAGAAATTGCATTAAATAATGAATAATAAAAAGAGTATAAAAAATAAATGAAACAAGAAGAAAAGAAATAAGATAAAGAAATGATATAATAAGTTTTAGAAAGAGAAGAGGCTATAGCTAGGATGGAATAGGCTGAAAAACTTAGATAAAAAGAAGAAACAAGATAATTTTTACTTAATTTTAAAAATAGAACAAATGAATATAGTTTAAATGATTAATTGAAAGAAAGATTAATAAATGAAGAGAATACTCGTTAATGGGAAACTAAAGAAGCTAAATGGAAGGCTGAAGATGTAATTATATAAATAATTTTAGGATGCTAGAGTTAAATTAATGTATGAAGTTTATGCATAGAGAGCAGAAAATGTAGAGTTAAAGAGGAAATTAATAGAGGATGAAAAAAATATTAAATAATAAGATAAAGTGGAATTATTACGATAGTTGGATTTATATTAAAAAGAGCTTGAGGAAAAATAACGATTAGAATAAGAAGTATTATATAATTTTATTTGAAGAAAATTATGTAAACCAAACATAATTTGTTAAATCAAATGGATGAGAAGAAATAAAGATAATAATAATTAAGAGATAAAAAACAGTAAGAAGAAGAAGATCTTCGAAGGAAGAAGGAAGAATATGATAAAAAAATAGAAATGGAAAAAGCTAAAGGACGTGTTTTGCTAGATGAACTTAGAAAATAAAGACCTTATTGAAATATTATAATCAATTCAAGTATATTATTCTAAGAGTCTTTTCTCAATAGTTCGATAATATTGTTTCTTTAAAAGTTTGATTTCAGCAGATTAAGTTTTCTTGTCATTCTTTTTGCATTAGATGATAGCTATGTTAGCAAGCTTATTATAGTATTCTATCTTATCCAATTTGTGTTGCATTGGCAGTTAATATAAAAAATTGATTAAATTAAATTATTTAATTATTGGATATGTCAACTCCTCAAACAAAATCAAAATTGGTTCAAACTTTTGGTAGAAAGAAGAATGCTGTTGCTAGTGCAAGTATAAGAGAAGGAAAGGGTACATAATACATTTAATCAAAGGTTTGGTTAGAGTGAATGGTGCTCCAATTGAATTGGTGAACCCAGCTCCTTTGAGATAAAAGGCTCTTGAACCACTTTTGCTTCTTGGTTAAGTCAGAACAGGTAGAATAGACATTAGAGTCACTGTAAGAGGTGGTGGAAGTACTGCATAAATTTATGCTATCAGATAGGTAGAATGGCAATAATATATTGTATAGGCAATTAGCAAAGGTGTCGTAGCATACTATTAAAAATATGTAGATGAAACCTAAAAGAGAGAAATTAAAGATCTTTTATTACAATATGATAGAACTCTCTTAGTTGCTGATCCAAGAAGATGTGAACCAAGAAAGTTTGGTGGTAAGGGTGCCAGAGCCAGAAGACAAAAGAGTTATAGATGAAAATTTTAATCACAGTACATTAAAAATAATATTAAATAATTAATGGAATTTTAGTGTTGCTAATGTTAGACAGAATTTAATTAGGCAAGTTATTCTCCATTTGTTTTGCCAAGTTGTGGACATTCTGTTTGTTATAAATGTGTTCAATAATATATATCTGGTGGTCAATAATTAAAATGCAAAGAGGATGGGTAACAATAAAAAATATTAAAGAATTGAATGTAATGTCCATAGAGATCAAAAATGTTTTCCTTAAAATTAAAGTATTCTCACTATGCTTAAAAAGCGTTAATCGTCAGCAAAGAGTTTAACAACTTTTCAAACTCCTGATGATCAACATTCTTAAAATTCTACTAAAGAAATGGGGGAGTGTTTTTCTGAAAAATCTACATCATAATTTTTATCAACAGAAGTTATTCCAAAGACATCAATATGTTAATTACATTAAAAAGAATTGGAACTTATATGTCAGGAAGATGGTTAATGCATTTGTGTTAATTGTGCTTTATTTGGACCTCACAAATTTCATAATTATCTACCTATTGAATAATTTTTGAAATAAATAGAGCTAACAGTTAATGAGATATCATGTTTATATAAATAAATTCAAAATGAAAGAAACAATAAAGAATAACTTGAAAAGTTACTATTACTAGGATTTAATCAATAATTATGTTGCATAAAATCAAAGATTGATTTATATTTTAGCGATTTGAATAAATAAATAGATGAAATCAAGATACAGACTCTTCATAAAATAAATTAGGCATATGAGAATTCATAAGAAATTATTCTAAATAAAATTGATAGTGAGTTTTCACATCTATAAATTGAAGCAGATTAATGGCTTAATTAAGCTAGCTATTAATTAAGTCAATTAGTAGATGAATCATAATAGTCAAAGTTTAGGAAATTCGATTAAATCATTATAAATTCTGGATAAACTATTTTAAAATAATTTAATTTAATTAAAGAATCAATTACTATTTTAATTGATTCTACTTAGAAATCTCATGAAATATAGGTTCCTATATAAGTAATTTCTAATTATATATCCTAATTAATGGGACTAAATAATAATAAATATGAAAATACAAAGCAAGATTCTATAGGCCTTTTGCCTTCTGATCTTTCTGATAAAAATTTATAAAATGAATAATCTGAATTCCTATTGATTGATAGATAACCTACTGAAGAAATAATTAAAATCACAGAAAAAAAACCTTTGAAAATAGAAGTTGGAAAAGTTAAAAGAAACTCAGGAGTTTTTTCACCATCTTAATAACCTACTTAGCCAACTTCACCTGCATATGATGTATCAAAATAGATAAACTTCAATTCAGTCTAATCTTAATTCTCTAAATAAAAAGAAAGAAGTGCAACTTTATCAAATAGTGAATTACTTGAGACTTCATAAATCTTAGTATAAAAGTAATCCAAATTTAATAATGGTATCTAAAATAGTAATTAAAAATAACCTAAAAAATTTACAAATAATTAAAAAATGAATGAAAAACTATCTTAAACCTTAACTATTATTCATTAAGACAAAAATGAAATTATAGATTTAAGTTAAATAGGTAATTTCTATTTAATTATTTAGATTTTAATGATTAAATAATTTAAATACTAGGAGAATATTTAAAAGGAACATAAAATATTAAGGTTTTGAAATTAAGTAAATGTTTATTAGTGGATGATTTATTTCAAAAATTAATAATAAATTTATCGGAATCCACGTAAAATTTTAAATAAATATAGGATTCATACTTTGCATCTTCAACAAAATTTATTAACAGAAAAATCCCTTGATTATATTTTAGTTCATTTGAAATAAAATCCTCAATCATAATTGAGATTATTTTATATGAACTAAAATTCTATTATAGCATCTAAAGCAAAGAAAAAAATAGATGAGCTTAAGAAATATGGTGTCTAAATTTCATTATGATTTTAATTAATTTTTAGTATATTGAATATTGTTTTATTAATTTTAGAATTATTTAGAATGAATCAAAAATCATTTTTTTTTTTTCTTTTAAATAATTAAAATCGAGTTGCAAATACATAATAAGTTTATTATTCAAAAAAGTAATAAGTATAAAATAATTTAGAAAATAGTTTAGAATAATTAATTTTAATTGATTAAAAAACAAGAAATTTAATTTAATTTACAATTATTTTTTTTATAAATCTACCAATAAAACTTTATAAATTAGATATATTTTAATCAATTAATTTTATTACTAAGATATTCATTTAAAATCTTAATATATAAATGATTAAATAAGTAAAATTAATTCCAGAATTAAAATTTAATTGATAAAATACGTTAAAATTCTTATTATAAATAATTATTAAAGGAACTCATATGAATAAATTAATTAATAAAATGAAGATAACATTTAAATAATATTAATGTAATTTTAATTATCTTAGATAATTATGTTTGAAATACAAAATACTAAAAATTCTAAGACAAAATTTAGAATATCTTAAATCCAAAAAGATAAAAAAAATTAATATTATTAAGTTATTTGATAAAATTATTATTAATTAGATCATTCCCAATCATTTTTTTAGGCACTAAACATTAAATGTTTATTTGGACTTTTATTTCTATAAATTGTAATTATAAATTTTACCTATCTGGAACTGGAAGCATTCTAATAGGACATTATGGCTTTTTATAAGTACTCTCATCTAGTCTTTAATAATCTTTTTGGTAGGATGAAAGCTTTTCCATATTAACTCCTCCAAAAGGAGATTAATTATTATGTTTTATTGGAGTAGCTCTATTTCCTTTTTAAGCTGTATAATCTTCTTAATATTTAGAAGAAGAATTAAATTAAACTTTTGTAGGAGTGAATGAACTGTCATGCTATTTAATTTACTATTAATTAGATATTGGTTATGGTCTGAAATTTTCACTATATGTAGTACTAGCCTAAATTTTATTTGGGTTTTCTTAATAAAAATACTTAGGCTTCAATTATATTGGCAATGTTTGATAAGGTTAATATCTTTAATTATATTCTGTTGAGGAAACAAAGGGTCTATGGTATGGTATTGTTGTTTCTTAAGTTATTCTTGTTTGTCTTTCTGGAGTCTTTTATGGAGTATAATCTCTTTAATAAGATGAAACAAATGATTGGGTTCCATAATTGATTTTATATTATTCAGGAACAATGGGGGTAGTTTTCTTAACATCCCATTTTACATAGGATTTACGATTTGTAGTGTCGAAATGTGATGGATTCACATGTAATTGTTAAGGAGGACATTTATCTTTTCCACAAGTACAAATCTAACATACACATTTACCATTGTATTATGATAGCTTAGATGCTGATTTATCTGGTGTCTTAAAACCATTTTGAGGTGACTTATTCATTCAATAAATTTTATTTATTATTAAAAATTGCAGTAAAAATGTTCCGCCAAAGTCCATACTACTATGAAGTTAGATAAGAAGTTTTTAAGGAAATAAACAATGATTTAGCTAAAGAACTATCATTAATGAAGATATCTGACTAACGATTAGATTAGACAGTTCCTATAACAAAAAAAAGTGTGTCAAAACAAGAATTCATTAGTTATTGTATTTATTAAAGATTATGATTAAGTTTATAAAAAATAAAAGTAGAATGAATAAGTAATGGAAACAGAAGAAGAAAACAATTTAGTTTGCAAAAATTGTGATAGTAAACCATTAAATGCAAATACAATATGTGTAGAATGTTCTCGATTAGCTTGTCAAAGATGCATATATTAATGTTATTATTGTGGATAGTTTTGTTGTTTAATTTGTTGCATAAAAATATATCTACATAATGGAGATTTTGTTTCTTGCTTACATTGTAGTTAGAATTAATGAATAATTATATAATATTTATGCTTTTAAATTAAGGCGCTCAAAGTTATTCTTAAGTTTTATATTAAAAATATAAATATTCAAAATAATCATTTTATATACAATATTTTATTAAAGAAAGTGAATCAAATAAATATAAATAAAGTATATCAGAATTTTGATTTATTGAAATATATATTATTATTAATTTTTGATATAATTTTAAGAATTATTTAATCATCGATTAATATATTAACTTTTATTCCATTTTATAAAACTTTAACTTAACTTAGATTTTTATAATTGATATTTGTTCTTTCTAAAATTCTTAATGAAAAATAGCCTGATTCAAATAAGAAACATGAAATTATTATATATGATACATTAATTTTAGAGAATTTTTATTAGAAATTACTGTAGTAATTAATATTTATTAAAAATCAACAATGCTAGCAAAGTCTTAATAATGTATTTATTAGTTGAATGTTTAGTTTTTAGATAAATTGATCTGTTCGGATAAAGTATTTCCTTGAATTTAAACGGAGAAGATCAATATAAAACAGGTGGTGGAGGTTTTTTATCTTGCTTGATTGTGGCAATCGTTGCGATATTTTTTTAATCAAACATTATAGATTTCTTAGGAAAGACAAATATCACTGCAGAGACATAAACAGTATTTGAAGAAAATCCAGATAGGATTAAATTTACATCAGATAATTTTATGTTTGCTGTTTCTATTGAATAAAATAAAGCTTTCAATACAAATCCATTTTTTAACATTTCTATAAAAGCAAGGTAAATATATTTTACAAATAAAAGAACATATGTAAGATTGAGTAATGGAACAACTATTAAATATGAAAATCTAACTAATTTGATTCCATGTACTTTAGATAGATTTTAAAAAATATTCGATAAATATGATCTTAATTTTACAGATCAATACAATTAATTAGGATTATCTACATGGTTATGTCCAGAGTAATATCTTCATTTATTATATAGTCTTAATTATTCAATAACAGTTGGTGGAAGATATTCAAGTGAGTATTTAGATTTCGCCAAAATTGAAATATCAGATTGTAAAAATGATACTTCAAAAAATGCATACTTAACTTGGCATCCAACTTGTGCATCTAAAGATGTTATGGAAAAATGGTTATCAAGTGAAGGTTCTTATAGAATAAGAATGTATTTCAAATCTAATTTAATTAGATATATGACAAATACAGTTGTTAATCCATCAAAACCAACTGATTATATTCAAGGTTATTTAGATGATGAAGTCTATTTTTAATTTGTTCCATTTAAATTATCTCGATAATCTGATATATTTTTTAAAAAATACTAAATAAATACTGATTAAAGTTTAGTTCCAGTATTTGATGATTAATAAATAGAGAATGTATTTATGAAAGAACCTGCAGATTTTAGAGATATTACTACTCTAGGATCTCCAACAGATAAATAATATATAGCTTTGTATTTTAGAAGAAGTCCTTATACAAAATATATTACAAGATAATTTTAAAAAGTTGATGACTTATTGTCATATTTAGGAGGATTTGTCAATATAGTAGTTGTATTTTTAGGTTTCTTTGTAGCATTCTATAATAGATAATAATGTAAATATTTATTATTTAATATTTTAAAGATCTAATAGAACTTGCAAATAAAGTTTATGACTTTAATTTTGACCATGGTAAAAATTCTTAAAAGATTAGAAATGATGACTTGGTTAAAAAGATTACTTAGATCAAGAAAAAGGCACAAACGCCTAAACTATTAGAGATATAAGATTCAAATTTACCAAATAAAAAATCACTTACTTAACCTTTATAAGATGAAGAAATACGAATACAAGTATTGAATGAAGAGACTCCTTATAATACAACAAATTAAAAATAAATGATCAAAAATACTTCATCAGAAATTAAATCTGAATTTCAAAGATAATAAGAGGAAATAGTATCCAAACTAGGTTTTAAAAGTAGAAAAGAATATCTAACATCATAAATATCTTAAGTTCTCACTAGAGCTCAACCCATATAATTTACATTCAAATTCCTTTGTCATTAAATTACAGGAGGGAGATGTTTTAAAGATAAAACATCTATTCTACTTATGAAAGCAGTGTATATTTACTTATTTAATTAATAGTGATAGAATTAATTCTGATATTGATATCTATGTAATTTTAGAAAAAGTTAAAGAAATCAATCTATTAAAAGATTTAATATTAGATAAAAATTAATAAATTTTATTTAATTTTGCTCCAAAATAAGTAATTGCTCTTTCTGAATAGAAAAAATTGCCTAGTAGAGTTGAAGTTTATACGTAATTATATAATTAAATAATTTTAGATAAAAATTGACAGAAAATTCAAATTCTTCTATGTCAGTTGGTTAAATTGCATAAATGGCTATGAAAAAATATTCAGAAGATAAATAAGCAAACCTTCCTGCATCTATTAAAGCATATTAAAAATTATATAAGGTAAATAGATATTATTGAGTAAGGCTTATGATAAAATAAATGATCCTTAAAAAGAATTAGGTAGAGTTAATGAAATACTTATTGATAAATTAGGCAAAGAAATACGGGATATATTTGAAGTATCTTAATTTATAGATTTCGATCTCGTTGAATAAAAATTGAGTCATAGAATTAAATATATACTTAGAAGAAAAGTAAAATAGATGAGGTAGAGTAAATCAAGATCTTAACTAAAAAAAGAGTTTGACGATGATTCTTCAGAAAATTTTGGACTTTTTAGTTAAGAAAGAAATAATAAACCTGATAATAGTGGAATATTGCAAAGAGAAATATTATTTCCTCATAGAAATTTTTGAATTACTGAGATAACATTGGCAAATTAATGCATAATTATAAAAATATTTGATTATTTGACTATTTCTCAAATCAATTCGACTGAGTCCAAAATGACTTTGCTTTCTTTATTTGCCACACTAAGGAAAAGACTTAAATCACTTACATATGCTTTTGCCATTCTAGATACATCTTTTTGAATGACAATATAACCTATTATAAATTGAAATCCATTTTACTTTATGTTGGAATATTATTTTCAACATATTCAACAGCTTATCTTCCCTTTAGAGTTCTACTCAAAGCTTGTTTAGCACAATACCAATTAATATCATGAATTTCAGCACCAGCTAAATTCATTGCCCAAGTTTATTTGTTTTCTTTTTTTAATCTAATATATACATCTAACTGGATAAGCTTTGAAAATTCTTTAATAATATGGCACTGGCCATTAAGATGTTGACATAACTCTATCAACAATAGGTCTTTCATGTATTGGTCCCCACAAGGCTCCAGAAAAACATGCTACTGATTTATTATGTGTGAGACGAATCATTTTAATTATTTTTAATATACATATATATATATATATAAATTATATGAAGGTTCATAATTTTTCATTGGTTTTATTATCAAAATAGGAATTATAATCAAGCCTTGTTAACAATTAAAATAATGCAGTTTAATTTGTACTTTTTGTCAATAACTAAATCAAATTAAATAGAGCAATAAATTAAGTATCAAATTCTACCATAAGTTTATAACATTCTTTATTTATTAAAGAATGATGTTACATTTCAATTCTATTAACTAATTCAATGTATTTATGTACAAATTTAATTATTTGAAAAATGTTTTTGACAATCTATTATAAATTTAAAAATAATTAATTAGAAACTGATTATTCAAATTCATCCATTATTTTTCTCATTAATTCAAAGTTGATTTCATTTTACATTCTTGATATCATTTTAGACCATTAGACAGCTATGATATCCATTTAAAAATAATGATAAAATGCATTAACAACATGCATTAATTATGTATGCATTCCTAATATATATTTACAATCTTTTTTCTTAAATTTTTTTGTTAATTTAATCCATACTTATTATAATTCAAATTAAGCATGTCGAATAGGAAATAAATACCTAAAGAATAATTAGAATTTTTCTTATAAAGAAGGTGTAATAAGTAAAGATAATGGATATTCTACTTAATATTTTAATGTAAGACCACTCCAAGAAGCATCATTTAAAAAATTACTACCTATCATTTTCCATGTATACAAATCAACAATTTAACCATATTATTTAATACCTACCATACATCTACCTAATTCCAATTAAAAATATTTTTAAAATTTAAAAGCTACTTTTTTCCATTAAGAAGGTGGTAATATATCAGTTTTACATTAAGTATCACTTTAAGTATCATCTATAATTAATGATAATTCATCATTTTAATAATTTATTTTTAAACTATGTAAATCTCCTTCTGAAAAATCTATTTTATCCAATTTCCATTTATAAATTATTTCTTCTTTAAATTTTATTTTAGATTCAACTGATAATGAAGATACTTTCTATTAATCCAATTTTAATCTAATAAATACTCCATTTTCTTCATCTTAACAAAATAACAATACTAAACTTGTACTTAAATCTTATGGAACTTATAAAATAGAATATCCTCCCAATGGTTTTTATAATTATTATTTAAATTTAAAGACTATTTACAATGTAAATCCATTTTCAATTGATTATTTAACATCTCTAAAAACACCACTCCAATCTTCAGGACCTCTAGCAGGTCCCATTCTCAAAATATTAATTGTCTAAATCACATTATTTTTAATCTATAAATTATTTAATGATTAGAATGTCTTATATTCAAATCCATTATTATATATAAACATTTCCATTTTCTCTGTTTAATCATAATCCATTTTATGAAGATTAAAATTTAATTCTTATAAAGCTTATTATGTTTAAGGTAATTATAAGATTGATTAACAATCAGATAAAAATTATTATATAAAATTACCATTATTAAGTAGTATAAATAAATAAAAGTTTTTTAAATGAATAAATAATTCTTATTTATTAACAATTACTTAAACTAATTATTCTCCCACTTATTTCTATAATTAATCAATAATTCTATTAAATGTAAATGAATCATAAACTTCAATTTCTTTTATTAATTATTAATGTTCATTAATGAACAATTCTTATTATCCTTTCAAAACTTTTACCGCTTTTCCTATAAATAATATTTTATCAGCCATCTATAAAGTAATAAAATGTAATGGTAACATCTAAATATTTAATGTAAATGATGTATCCCAATTGTATTCATGTTAATCAGTTTTCTTTTTTTCATCTATTCTTTAAATAAAAAATTCATCTGAAGTGTCTAAAATTTAACCATACTACAACCAAGAAGATAATTATTAAAATAACACTTCATAACATGCTGATAAAATATTTTAGTAAATTTATTAAAGTCTATCATTACCTGTCAAAGTTCTTTCATAAAGATAATCTAGTATTTATCCCCCGCGCATATTGTGTTACTGTATTATGTTAATGGATGTATGCAAATTCAATAAAATTTAATAATATGCTTGTAATCTTACATTTAATTAGGATACTATGAACATTTTTTCATTCAAATACTCTTATTCCAAAGTCAATATTGTTTATCTATAATCATTCAAACTATTGTCTATTCCATATACCAAAGCCTATAATATTTAATTGTTGTTTTACTTTAATGTAGCTGCTTTTCTCATCTTGATTTTATAAGAAATTATCTATTTGCTAATAATGATATCCTAAATTCACTATTTGATTCAATTGAACTATTTCAGGTTTTGAAAAAAGATTCAAAGATTCATCAATATAAAAAGGTGAGTTATCAAATTATTTGACAAATGACCCTGGTTTACCTAACAAAGAAAATAATAAGTCGTGTAGCATAATTTAATTTTCAATTTTAATAATTTAATGATAAATAATATATATATTAGATTTATTATATTCTATAATTATAGTAAAGAGACTTATTAAATATGTTAAATTAAATTGAATTTGTGTACAAAGAACCTCATTATTTCATAAAATAATTATTTTATTCAAATACCAAAATTATTTATTATTAATAATAATACAATTTAAATTAATTATTTTTATCAGAATTTAAGTAATTTTTGTGTTTGTTGTAATTGTATAAGTTTAGATTAATATTTTAAATAATGAGTGTTTGTAACAAAAATTACTTATAGGAAACCTTCCCTCAATATGTTCATGATTAACTAAATAAGGTAGCTGAAGAAAACGGAAACATGGATAAGTAGATTTGATATCTTAATAGAGATCATAGAGAATTTTCAAAATTATTGACATTTTGAGTGAACTTAAGATTTTATCCTTTGGTTTAGCCTCTAAGTTAAAAACATAGGAAGGATTTATGCTATTTCCAGAAATAATTTCTGAAAAGTACATTATTGAATTTAAAGAAATCAAATCGTGCAATTTGAGAAAAAATGAATCCTCTTATTTTTAAGCTTGGGCATTTGCTAATTTAGACCTAGTACATAGTCTATATTTAATTAGATCGATATATATAAGTTACAAACATTTTTGCGCATTTTATGCATTTTAGCATATTTTGAGTGCAAAAAATATTTTGAAGTTTTACAAATTGATTACAAATCAAAATATGAAACAGATCTTTTTAAAGTGTTTTTATTGTTATAAACTCAAAAATAAGAATATTAAATTGGGTCAGATAGCTTCTTTCTTGAATTAATTGAAAAATGTGAATGTAAAAACAATTAGTTCATTTCATATATGATTAAATTCTGTAAAGAGAAGAATATGTTAAAATGTATAGGATATTTGGATTCAATAAAATCAACAAATAAAGTTTCTTCAGAAAAAAGAAAGGGATTTCAAAAATTTAAAGAACAAGAATAAATGAAAAAAGAATCACTTTAAGAGTCATAATAAATCTCTTAATAGATAATAATATAAAATTAGAATCCTACATAAATAATAAAGAGATAATCATCAATATTTCCAAGAAAATCATTAGATTAATAATGTTAATTGATTTAATTTTAAGAGTCAACAAAAGATTTGATAAAAGCAAATGGAATGAATCGACCTTCATTAACTATGAGAACAATAAAGGATGGAATTAATCATAAATATAAGGTAATTAAGTGTTATTTATATGAGTGAAGCGTGAAAATGATAATAGACAATAAAGATATTTATAGAATGATACAAATTAGTAAAGATAATTTCATGAAGAGGTTTGTCGAAAATTAGAGAAAGTATAAAGAAGAAAGGTTACGTGTTGGAATTCTGATTGTTTAGCTCCTGAAACTCCTGAAATTTATAGTGATTGATTGTTGGGGATTGATAATTATATAAAGTCGTTTTTATTTAATTAATATTAAAATCATGAAATCCTTAATCTTGATTGCCCTTATTGCTGTAGCCTTTACAGCTAGAGTTTAAGAGAGAAACATGGCTAAAGTCTAAGCTGATTTAGCTAAAAGTACATATGGAAAGGCATTACTTCATTTGGTTGAGTTACACTCAATGGCAGGTGGACCAGTTTAAGAGTTGATCGATGCTATCGAAGAACTCATTAATGACTTAGAAGAAGAATTAGAAACATTAGAATTCAATTTCTAAGTGAGAACAAACGAACATAATGCACTTGTTGTCTCTCTTGAATAAGACATCCAAGATGCAGTTATTGGTATTTCAAAAATCTATGTATAGATGTCAACAACACATAAGACACTCTTGATAATTTACTTTATCCAAGAAGAGAACAAATCTAAAGCAAAATTGATACCGTTATTGGATACTAAGAAGAGAATAGAAAGAACTATGATGAAGCAGTCCTTGTTAGAGAATAAGAGCATGAAGCATTTGAAGCCTAAGTTGCTGAATTAAATGATGCAACTGCTTCAGTTGACGATGCACTTGCTTTACTTTCTTCATTGACAAATCCATCATTGTTGTAAATCAAAAGATTCTAAAATACTTTGAAAAATATTGAAAATAAATTAAGATCAAGATCAAGAATGGCCCCAATGATCAAGGCTCTCATTAGTTTAGCTTCCAATCAAAACTTTTCAAATTAAGATGTTTTGAAATCCATTGTTGATGCTCTTAATGATTTCAGAAATGCTGTTGTTGATCAAATCAATGATTTAACAGCCTAAGAAGCTCAAGATGTTGCTGATCATGAAGCTTATCTTGAATAATTGGATTCTGAATTTGCCGAATTTGGAAGACAAATTGACAGAGCAACTGTAGATTTGACTGCAACCAATGGTATAAATTAATATTTAATATTTTATAGAAAAGATTGATTCAATGGTTGAATTCAGAGATTAAAGAGCAGCTGATTAAAAATAATACACTGCTGAATTAGAATTAGAAAATAACACTTATGCTGAAGAAACCGATATTTACACCAATACCAAGAATGAATTCACTAGAGAATTGGGAGTCAGTGAATAAGCTTTAGCTCTTGTTTAAAGTGTTGATTTCTCAAACATCTAGGTTTGATATTAATAAAAAATACACATCAATTATTACAATTATATTCAAATTATTTATAAACCTATATATATATATATAATTAGATTTGATTTCTTTACTTTTTTAATGTAGTTAAATAAATTATTATCTGCTCTAACTTTTTTTTTATTATTTGTTTCTTTAATAAATGTCATCCCTTTAATTGTTCTAATTCAATTTCTATACAACATAAATGTTTAAAAATTTAAGCTAGCTGTCAAGAAGGTTTATGAATTATAATCAGAGAATTTTGGACTCTTAATTTAATATTAAGTCCATAAATTATATTTACTTTTAAGTCTTAAATTGACTTTGATAATTATATCTTTTTTAAAACATTTCAGTCAGTCTTTCTATTCTTATTTAGTTATTTAGTATATTCATCTTGTACTTTATAATTCTCTTTCTATACTTCAGAATTCTATATTTACAAAAATTAATTAATCTTGTAGCTTAATGTAATTATTGTAATTGAATTTAGTTAGTAAAGTATTTAGAATAGACTAAATCATCAATTATTTCTTATTAATATTACTTAGGTCTGTTGTTCATTAAGCAATTATTTATAAATATGAATGCATTAATAAGAATAAGTTAAAATGGATCCAATTAATTCAATTAATAAAGACGATGCATCAGTATTAGCACGAGCAAGAAGAAGAAGAAATGATTAAAGTAGTAGAGATTATACATGCGGATGTGGGAAGAGCTATTTGAGTTATCCCGCACTATATACACATTTGAAGTATTGCAACTTTTATAGGGAGGCAAAAACATCAGGGAAGTCCTCCTTAAGGTACTACTCAACCTAATAATATGAATCCTAAAGCAAATAGGGGCAGACCTAAAAGAGTATGAATGATTTTATTTATTCAAGTTGGATGAAAACGACTTAAAGGAAGGAAAATCAGATGATGAAAGATCAATTAGTAATAATGAACCAGATGAAACTATTGAATAAGTGCTCCTCTTTTTAGATAGTATTGGCAATTTCAGATCTGTAAGTCTTCATTCCAAAATTTCAAGGTCACCAAATATGAAAAAGAAGAAGAAAAACAAGTCTATTTATTGAATAGTTTTCCTAAAGATTATTTTATTAATAATCAGGATTATTAATCTATCTATAATTATATGAAGGATATTACAAATGAAAGAGTAAAAAATTGCTGTATAATTTAAATAGGTAAAAAATCCAGATTAGGATCCTCTAACCAAAGAGGAAATTGATAAAGATAAAAACATTAAGAAAACTTAAATAAGTAAAATCTTAGCTTATTTTCTTGTGGCTATTGGCCCTTTATTGAATGAAGATGCTTACAAGGAAGTAAATTTATTTTATTATATCAAGATGGCTACTTTCATTGTGTCATTCTCTATCGCACTTAATGAAATGGGTTATCAGGCCCTCTAAAATTATGAATAAGAATAATATCAGCAAGGAGATACTGATAAAAAAACTTAAACACTAGTTAAACAAGGTATGGATAGATTTAGTATCAAGACTAAAATATGAATGCAGTTTATTGTGAGGAATAAAATGGAGAACAAATCTTATTAATAACAAATGAATTTATATTGTCATTTTTACCATAGTACTTCCCTAAATTGGGGAATGTAGAAAAAACATTTAGAATATTTGGTAGTCCAGATGAAAAATTAAAAAATGCTGTTTATGTTACTTAACATTTATCTTATTGGTTGTATGCTATGAAATTTACTAACTCAAGATTAGCTTTATACACAGATGATGATTAATGATAAAATAATTATAATTGTTAATTAATATTTGTTAAATTTATTAATTATATATTATTCTTTTTATAACCTATATATTCTTATTTCAAATATAATAATCTAACTTTATTGTATCTTCAGAATTTTATATTATAATTGCACAAAATCCATTCAAATTCAATTTATTTTTTAAATCCAATTAAATTTAAATAGTTGATATAATAAAATTAAAATGAAGAATAAATCAATTTAAAACATCTGAGTATTTCATTATAATGATAATATTTCACTCTGTCCCCATTTGATAGGCTATCCATATTACCAAATTCCTTTTCGAACTTTGTTATTATAAGTAAATGTCCCTTCTCCATGTTATTTTCCATTTTTCCATTATCCTTTATAAATTCTTCCATCTTACCAATCTACTTCTCCATATCCATTTCTTTAATCATTTTCAAACTAAAATTAAGCTTAATTTTTATACATTTCCCTTATAAATCTTACCATCTGGCCATATATAAATTCCATATCCATTCATTCTATTCAACATCCATTCTCCTTTATACTATGAATTAATGTGAATCTTACTCTTTTTCCATCTTTCCAATAATATTCTCCATTACCATGAGGCATTCCATTGAGTAATTCTCCTTCATATTTCGAACCATCTTACCATTCAAAAATACCATAACCATTTTTTTCTCCATTTTAATAAGTGCCTTCATATCTTTGTCCATTATTCCAATATTCAATTCCTCTCTCAATATTATATAATTTATTACTCCATGTTATTTATCCTCAACCCAATCACCATTATATGTTGTTCCATCAATAGTTACATATTTTCCTATGCCCTAAGCCTTATCATTTATCCATTAACCTTCATAACTTAAGTTATTATTGGTATTATACTAATCTCCATTTTGTAAAACAATTCTTCCATAACCATGCTATTAATCATTGTACCATTCTCCCTCATAAATTGATCCAAAAGAATAGAGTTATTTTCCAAAACCATGTCTCCTTCCATCCAACCATTATCCTTAGTAAATCATTCTTATTACAATTTTATATATACCCTTCATCGATTTAAACTGGATCAACATAAGTAAGTGTTTGATCTTTAACGACTAGAAATGGAAAAGGACCTTAAATTGGCCAGAATAATTACCTAAAGAGTTAAATATCTTTATAGCAAGTGAAGTTTATTCATCAAAAATCTATCCTATTAAAGGAATGTATATATACATTAGCATTATTAATCAGAACTCCTCTATAACTCTTAATACATCCATAGTTCTCATCCTGTGCTTGATTTTAATTTTAAAGCATACATCTATTTTCTCTGATCTAATGGGTGAACTTGGAGTTTCATTTGATTCTTTGATTTTAGTTTATATTCCAATCTCTAAATTTTCATTATTTATATATATAGGAGCTGTTATTACAGTAAAGTGTTCCTTATCCTGTGTATTATTTGTACAACAAGTTCCCATCTTATTATTTTAATTTTTTATATATAAAATAATTTATCTAAAAGATTTCAATCTTTTAATTAGTATCTTACACTAAGAAAGAAATATAAATTATAAGCTAAAATTTTAATTTATTAATATCAACAATCTTATCTTAGTTTTCAATTAAAGGAAATTGAAAAAAACTCCAAATTATTTTTTCATTATCAACTTATTAATACTAATGAGATGAAAATTGATAAATAACACAACTTTTTTATAAATTGAATTTTAAAATCTAATTGAATTGAATATTTGAATTCATAATAAACTTAATAATTATATTGGTTTTTTGATATTCATTTAATTATCTAAACTTGTAATCCATATAACTTAACATAAAATTTAAAACTTCCATTTATAATCTCTTCTATATGAATTTATTCCTAAAGGGAATAATATCATTTACTATAGTATTTTATTTTCTAAAACTCAATAGTCTTTTCTAAGCAGTATATTCCAAGGTAAATTCTTGATTTAAATCAATTTTCAATGATCCTTAAGTTGACTTTTCATTTTTATATAACACTAAACTTCAAATATATTTATACATCCAGATTAATCCATCCAATAATTTAAAGTTCCTATTTTATATCCTTACTAATCTACATTGATCATTCCAAATGAAGCTGTCTATTATAATAATTATTATTTTTACAAGAACTTTTTCAAGTCTTTCTGAAAATTTGAATTTTACTTATGCATTATCATTTAATTTAAAAGCCCCTTCAACTAAAGCAACTCCTTCTTTATCACAAGAGAATTGAGTGAATCTTAATGAATATTTTAAATGCTTATCAGAGTTTGTTATATCAAACTTTTTACCAATTATATTAGTTTCCTAATTAATTCTATCATTTTAAACTTAATCATTTTATTGTTTCATTAATTATATTTCTCCTTCTTTTACTTATTTATTTTGTTATTATATATTTTCTTAAATACCCTATACCTATATGGATTTATTAAAATTTGTGTTAATTTTAGTATTATCAGAAGGTAATTAAAATTAAATTCTATCTTAATCATCATCTATTAAAGTTTTAGGATAGTAAATTATTTATTATTATTAAGGTTTTTTTATTTATTCTTTTGATTGTTCTTATAATTAGTCTCTAGAATATTAATATGAAAATTATTGCTATTTTTTAATATTTTAATTTCCATAATCTTATAATTATGTTGGATAAGTGTCAAAATTTAATTATTATTATGGATACTTATATTCATATTGATTAAATTCTACTTGATTTTAGTTTTGCTAATATTAAATTTATTTTTATATATTTAAGTCTTCTTATTTATTTTTGATATTATTGAAGTATTATTTAATTTTCAATTAATTGTTATATTCTTATTCATCTAAAAAATTCATTAACTCATATGTAATTCCGTTCAATTAATACTTAATTTCTTCTAGAATTTCTAATTATTTTTATTAAGGTAATCGAAATTAAGAATAATATATATCAATATAGTTGTTTAAATTACTTTCAAATGAATTATTAGAAAATAATCTTTATTGCTGCTCATTGATTTTAAATTAATCTTATAATAGTTGAAAATAGATTCTAAAAAGATATCCTGTCAATTTTTTTACTTTTAAATATTCTAAAATAAGGACTTAATTCTTTATTAAATCTGTTTTTCTTATATTTCAATATAGTCAGAAATACTATCTTATATCTGCATTCTGAATTTCTCATTCAATTGATTTAATTTTAAATTAACTTTTTTTTCAAATGTGTCTTAAGATTACACTTTATGCTGGTTATGATAATGTAACTATAAATCATGCCAATTAGTTATAATTCTATTGAATCTACACTCTTTTTCTATGCAAACTTGATTTTATTCAATATGTTTCATGTATTAAATAATTAAATACTAAAATATAAACAAAAAATAATACTAACACATTTTTTAAACCATCCTAATCCAATTAGATTATATTATCAAAAACATATTTAATTAACTAATTATTTCAAATTAATTTTTTAATACATATCTTTATATTATTGAGTAATTACATAAAATGATATGTATTATATAAGAACTTTTTAATCTTTATTAATTACTAAATAATATTAAATAAAAAAATTGAATAAGAAAAATTTCATTATTAAATGTTTTAAATCAATATAAAATTGAAACTTTTAATCCATATACTTTAACATAAAATTTAAAGTTTCCTGAAACTTTATCCAAATCCAAATATTCCTATATTATATTTAATATATACTTCAGTTTTTCCATTTATAAAATATAACATTCTTTCATTTGATGAATATGATATCATATACTCTTAATTTAAAGTTATTTTCAACTTTCCTTTATAAACCTAATTATTTGAAATAAGATCTAATTTTTATGATCAAATTTATACCTCCTATTTCATTCATACTATATTATTGGCTTCCTTTCATTTTTCCATCCTTATCAACATTTTAGATTCCTATTTCAGCTTACTTTAATAAATAGAATAAGTTACAAATGTCCTTTTTTGAGCTTCAGAAAATTTCAATCTAATTTCAGCATCTATTTTTAAAGTTAATATCCCTTCAACCAAACCAATACCTTACTGATGACATAGAAATGCTTGGTTATTTTATGAAAACTTGAGGTGTTTATGTGAATTTATTAAATCAAATTTCTTTCCAAAAAATACTTCTTTAGGAGGTGGTTTATAAACTACTCTGTTCTAAATACACTTAATTTATAATACCTTTCTTCTTTCTTTTTTTTTTATTTTTATTTAGGATTATCTTCATAATAATATTCTTATTTTTCTGTTTTTGGTACATATAAACTTTCTTTATTATTGGACTTATTATTTGAATATATTGGACTATTTGATGTTTCTGATGGTAATTAAAATCTTAATCTGTCATCATCTTGAGATGAAATATTTTCAGTATAATTAGATTAGTTTTATTATTTTTATTGAAATTATTTATATCCTTTTAAAGGAATATTATTTAAATCATCTTATTCGATTAATTGAGTAGATTATGATTATGAAATATTTTAATCATATTAAATTTATTGCATTTCATATTTCATTTATTCTGCCTCATTTGATATAAATTCAGTTTAATAATGATTTTGTTATATTACATTAGGTTTTATTATAAACGATTCAGAAATTGTTGAGTCGTTAAATTCTGGTACATTCTATTAGTAATGAATAATAGATTGTTAATTTTGATTTTCTATTATAAAATTCTTTTCTAATAAATTCAGAAAATCATTTTCAATTACACTTAATTTAGACTAAATTTCGCAAAGAAAAAGAGCTACTTACTCTTATTGAGATGTTTATATTTATCCATAATATATTTCTATATATTATTATAGATCAGCTTCTATAAAGTGTTGATTTGATAGACTTTATAATTAATAATCGAAGTAAATTTGATCTTAAATAATATTTAAGTATGTACTATAAAATTAAATTCATAATTATACTTCTTAAGAAATTCAAATAGTTCTTAAATTTTAAAAATAATTCTATCTTCATATTATTGAATTAATTGATAAATATCTTCTTAAACTTTCATCCTTTATTATTAATTATATTGATTATATTTAAACGCAACTTTGCTTTCTAACTTTTATTTTGGAATAACTTTATGATTCAATTGATTATGTAATTTTAATAAATCCCAGCTAGTTATAATTCTACTGTAAGGACATTGCATTTCAACACAAATGAAAGAGTCATTTTGTGAATATTATTAAATTAACATTAAATATAAAAAATAATAATAAATAAAAAAATATGCAAATCCTGCAATAAATATTGATAGAATAAACATTTATTCTTTAATTTCTATTTCATACTGATAAATTTTAATATCAATAATTTCCATATATCTTCAATTATATATTAGATTATTTCTGAATTAAAAATAATTTTGTACATTTAACTAATTCTTTATAATTCTAAATTTATTTTAATTAGAATTTTTTCATGGGATATAAAGATTAATTCTATAATAAACTTACTTATTTTAAATGATTTAGATTATCTTTATCATTAAATTCTTATAAGTTCATTTATTAAAAGAATACTATATAATTTCAAACAATTCTAATTAATAAAATAATTTTAAATTATTTAATATTTCTATTAAGTTATCACAATTATAAGCTTTTTGTTATAGTGTATTATGTAATACTATTATATAATTGATAATTGAATTTCATGTCTCTAATTAATAAAAATTTTATTATATAATATACTTATTAGAATCTATCAGTTTTTTATAGTTTCATTTAAAAGGTAAGTCAATAGATAAAAAATTAAATTATTCTAGATATCAGATTTTCAAAATTTATTTTCATATTCTTTGATTTTACCCTATATTAATATAAATCTATGATATATTCGTTATAAAGTGATATCAATTCAAATATATATATTTTAATTTTAATGGATAATCGTTTGGAAAAAAATGTTAACAAATTGATTGAACGCTACAAGAAAACTAGCTTATAAATAGATTAAATGATATAACCAGAATCATAAAATTAACCACCTATTATGGTTTATCATACTAGGTCGAGATAAAGCAGGGCTAATATTAATGATGAGTAATTGTTGCATTCCTAAAAGAAATTAGAGAGAGCTCTTCTAGAGAGAAAAAAAATCATTCAATTGAACAAATAAGTAGACTTAGAGAAACCTTAAATGCAAAGGAGAATTAAGAGAAGGAAAAATAAGAAAGATTATTGATACTTAATAAAGAATTGAAAGTAATATTTAATATTGAAATTTAGATGACTTTAAAGGATTATATTTAAGCAAATAAGGAATTAGAGGGTAAGTTAAGTTTGAGAGAGAGAAACATTAAATAAATAGAATTTGAATTAAAATCTCTTTAAGATAGTTTAGCAAAGTCAGAAAATAATCAAAAAGATATAAAATTAAAGTGTGAAAGTCAAGATAAAATAATAGAAGAATTAAAATAATAATTACATGCTTCCCGTTAATAATTATAATCAAAGAAAGATAAAATTTAACTATTAAAAAAGTAGATTAAATAATAGGAAAAATAATATGAAGAATAGAGTCTAAATTTTGGAAAGGAATTAGAACGTGTATAAAAATTATGTGAAGAGTTTTCAACTGAAATGTATATTTGTAATATTATTAAATAGAAAAAATTAAGCAGAATAAAACAGAGATTAGGAAGATGAAATTAGATAATTAAAAAATGAATCTAATTCAAAAGATGAATAAATTATATACTTTGATTAATTATTATAAGATATAAGATTTAGAGATGAAGATAATTAAAAGTAAATAGAGTACTTATCTAAACTATTACAATCTTAAAAAGATTAAACATAATAATATTTAAATAAATATGAAGAATCTTAATCATATTTAAATAAACTTTAATAAAATTAATAAAATCTTACTATGAATTTTGAATAAGAAATTATTAAAATTAATAATTAAAATAAAGATCTTTTTGATAAAAAAAAATAAAAAATTAATGAATATAGATTAAAAATAGAATAATATTAAAATAAAAATAGTGATCTTTAAAGACAATTAGACATTTCAGATAAGAAATGTTAAATTTAAGAATATGAATTAAAAAAATTAACTCAAATTTCATAAGAATTGAAAACCATTAATGATCAAAATAATCAAAAATAAAATCTTAATGAATCAAGAATTAATTAATTACTCTTGGAATTATCAGAGTAAAAATAAATTAATTTTAATTAAAAAGATATTATTACAGAATATGAATAAAAGTCATAATAACATAAGACTATTATTCAATAGGTTTAATTTATTTAATTATATTTTAGCTAACTGAGGAAAATTAAAATCTTTCTGACTCTCTTATTTAAATACAAAATTATACTAAAAATTTAGAATTTGAATTTTAAGAAGAAAAATAATAAAAGGAAAAATAAATGGATGAAATTGAATAAAAGATAGACTTATTATTTGAATAACTTTAATCTACAAAAGATGAATTAAAAGATTCTAAATAAAAAGAATAAGATTTGAAGACAAAATTAAAATAATAGGAAATCGAAATTGAAAGTTAAGTATAAAAATCTTTGAAGTATAAATAATAGACAGATGTACTTAGATAAACCATTAAAAATGTAATTATATTTTAATTTTAAAGTTAGAAGATAAATTTAAGATTTATGATACTTAAACATAATAAGTGTAAATTTAATAATAAAAATAAGAAGAATAATAAAATTAATAAAAATTAAAAGTTTTAGAAGATATTTAATCATTAATCAAATAACATAGAAAAATATGATAATTTATTAGATTTTAAAATATATAAATTTAGTTATTTACTAATATTATTACTATTTATTTTAATTTTATCAAATTAATATTTTAATATATTTTAATCTAAAAGTGAATAAATTGAAATTGATTGAAAATCTCATAAAATATATATTAATGATGTTATTTTAATCAATTAATTTCTCTTTGCTTTGCTATAAGTGCTTTAATTTATTTTATGTCAATACTCCATTATCCAAATGGTATTATATATTTTAAGTATGCATAAAGAGATGGTTTCAATGATTACTCAGTAATTCCTATTAAATATGTTTATTAATATTTTGGATATAATTAAACTAATTCTTATTCATTCTTTTGTACAATATCAGCAAAATCAGCAATTTCTTAAGGCTTTTTAACAAATAACATAATATAATAGAATTGTTTACCTTATTATAAATATTATTTATAAATTCTTATTACATCAGCTATGTCTAATACAATAATTGGATCTTTTATTTCTATTTTATCATAAGTGGAATTTCCAAAATTTTTAATTAAATCTTTTGATAATTTAATTTCTGGAATATAACATAATATTTCATGAACTGTTTTAGGAGGTTAAGTGATATTGCATCTATGAGTCCATTTGATAAATGCTCTATTACTTCTATTTGTTAAGATTGAATTATGAAAATTAATTTTGGATGGACCACATTAAAGATCACAACATGTATCATTTTTTCTAGGGAATACAACTTTGCAATCTCGTTTAGAAAGTCTTTTCTTTTTTTTAGGTTTTAAAGCTTCTTTTAATAGATTTTTAAATTTCTCTTTTTCCATATTTTACAATTTCCTTCTCTAAACTTATGGAGTAATGAAAGATGGAGGTGAATTAGCAATACTATCTGCATATTCCTAAATGTATTTATTCATATATTTACACTGACAGCACATTTAAAATTATTATCTTAATAATCAAAATGAAATTAATCTAAAAGACCTTTTTCTTTAGCATCTTAGAGAGCAGTTTCTAAAATAAATACTACATCATCTCTAATTTCAGGAAAGGCTATAGAAACTTTAGAATAAGATTATGTAGTCTGTTATTTTTTAATGGCTGGTAGACTCTTTCTAGATTTAGAATCTAAAATAAATTTTGTTGGAAGAATTTATATTTTTTCTTTCCATTAATAATGACAATCATCTAATACACTTCTTGTAAATGTAAGATCTGTAAATTATGATATTTATTCTAGTTTATTACTTGATATTAAACTTAAGAAGGTAAATGTTATTATAACATTATCACCATCAGTTTAAAAGTTAAATTCATTTTAATTTTATTTCATCAATTATTTACATTTCTTTAAAGAATGTATAAGCCATTCTTCATTAGGATTTAATTTATTTTCATTAACTCCAAATACTTATGAATATAATTTAATTACTGAAGGTGTACATGTAAAATTAAAAGTAAATTCAAGATCATATCCTGATTTTTCTTAATTAATTTACTAAATAATACATTTAATAGATAATTAACCTTTTTATTTATCACAAAATTAAGTTGATGTTAAAAGTGTTTATATTATAAATAGTAATAATTTCTTATCTCCTGCTACTATATCTGGAATCCCACTTTCAAAGTTTAAATTAATAATATTAAAATGTTCATATAATTTTAGAACCATAGATTCTATTATATTACAAATGGAAATTTTAAGATAAAACTAACAAATTTCTTGTTTTTAATTTTTCATTATTGATCTTACTTAATGTTCTAAATGTAAACATTCTGATAAACATTATCCTAAAACACTTAAGTCAGATTCTTTAATCATATTAAAAGCTCTTAAATTATTCCATTTTGTATAATCTTAATTTAATTAAACATATAACTTATTTATTTATTCGTACATTTATTCAAAAAAAGAATTTTCTTCACTAAAGAAATGTGATTAAATTAAAATAAAATTTCCTTACCAAGGCTTAATATAATAATCAATTATTTCTTTTTCTTAATTCTCCAATTATATTATCCCATAGTATTTCCTTTTTATATAATTGCTTAATATTTATTAGGATTCTTGATTGAACTTTATTGACTTATTTGAAAATAATTCATTCAAATTTTCATCAAAGTATAGAATATGATGAGGTAAATTAAGAAGTATACTATCCTATTCATATTTATGAGAGTTGATATTACATATTTTAGAATAAAGAAATCTCTTTAAGATTTCAATTGCTCTCATTAGGGCAATAAAAAAACAAAGTATATAAATATGATTCAACTATCTAATGATCCCAATTTAAAATATTACTTACATTGGCCAATAAGGTACTAAAACTAAATTAGTGATGCAAGTGAAGATATGAGAATAAATGCAATGATTATTTATTTGAACTTATTATGCCAAATATAATATAGCTTAGATTAAGAATCTCCATTTATGTTTGTTTCTGTAATAAAAATATGTTGCTATAACAACACTGCCAATAGTGACATAATTACAATAAAATATGATCTTCATAATTATTATTACTGGATATAAATAGAGACCACTAAATTTAGAAAGTCTAAAATTTTGCTCATGTTTTTCATACATAAATCTTCCTGTAGAGGATATTTAGTATTTATCCATTATTTAATTTATAATCGAATTTTACTCACTTAAATAATCTTATATAATTACTTCTATGAAAGTAATTAGAGTTGATTGCTAATTTTGTTATATTCACAATTGATCTATACAATTTTATTCAGTTATTAATAAAACTATGTATAATATTTATTAGAAAATGATTATTTGATAAATTCAGCTAATATTCAAGATTATATTATATGGTTATTTTTTATCTTCATATTTAATAACTAATATTGAATTAACAAATAGATATAGATGCCATATATAATAAATTTTAATATATTCTTAAATAATTTATTTGAAAAATGAATAGTTACCAATTTATTTATCATAAGTAATATTGATTTGAAGTAAATATATAGTAATTTTTTGAGTAAATTACAAATGAAGAAATAATAGTATTAATTAATATCATTTATAACTTTATAATCATGTTATAAAGAATTGCAAAAATTTTCATTTTTTTTTGATAAATATATTTTTTAGACTTTTAAAATTTCCTAGGTCAATTGTTTCTTTAACAGAAATCAAATATTCTAAGTGGTATTCTAAATATTTAAATTCATATAAAAATCAATAAATAATCATGAATAGCTTTATGAATACAATTACTAAATTAGATGGATTCTTTGTTTCTTTCAGTCCTTCATTTGGGTTGGGAGAATAAAAAGTATTTTATAAATCAGTTTGGGGTGGGATGGCTACTATTATAATCTTAACATTTGTGTTTGTTTACTCAATAAATTAATTCATTTTATGGGGATCAGGTGATATGATATATAAAATTTCATCATAATCAAAAACAATTAATGTAGGAAGCCATTTAGAATCACTTTTCTAAAAAAATGATCCAATTTAATATCTAGACATTCAATTCGAGAGTTCAATAAATCCATTCGATAATAATGAAATGATCATTCTCCCATTACTTTATGCAAATATAGAAGAAACATTGTATTTATTAGAATACTAAGATGATGGTTTTTAAAGTTTATATTTGGAGTTGAATAATTAACTTTTTAATGATTTTAATATAATTTTAGTTAAATGCATAGGTAATGAAGAGTATTTAAATGAAAATTAAAAATGTGCAAGTTAAGAATATAGTGATTAATTCTTTAATTAAATTGGATTACTATCAATAGTAACAATTTATAACGAAGAATTTGATTTTTCAACAAAAACTTATTCTGATACTGAAACATATGTTGATTTACCATTTGATACAATTTTAAGTAGTGAAGTAAGAATTTTTACAAATTATGAAGTTATTGAAATAAATTAAGGATTTTTATTTTAATAATCTGAATAATATATAGTAAATCGTGGATCTTCTGCTTAAATTTACACTTATACTAAAGATTATCATAAAAAATTATATGAAAGAGATTTAGGTGTTCTAGAAGTTATAGGTTCAGTTTATTTATAAATGAATCCTACAATATTTTATGTAAGAAATTAATATCCAACCATAAGTGAGGTCTTGGCTAATATAGGTTCAATAATTTAAACAATATTGCTAATTAGATATATGTTTTATGCTTTGAATAGAAAATAATTAAATTCCTATATCTAATCTTAGATATTGTCTAATTACTATCCTGAATGGAAAGATATTAAGAAAATCAAAAAGAATAAAATCAGTTCTTGTGTTTTAGATGATAAAAAGATAAATAAAACAAGTATTTAGAAATTTGAGAAAGAAGTTACTGAGATTTTAAATCTCAAATTTGATTACATTAATTTAATATATGAAATACATCAAATGTAAAAGATTTTATAATTGATAACACCATCAGATCTACTATTGAATATTCATTCAAATTAATCTAAGTTATAATTTTAAGCAGATTAAGATTCAAATGAATTTAGCATTTAAAATGCATGGTCTTCATATGATGATTATTCAAATACAATTAAATAGAATAATTTAGATCCATTTTTATTTAGTTATTATTGGAAAACAAAGATGAAGGATAATGATATTGATAAAATATCATCTCCTGAAAATGAATAATTATAAAAATAATGTAAACCAACATAAATAAAGGAAAATGTAGATTTAGTTGTTGATGAATTAAGAGTTTAAGATAGTAAAATACGACTTGAGAATAATGAATAAATGATATAAGATTGAATAATAAAATTATTAATAATAATATAATAATATAATAATTTATTTATTAAATTTTATTATTATAATTTATAATCTATAGTTAAGAAAAGATGAACACTTTACAATATTTCTATTAAATAAATCATAATAATAATGAAAATGAGCTGATAATAGATTAAACTAAAATGACAGATTTTAAGGCAACATGTTGGATTCTAAGCTTTTAACTTTAAAGTTCATAATCCTTTTATTTACATGCTGAACTTTAAAAGGTTTTTTAAGAGTAATTTAAAATTGAAAATTAAGTATTCTATAAATTATACTCAGATTTAAAAAATTATGATACTGAGATATATTAATACAATAAATCTTTTGTGTTAAATGGGATAATACTATTTAAATATGGAGAATGGAAAAATTTGTTATAAAATTAAATTTTTAGTTTACAATTTAGAAGATGATCAAATGGAATCCTTCATTTCATTAGCTGAAACTATAATGTTTAATGATTTCAAAAAATATCTATACTTAATTTTAGTAAGATGCAAAACTTGTTCTCTATTTCATCCATTAAATTAAGAAAATTAAGATTTAATAAAAACTAAAATAAAAAAAATATTTAATTTTTAGAATTTATCATCAAAATCTGAATAATTTAATCAAATTAATGAAATTTAGATATTTGAAGAAAAATATATATAAATAAAAAAGAATTATTACTAATTTCAATTTATTTTAAAATAACTTGATGGTGATAAACTTCAATTAAGATTATACAAGACTGAATATGAAGAAATAGAAAAAAATAATCTAATGAAAATTGGGTAAGATAATTTATACTATTAAATAGATTTTTTATTTAAGCTAATAATAAATCACTAAATTGCACAATATTTAATCAGTATTTATAGGTGTATTTCTATTAAAATAAGGATTTCTACTATTTAAAAAATTAATATTATTCATTAGAGTAATATTTGATAGAATAATCTATAAAATTATCTTTATCTACAAAACTATTCACTTTATTAAACATTGCTAAAGGAATTTCTTTCCTTCATCAAAATAAAATAATTCATTCATACATTAATTTAAAATCTATATATGTAATCCCTAAATATCGTACTAGCCCATATATTGGTCATCTTGAAAAAGCATATTGTTAAATGATTTAAAGTGAATATAAATATCAAAATCTAAATGAATATACTCCTCTTGAATTAAAAAATAACACAATTAAGTATCCAAATAAAAAAACTGATATTTATTAATTTGGAATTCTAATGTTATCATTTATATTTGAAGTATCTAATGAAGAACTATATAATTTCAGGTTAGAATTATTTAAAGAGAGAATATTTAAAAGTGGTCATAATGAAATAATGTCAGAAATTTATCAGTTATTTATTTAATGTATTCATATTAGAACTATACAGGTTTATAAGAACCTTATTTATGTCGATCTACTATTGAAGAAGTAATTAAAACTTTGAAATAAATAATTGAATTGTTGGATACGTGATATTAGAATTATAATTTTATCGATTGAATAAATTGAGAATTCTAAATTTTGTTAATGTATATCTATCAAATTCAATTAGATTAGAATTCTAATTGATTTAAATTGATTCAGAAACTTATATTCAATCCATGAATAATTTAATTATCAATTAATTACTTTATTTTATTAATTCTATTTCTCTTTAATATTATAGATTGATTTCTAGGATAAATAAAATATATTATATTTTTATTTAATAAAAAAGAAACTTAAAGATTATTTGAATAAATATATATATCAAATTAATGACTCATATGTTTAAGTTCTAGGCCCTTAACTTGTTTTAAGTTCTAATAAATAAAGAGGACTTACTTCTAAAGGAAGATTGACTTGTAAGATTTCGTTTGACTTGTTCTTGTGCTGCTAATAAATTGAAATCATCATTTGTTCCTGAATTATAGTTTATAATACTTGTTCTTCTTTGTAAATTCTCTCTATATTTTTTAACTCGTTCAATGTCATTTACCCATGTTTTTCTGGAGTATGCAGAACTTGCTGATTGTAAACGCTTTAGAATAGTTTAATTCTCTGAACTTATCTTAAACTGTTCTCTTCTTCTTAATATTTCTAATGAACCATGTGTTGGAGGTTACTTTAATGAATTATTTCTTTATTGGATTTCCATCATTTTTCTAAGTAATTTGCTATTTTTATCCTAGATTTCTTAATCATTTGCTAAGTTAGATATTTAAGAACTTACTGTTAGTGTATTTATTGACTAATTTTGATATTGAATGTCCTGGTCTCCATGGTTAAGAGTTATTTACAAGAGGTTTAGAATTTTATATATTATTCAAATGCATAAGTTGCTCCTTATATAATGAAATGGAAAACTCATACTTAAGCAATTTTTTTCTTGAAACATATAGGATTAGAATAAATGAGGTTCCACATTATAAATAAATTAAATGACTGAAGTAGAAAAACAAAAATTTCGAAATGACTCAGAGTTTTATGAAATTGTGCGAACTTTTCATGAATTAGTGACAGAGATCAATAAAAGTTAGTAATCATTATATTAGGTTTTCATAAAGGAAAAAAGCAATATCATAAAAAGAATAATCATCATATGAAATAAGTACAAATTCAGAAAAAAACGAAACAAATATAAAAAAAACCAATAAATTTAGAATTTGGAAGGAATCAATATCACATTAAAATAGCATATAAGATTTTTTATTTGAATTCTACATCAGAAAACTCTTTAATCTCAATGGACTAATGGAATCCTCTACAATAATCAATGAAAATAGTTAAATAACCAGAGGATATAGATATTAGCAAAAAATATGTTAAAATTGTAGAACAATAATTAGAAAAAAAAGAAGCAGCTTGAAATTAATATTTATATATTATCTAAGAAACAGAAACTAAAAAATTATATAATGGCAAATTTTAATATTGTAATTATTAATACAATATAAATTGTCATAAATCTTTAGAACTTTCTATGAATCCACCAATTTCTTTTGTTTCAACATCTTAATCTATTATATTATTTTCTTTTAGTTAATTTATATGTTCAATTAATTTTCGTTGCATATTTAAAAATCTTTTCTTTGCATTATTTTTAGGAGAACCTGCTGGAGAAACATGTTTTGATAATTACTTTTCTGATTCCAATTTAAACTTTAAAGCATAGACTTTGCACATCTCTTCTGGAGTATGTTAATCTATCAAAAGTTCTTCTATATATCCTGTTTCAACCCTGAATAGCCATCCATGGACCATTACAGCTAAGAATGTTAATTTAAATTAATTTACGATTTCCCTTCTACCAAGCCTTTTATACTATTGGATTCTTCCATATATTCATAACTTAAGCTCTTACATTCAACTAACTAAGACAATTAATTTTATCATTTTCATCAACAAAGGATTCTATCAAGTCTGCATGTTTCTCATAAACTAACTTTATTTAATTTAACCATAGATCTAGTAATCCTCCAACAGAATCTTATGTCATAGCAGCCTTTACTCCACCACAACAAGTATGTCCCATCACTACAATATTATGTATATGTAAATGTTCAACTGCATATTGAATAACACAATTAAGCTTTAGGTATCAAAGAGACTCTTACATTTAAATCTGTAGGAATGACTAAGTTGGCAATATTTCTATGAATAAATATTTCTCCAGGATCAGTCTCTGTTAATTCATTTGGAGGAGCTCTTGAATCAGAACATCCAATTAGTAAATATTTAGGACTTTATCCTTTTGATAGGGTCTTAAAGTAATTGGGGTCTTCTGACAATTTTTTTGCTACATATCTTTTATTTCCCTCTAAAACTCGATTGTAGTGATTGATTTCTTATATACTGTTGCTTACTATTTATTGATTCATTGTAAAGATAAAATATTATTATTTATTCTGTTGGATAAATGATGAATATAAATTACACTAAATTACGTTAATCCAAATAGCATATCTAAAATTTAAAAACAGATTATATTTAATTATATTGAGATCAGTTTATATAATTATTAAATAAAAATTAATATATGAGAATGATTCAAAAATACTCTATATAATTGAATAAGTTGCAGACAATTAATGTCTTAATTATTGATCTTTTCAAGAAATTTGTATATAACTTAGCCTAATTTACATTGTTACATAGTAATTTTGATTAAATTTAGAATTTCTTAATAACTGAATTTGTATTTGATAAATTAAAATTGGATTTCGGTTGACAATATTAATATTAATTAAGAGCATATCATTTCACAAAAAACTTATGTATTAAGAAATAAAGAATATATTATATCTAAAATAAAAATATTTAATTTGTTAATATTGTTATTCTATTCAATCTTTTTTAGCATATTTTAATAATGGATTATTTTAAGTTTACTTTGAAAATCTAGATGGTTTTAATTATGGTGATGGTGAAAATACACTGGATTTTTTAGTTGGAGTTCCAATAGTCTATGCACTATCAACAGACTCAATTTTTCCTTTAATTAAAGGAGAATCGGCTCCGAAAGCCTTTTACGAATCAATTTATTTTTATTATTTAATTTATTTCTACATAACTAATCCTGGAGATTAGATAGGTGATTATAGAGGAGAATTCTTATTATTTTTTGTATAATCGAATTACGAATAACTAAAATATAATAAAATGTACTTATCATTCATTTAAAGCATCATAGATTGAATTTAAATTTGTTCATCAATTTCATCGAAACTATTATCTTAATTTTCATCTTCAATCATTTATCTAGCTGTATCATATAAAAAAGGATGATTAAGACATCGTTCAGTATTGATTCTCTTTTTTGGATCTTTCTCAAGCATTTATTTAAGTAAACCTATAGCCTATTCAGGAGCATTCTTTAACTATTTGATATCAAAATTAATTTTGGCTTCTCTATTTTATTTTACTACTGTAGAATAACTTTTTCCATTAAAAGCAGATATTCCAGTAAGCAATAAATAAAATACTAATCCAAGACTATAAATATCACAAATAGAAGAATATTTAGATTTCATATCCTTTATATTGATAACTTCTGGTGCCACAAAACCTGGAGTTCCACATCTACAAAATAAATAAACTGGTTCATTCACATAAGTTGCCAATCCAAAATCAGCAATTACAACTGATTCCATCTTTCTTGATAGAATAGTTAAATTTATACTTTGGTTTTTTGAATATTATGTTCTCTAGTTTCAAATCTCTATGCATAATCTCTTTTTTATGCATTTCTTATAGTCCTAAAAGGATTCCCACAATTATTTGTTATATTTACTTTGTATTGATTTAAACTTTATCCTTAATTAAATCATATAATGACCCTCCCTCTAATAATTCCAGAGTTACATACAATGAATTACTAGTTTCGTAGACTTCATATAATTTCATTAAATGTGTATTATTTAATTATCTCATTATAGTTAATTCATTTATTATAGCATTTTTTCCATTTTCTTCTTAATAAGCAGCCTATTTTGCAAATGCCTTTATTGCCAATTATTAATTATCTTCAATCCTTTCTGCTTAATAAACCTAATATTATAATGATTTTTTACAGATGCAAAATTTCCTTTCCCTATTTTTTTATAAACTCTGAACATACTATGAAATTACCATTAATTAATTCTTTCTCCAAGATACGATCTCCATTCAATAATTTGCTAAGCGGCTGCATTAAGTCTCAATTTTATCATATTGTCTTCACAATCTCTTAAAAATTGTAATCCTATAATGGGACCTAAACTATCATCATCCTTATCTTTTTTTAGAATAGGTTTTCTCAATATTTCAAATTTCACATCAAATTCAAGTCTTAAACACTTATTAGGTTGGGAGACATTCTAATATAACTCATTTTTTAATTACTTTTGAAGAGAGTATATATTAATCATATCCATAGAGGACTCTAATCTTTCCATTTTCTTTGGTAAACTCTCNAAAATATAATAAAATGTACTTATCATTCATTTAAAGCATCATAGATTGAATTTAAATTTGTTCATCAATTTCATCGAAACTATTATCTTAATTTTCATCTTCAATCATTTATCTAGCTGTATCATATAAAAAAGGATGATTAAGACATCGTTCAGTATTGATTCTCTTTTTTGGATCTTTCTCAAGCATTTATTTAAGTAAACCTATAGCCTATTCAGGAGCATTCTTTAACTATTTGATATCAAAATTAATTTTGGCTTCTCTATTTTATTTTACTACTGTAGAATAACTTTTTCCATTAAAAGCAGATATTCCAGTAAGCAATAAATAAAATACTAATCCAAGACTATAAATATCACAAATAGAAGAATATTTAGATTTCATATCCTTTATATTGATAACTTCTGGTGCCACAAAACCTGGAGTTCCACATCTACAAAATAAATAAACTGGTTCATTCACATAAGTTGCCAATCCAAAATCAGCAATTACAACTGATTCCATCTTTCTTGATAGAATAGTTAAATTTATACTTTGGTTTTTTGAATATTATGTTCTCTAGTTTCAAATCTCTATGCATAATCTCTTTTTTATGCATTTCTTATAGTCCTAAAAGGATTCCCACAATTATTTGTTATATTTACTTTGTATTGATTTAAACTTTATCCTTAATTAAATCATATAATGACCCTCCCTCTAATAATTCCAGAGTTACATACAATGAATTACTAGTTTCGTAGACTTCATATAATTTCATTAAATGTGTATTATTTAATTATCTCATTATAGTTAATTCATTTATTATAGCATTTTTTCCATTTTCTTCTTAATAAGCAGCCTATTTTGCAAATGCCTTTATTGCCAATTATTAATTATCTTCAATCCTTTCTGCTTAATAAACCTAATATTATAATGATTTTTTACAGATGCAAAATTTCCTTTCCCTATTTTTTTATAAACTCTGAACATACTATGAAATTACCATTAATTAATTCTTTCTCCAAGATACGATCTCCATTCAATAATTTGCTAAGCGGCTGCATTAAGTCTCAATTTTATCATATTGTCTTCACAATCTCTTAAAAATTGTAATCCTATAATGGGACCTAAACTATCATCATCCTTATCTTTTTTTAGAATAGGTTTTCTCAATATTTCAAATTTCACATCAAATTCAAGTCTTAAACACTTATTAGGTTGGGAGACATTCTAATATAACTCATTTTTTAATTACTTTTGAAGAGAGTATATATTAATCATATCCATAGAGGACTCTAATCTTTCCATTTTCTTTGGTAAACTCTCCTTAGATGTAAAGTCTTTCATTTAAAATATTAAAATCGTTTGGAATAGGTCTCCACAGTTTTTATTACATCAAAAATTTGAATAATAATGAATAAAGTATCTAAATACAAATCTCGATTTGAACTTAATAAATAAAATTTGTAATAAACAAATCAAAATTTATAGAATTTAATTTCATTTACAGATTATTGTTTTCTAGAACCAATTATAATAAATATATATAAAATAAATTTTGATTTTTAAGATTAAAGACTAAAAATTAAAATTTTTAAAAATTATCGAAAAATAAAATTAATTCAAAATTTTCTAAATGTTTATTCTTACTACACCTTTATATGATGTGACTTTGTAGGAATATTTCTTACATTTAATGACTATTTCAATTAATCCATCTCATGAAAATATTGAGTTTGTCTAAATTCTTTTATTATATACTCGTCTCTTGAATTTTCTTAGACTAAATTTTATTAGAACTATCCTAAAATTTATCCCATCTCATAATATGATTTCCCTTGTAATTATCTGACCAAAAATATATATATAAGACTTTTAGTAAAATCATGAGAATTACGGACATGCTAACTAAAATTAAATATTATTTAACTTAAAAAGGTCCACAAAAACTACATTTGGATATTCATCTATTAATTATTCAACACACTGATAATCATCTAATACTAATCCACCTAATAAGGGAACAGGTACATTCAATAATTCAATATTTTTTGGAGGTATTGAAGCTACCATTTAATGAATCCATTTCACATGTTTAAGAAAAAGCATAAGTATTGCTCCTAATTATTATACATTTTATGCTACAAATATCACAGATCTCTCTAAAATGATATTTATTGCAACTAATCCAATACTAAGTGCATTATTTAATATTTTTAATTATTTCACATGGTAATCATGAAAATCATAATAGGATTATGGTATTTATTGACTTGGAATTTATATAGGTAGAGTTTCAAAAAGTGGACATTTTTAAATGTATTATGTAAATGTTAAATTATTAAATCTCTCCTCTTTTGCACAATCTAATTAATTTAATTAAATACTCATGACTTCTATTAAAAAATCAATAAAATATTTTATTAAAGGTAAATATGAAACTATACAAAGTACTCTCTCACATTTTAAATAACTATTTTTTGATGGACAAATATCTTATATTGATAAACAAATACAATAAGCTAATTGATTACTATTATACTCTATAATAAATTAAATTATTACATGCTTTTTCAAATGACTCTGATGTTTTAATTGGTAAAATAAAGCAATTTGGATTATTTTCTGATACATGTCTTTTAAAAAGGATTTCATTAATTTCACTTTAAGAATCTGATAACTTTTTCTATACATCTTTTGCTCCATATGGAAATACTAAATCAGGTAATAATTATTCAAGATGACATTATCCATATTAATATAGTATCTCTGTTTTGCCAATAGTAGAATTTCCAATTAAATAAATACCTTCATAAAATTTACAAATCAGATGTCTATTCTATTATGAAAATTTTTCCATCTTATTATTAATGTTTTGATAACTCTAAATTTTTTTAACTCCTCCTCCTTCATCAGTATCAACATGAACACTAAACGTATTTTTTGTTGATAATGGAGGTCTATTATAGAAAGATGTTTTGCGTTGACTATTCTAAGAATTTGAAATTGAAGTACTCACTTTTGTCTCTACTCCTTTAATATTTCATCATTTATCTTACTAGTATGTGTTCTGGATGCTTTAGACCCAACTAAGTGATCTACATTAGTTTTTTTAGTTAGCATATATAATGGGATTGGATCGTTATTTTACATTAATTTAATTTTGTTAATAAATAAATTGAACAAACAAATAATAAATGAGTATTAAGTATTTATTAATCATCTTATATATAAGAGTATTTATTTTCAAGAACTAAATAAGATAAATTAAATAAAATCTATTACTTAAATTAGTATATGAGAAAATATTTAATTAAATCAAAATGTTTTAAACCTATATAATTCTAAACCTTCTTTATTCTTTTTTTCAATTAAAGATATTAACTCTTTTATCTTCTAGGTTATTTTCTTCCTTCTTAATATAGGAAATTGCTTATCTTCCTCTTATAAACATTATTGATTTTTTCTTGAAGGTCTTATATTATGAACTAATCCAACTACACTAAAATATAGGTTTGTTATTTCTTGTGATTAAATCATATATTTTTATTTAAACAAACCTCTAAATGATAAATTATACATCCAATTATCATAAATATTATATTTAGTATAAGAAATTAATAAATTTAACTATTTAAGTATTATAATAGATATAAATTATGCAATAATAAGAACTACTAAAGTTAAAAGTAAGTACATAATAATATTTTATTATGTAATTTCTCTTTATTCATTATTAATAAACCTGAATTATTATTATTAAATCATTTTTATATTTTTTGAATTCTTAAATAGTAATAAAATATAGGGAGTGTTTTTAATTTAAGCTGTTTAAATTATACAAAAATCTTCTAATTTAGAATTATATCTGCATAAGACATTATTTTATTCTAAAATCATGTTACAACTGTTTGAGTAATTCTTATTATTATGATAATTCATTATCTATTCAAAATCTGTTATGTTAAAACCAGTATAAATCTCATCAAATATCGAATAAATAGATTATTATAATTAATCATAAAGTTTACTATAAATTATTTTTCCTTAACAATTAATTACAATTAATGTAGTTTCTGAATCTACTAATTTGAAAGCTGATGTTTAATTAAAATCTATATCTCTTGCAATAATACCTTCAAATGTATTATTTATATTAATTAAAGTAGATGTCATAGCTATTCTTATTCCTCCAGAAAATATTTCATAAGGATTTCCATAGACAATAATATCTAAATTATTTGAAACATTCTTTGTTTAATTTAAATGATACAAGTACCAAGGTCTTGAATGTGGCATGAATCCAGAGTTAAAGTAGAATCCTTAACTTATAGTATAGAATTAAGCCTAATTGGCATGGCTAAAATATAAAGCTTATGAATTTTCAATAGCTGTCCTAAATTACGTCAATGTAGAAGTTACAGCAAATACGTACTTTAACTGATCAATATGAGTTTAATTAAAATCATCTCCAAAAAGCCCAAAACAAAATGAAGAACTATAACAAAATGAATCATTAGTATTAGGTTGATTTAAACATTAATAAGGTATAACAGTAGAATAATTTGTTTTTTGTATAAATTTGTTGAGAGATTTAACAATTTAAATTTATTATGAGGCTGAGTTGATTAAATATTGAAGATTAGCCTTATGTATCCAAACACTATTCAATTATTACAAAGTTTATTTGAAAAAAATCTTTTCAGATGATTCTTCTATTGTTTTCTTAACAATTAATTAACCAACAAGAATTGAAGAGGCTAATAATATAAATACCAAAATTGAACTTACTATTTGTATAAGTAAAATTTGATTCTTAATTCTTAAATTGTTGTTGATATACCAAAAATTTTGTTATTTTAATTTATTCAAGATCATACAAGTTAATTTCTTTGAGTTTTCCTAATAAAACTAAATTAGTTTTTATTATTAATAATTGTGAATTAATGATAATAATAAAACTATTAATTATAAATTTCTAATTTGTTAATAAAGTTAAAGAATTAACAATCTAATTTTAATAGTAAAATACAGTTGTATTTAAATTTATTAACATATTTATGGACTAATACAAAATTAATATTGTTATGATATATATTTTATTTTAGATTATTAAACCAACTTAGATTTAAAAAAAATAAAAAATATATTAATAAATTATTTTCAATTAGAGGTTTCTAGGAATTTATTAAATTTATTGTTATGATAACTAATATATATATGACTAAATGTACTCGAATGCTTAATTTTAAATTATGTTTTTGTATTTCTAATTTAAAGGAATTTCAAAATTGTTTTCATCCATCAAATCTTAGTATTAAGATTCTTATTATCTATCTGTTTTATTCCAATTTGGAAAAAAGGTAGGTTTTTCTACTTCAATTTGGGAAGGCAAATATTTAATTTTCATTGAACTAAAGGTTCCTACATTAGAATTTGATGATGAATTTGATAAATGTCTTAAATCAGTTCTTTAACCAGGTTTTTTATTTGGATCAGGTGGTAACAAAAGGTGATGCTGAGAGGACGGACTAGATTTAATTAAAATATACGCAACTTGTGGATGCTATTATTGATCATTAACTGTCCAAATTATTTATTGTGATAATTTTGAAGAACTTTTCATTAAATTTCCAGGAGAAAGCTCTTTAATTTTATTGAATTCAAAAGACTTTTTAGATTCTAAAGAGCTAAACTTTTTAGTTGACTTTATTAATCCTTCAGTCCAATCATATATTCCATCTAATAGAAATTAATTATTATCTGCAATTTAATTAAGAAGTTATAGGATATATTAATAATTAGGTTGATCTATGAATTTCAAGGATTTCAAATATTAAAGTATTTCAACTAGTTCATGTGGTTAATTAATGCATAATTCATTTAAATCTATATTTTATTTGATTTCTCCAACTGCTTTTGTTCTTTCATTTTCTGAGACTGGTAAATTTTACCATGGTAAACTGCCACGAAGAAAATATAATATTACATAAAAAAGAGATTCTAAATCATCCTTCCTAGATATCTCATGACCCAAATGAGCAGCAACAGATGCATATCTAGGTGTACCCATAAAAGTTTTATCACTTCTAAAAGGCCTATAAAAACATACATATTCTAATAATTACATATGTTCTCCTTAAATGCAATAAATTTTACTAATGCCAAAATCAACAATGTAAATACCATCATTATCTTTTGACATTAGTATATTTTCTGGTTTAAGATCTCTATGAACTATATTTTTATTGTGGATATTTTTCAATATATTTACACATTCATAAGCAATCTGAATTGTACATTTTAAACTGAACTTCTTTTGTTATCTAAAATAATATGCTAAATCTCTTCCTAACAATTAAATAACCATTATATTGAATTCATTTTCATTTCCATACCAAATCAATTTAGGAGTACCTTCAGCATCATTTAATTATTTCAATATTTCTACTTCTCTTTCTAAAGATCTCATTTCTTCATTATCTTCTTTCTCCAATTTTAATGCTGCATCTTGATTTGTTTGTTTATCAAACACTAAAAAGACTACTCCAAATGCTCCAGATGAAATCTTCTTTTTAACAACAAATCTATTTATAAAAACTCTTTGCTAACTACTTTGGCTCATAAAGAAAAATTTATTTATAATTTGGATTTTATATAAGACTCTTTCCAATCAATAATAATATGGATATCCACCATAATAAGCTGGTCTTACTGTAGAATATGTTAAGGGAGTCGCATAGGATGCTACAGGTTGGGTGACAACTTATTGGACTGGTTAAACAACTGAATATGTCAAAGGAGCAGGAGCATATTAAACAGGGGCAGCAGGCTAAATATTTCACTAATACTTCTTACAACTCTTTAGACTTCTCTCTCCACTGCTTCATATTCAACTCTTGGAACTGTTTTTTAAACAGGTACATATTCTGTTTATGTTTCATAAACTGTTCTTGGAATGTAGTCTGTTTAATATTCTACAGGGTAATAATCTGTAACATATTTGGTGACTGGCTTTTTAACCTCAATAGTCTCAGTCTCATATTCAACAACTGGTCTTTAATACTCTCTATATTCAACTCTGGATTCTCCTTTGATTGCTGGTTAAGCAGCAACAACTGGTTGAACAACTGATTAAACCACTGGTTAGACAACTGATTGAGTGACAACTGGAGCAGGAGCTGTATAAATAGGTGCTGGAGAAGTATAAATTGGGGTTGTTGCAACAGGTCTAACAATTGATGCTTAAGGATAAGCAACAGGTGCTGCAAAGGATGCTGCAAGTGGTTATGAGTATTATGGGAAGAATCCTGGATAGAATGACATTCGGAATAAATTTATTTATATGTATTTAATTTTAGGATTTATTTCCTTAAATAAATGTTCTAGAATACTCAATTTAATAATTCTAAACTATCTAAAGTAATATTTCCTAATTTTCCAATCCAATCCTGAATCCATTTAATATAAAATCAATTGTATTCTCATAATTATAATGATTATCTCTTTCCCTTACAGTCTTTTTAGGTCTTTATTTAGAAAATAACATTTATCATACTTTTTTCATCTATTTTTAATCTATCTCTCTTACTAAATAGTCTAAAATTATTAATAATTGTATCTTTATTGCATCCAACCTATAATCAAAGATTCCTTATTATTCTTTACTACTTAAGTCGTTGTTGTTCCTTTGTAATATTTAGAATATTTAAATAAAGATTATTCATCAAATTTAGTAAATGTTCATCACATATTTATTAATTCTTGTTAAATTTTTTGCAGTACAAAGAATAGCTCTCTTGATTTTACTATTATTTTTCTTTTATTTAATTTGTAGTTGTTTATATTAATTAATTTATTATTGTAGATTTACCAACATTTGACATTCTAAAATCATTAACTACATACCTACCTTTATAAATCGAGCTGATTTATATGTATTAGTCATAATAATCAATCTCTTATTTAGTATTTAACCAGGAGGAATATCATTATGATTTTGAAAGAATGAGTGTTATAGTTTTCTAATTTTTACTGCAGATATTGAAAGCTTTGTAAATCTGAAATTGCAATCCTAAAAAAAAATAAAATCAGGACTGAATGAGATATAAAACATATAAACTATTGTTTTATAATATGGCTAAACAGAATACGAGGATTAAAAATAAAAGATATCAAAAAGGCGAAAGAAATTGTAATAAATTTAGTTCATCAGTATTTTACTTTACTAGATTGAATATAAAAAAAACATTAAATAAAGTTTAGAAAGGTTATGAAGAATTTATAAAATTAGTAATAAAAAAATCCTTCAATGGTTTAATTTAATTAAGGTAATTTAAAACATATTTAATTATGTATAAATAAATCTTATTCCTTTTTAAAATAATTTGCTATTCAATACTAGTCAAATATCTTAAGTTTATTAAGAAACTTATCTATAATAAAATGAATTTTTTGAAAATAAATATAAATTATTACACTTTTTTGAGACAGGAAAATCAGTTATTTGGTTATATGACTTAAGTTTACCTGATTAATTATGGAGACCTGTTTAGATTTCTAATTATGTTGAAGTATTACCATTTTCAAAATCACTAATTTATTCAGATGGGTAGATTTACATAATTGGGGGATCATTGCCAAATAAGAAAAAGAGTAATAAATTTTATTAATACAATTTTAAAAATTATTAATTAGAAGAAATTGGATAATTGAATAGTGTAAGAAGTTCACATGGTTTAATTTGGAAATAAAATGAACTTTTTTATTATAGGTGGATATCTAGATAATTTATAAATAACAAATTAATGTGAGGCATTTGATTGTATAAATAAAAGAATAATAAAATTACCAAATTTAAGTAATTCATTAGGATCTACTAGGGTTAGCATTTTTAACGATACTGTTACTGTTACTGGTGGAATAAGTATAACGATTTATATATATTAGTACAAAATATGTCAATTAATTAATAAATAGAATTTTTATTGAAAAACTGTTGGGTATCTTGTACTATAACATCTTAATTGTCATCAATGGCTTTAATGATGTGTTCAATTTAAATAGAATAAAATTAATAAATTTATTGGGGGGATACTCAGAAAATAATAAAGGATCAAAATAATGCATTATTCTAGAGATAAATGATAAGACAGCAAAAGTCATTGAAATTAAATAGCTGGAATAATATACCAATTATTCATTAGGGAAGGATTTGGGCATTATAGAATGTAGTATTAGATAATTAAAGTAATTGTTCTCACGATTTCAGAAGAATTTTAATTTTTGATGGGATATTTTGGAAGTATAATGATTTAAAATGACATCATATATTATATTCAATCTTAGTTTAAGCTCTTATTGGTTATCTTCCCTTTTAACATAATCCAGAGCCTTGAGTTCTCTTTAATAGTGTTTATGTTTAGGCTAACATTTAATTTTTAGCCATAGGAAAATGATTTGAAAATGTCTTACAGAAAGAAGAAGCAGATTTAAATCCATTAATTGCAGTTTCAGCTAATTTTTTAGTATTATTTCCATAATAATTTGATTATCTTAAGACAGCACTATCCAAATTTTATGCACTTTTTATAATTTATTTAATTTCTATTGAATTATTTGGTTTAACGGCAGGAGTAGAAATAAAATAATTTTAAGCTTCACTTTTTTTAGGAGTCAAAAATAATGATTTAGCTGACATAGCCTTCTAATTTACTCTTTTTAATGGACTTTAATTTGGAATTTATCTTGTTGATCTTACTTCCATAGATTCTCTTCTATCTCTTTCATTATAACATCTAATATATTAAGTACTTGCAGGTCTTTGTTATCTTCTTTTATTTAATTCAAAATCAAATTATTATAGTTGTTACATAAACCCTGGATTTGGGTTTATTTAAGGTCTCCTACTAATGAGGAATGTAAGTGCAACTTGAAGTGAGTAATTATACGTTTGCATTAAATATGCTATCACCAATGTAGCACTTCTGCTAACTCCAACAAAACAGTGGACTAAAACATTCTTTGTTTTTCGTTATTCATCAATAAAATGTATGGCCTCCTCAAAATGTCTTCTTATAGGATCATATGCAGTATCATGTAACATAATCAACTAAAGATGGTCAGCATAACTACTTTTTATTCACAATCAAATTTAAGGTTAGCCAACTCTGTACCCACTGTTAGCACTGCTCCAATTTAGTTTTATTACAATAATAATGGATTCATAGCTGCTTCTATGCCACTTAAATATAATGCTCCATAGTTTTCAGTCTTCCCTAAAATTAAATCCATCTGTCCTGATGGAAATGGTGGTCTTGGTTATAACATATTTCTCTAAAATAATTAATTAATAATATTAGGGGTAAAAAACTGTAAAGATCTTTTTGATTATAACCTAATTTTGTTATTTAATGAGGTGATTAATCATTTTAGAATTTATCAAGGTAATGAAATCCATTTTACAAAGATTTATTTTCTGCAAATTAAATAAGACACCATTTAATTTCTAATATAAAAATAAAACTATGGTTTAAATAATTGATATTTTTTATTAATGTATATATAATTAATGTTCCATCAAATCATTCTCTTGACAAGATCATTGATAAGATCTTCTCTATTTCCCCAATCTCCTTAATTAATGAATGATTTTCTCTTTGCAATAAAGCCACCTCTTGGTCCTCTCAATTTGAATGCCCTATAAAAATTTAATAAATCAATTTATTACCACAAAAATCTGTTTGCTTCCTTGAAGTGAGGTCCTACTGTAACAATCTCATGAATAAGATCTTCAATGCTGTGAATACCAACTTTTCCTAATTATTATTCAATCACATTATTGTTTGTGATTGGAATTCTTTAACCATTAATTTTGGCATATCCTCTCTTGTAAATAAGATTCTTAATGACAGCTCTTGATGGATATCCATAGGTTACATATGGCTCAACCTTTCTGATCATTTCAATTGTAGCCTTGTTGACTCTAACAAAGGCTGCATTATGAAGTTATCTCAATTTCAAAAGTCTTAAAGTTTATCTGACTTGTGGATTCAAGGTGTTAATACTATAATATATATCATAATTATATACCCTCTAATTCTTACCACCAAGATTAATTTAGATTCTGCTGGTACATAGAATCCACCTTCACTTTTTGCCTTACGTATGTTATCAATTAGGCTCTTATCTGCAGCTTTGTATTCATTTTCATAAGCTTAAGCATTCTTTTCCCATTAAGCTCTTCTTGTTTTGTTTGCTGCTAATCTCTCTGTTCTTCTCTTAGCAACAGCTTCTCTCAATTTGGTATCTCTTGCAGTCTTCTTAACAATGTTTTCTGGAACCTTTTATCTACACCATCTAATCCAAAAACTTACTCAACTTGCATTTGTGGCTTCTTTTGAGACATTTTAAAGCAAAATAAAATCTTAAATTTTAAAATCAAATCAACTAAAACATCTTATTCATATTC
>CAJJDM010000016.1:673912-701952 GCA_905182975.1 Paramecium primaurelia
TAAAAATAAAACTATGGTTTAAATAATTGATATTTTTTATTAATGTATATATAATTAATGTTCCATCAAATCATTCTCTTGACAAGATCATTGATAAGATCTTCTCTATTTCCCCAATCTCCTTAATTAATGAATGATTTTCTCTTTGCAATAAAGCCACCTCTTGGTCCTCTCAATTTGAATGCCCTATAAAAATTTAATAAATCAATTTATTACCACAAAAATCTGTTTGCTTCCTTGAAGTGAGGTCCTACTGTAACAATCTCATGAATAAGATCTTCAATGCTGTGAATACCAACTTTTCCTAATTATTATTCAATCACATTATTGTTTGTGATTGGAATTCTTTAACCATTAATTTTGGCATATCCTCTCTTGTAAATAAGATTCTTAATGACAGCTCTTGATGGATATCCATAGGTTACATATGGCTCAACCTTTCTAATCATTTCAATTGTAGCCTTGTTGACTCTAACAAAGGCTGCATTGTGAAGTTATCTCAATTTCAAAAGTCTTAAAGTTTATCTGACTTGTGGATTCAAGGTGTTAATACTATAATATATATCATAATTATATACCCTCTAATTCTTACCACCAAGATTAATTTAGATTCTGCTGGTACATAGAATCCACCTTCACTTTTTGCCTTACGTATGTTATCAATTAGGCTCTTATCTGCAGCTTTGTATTCATTTTCATAAGCTTAAGCATTCTTTTCCCATTAAGCTCTTCTTGTTTTGTTTGCTGCTAATCTCTCTGTTCTTCTCTTAGCAACAGCTTCTCTCAATTTGGTATCTCTTGCAGTCTTCTTAACAATGTTTTCTGGAACCTTTTATCTACACCATCTAATCCAAAAACTTACTCAACTTGCATTTGTGGCTTCTTTTGAGACATTTTAAAGCAAAATAAAATCTTAAATTTTAAAATCAAATCAACTAAAACTTCTTATTCATATTCTATCCCCTATTTCTCTTATAAAATGCAATTTTGCATTCTCCTAAAAATATTGGTCCTGTTGGTTAGCTTAACAAATCCATGTCAGATCCTCTTAAAACAACAGGATCTTCTATTTCATTTAACTCTATTGTAGTTGTTTCATTTTGAATTTCCTATTATAAATTTAATTTGATTCCTAGAGTGTGAGCATTCATTATCGTATCTCTATCTTATAAGGACATACATACATATTGTAATCTAAAATCTATTATTACATTTACCTTGATATATAATAAATGATATTTTTTATTTTCAATTTTTCTTTAGCTGATTACTAATATTTTTAATAAAATTATCTCCATTATTTAAGATTTCTAATTTCACCATCAAGAGTTGTTACAGAACATATTCTACCTAAGAAATTAAATTTTATTTTATAATCTTAGATTTAAGGATAATAAATTGATATTATCTCTAATAATTTCATTTATTTCTTCTTAATTTTTTAGATACAATTAAATATCAAATTTACAAAATAAATAATTGAACTCATAGAAATAATTTAGAGTATAAAGATATAAAATTTATGATAAACAATTAATTTTTTAGTGATTAATGGATTTACTTCTATTTTTATTTTACTCAATGTAGATGATAAATAATTTATAGATTAAAAGGTAAGTATAGCATCTTCTATTTAAGTATAAGTTTAACTTTATGTAAAAAGATCATTACTTCTAATTTCAGTTGATATAATTTAATAAGATAAATATCCCAATTATTGAGTATTCTTATGAATTTAATATTTTAAAGATTTGGGTACTTAATAAAATGTCTACTCTTCATAATTATATTGAGTAATTTGTAATAAAATTTCTATTTCTATTGATTCATCTAAGATAGCTGCTATTTAATTTTATTTAGCACAAGTAATATTGTGATTTGATTCATTACATATCTATATTTCAAATTATCCAAATGGAATATTGTAAAGTCCTTCTTTATTGGATTAGATTAATTATTAATCACTTCCATTTGTAGAATGAATTACAACTAGTACATTATCAAAGGTTGAAAGTGGTTGAGATAGAAACTTTAATTAAATACCCTTATATTATTATATGAGGTCTGTTTAATGAATTCTTGAAATGATAATGTTAGGTAACTGATGATTCCATTCTTTAATTAAGTATATGAGCAATAACACCCATAATAAGAGAAAGCAGATAAATTTGTACCTTGGTAATCTCAAACACTAATTTTAAGATATTGGTGATTCCTTAATATATTTCAGTTATTTGTCCATATAAAAAATAAATATCAGAGAAGCAGAATTCCATTCAGTTATTCATGATTTTCATAAAATTATCATCATTATTCTATCTTTACCTTGTGTTTCCTTATTTATTGATCAATCATATAAATATTAATTATGGGAATCAAAAGTGTCATAGTATTTTTTTTGGGAATAATTTCATTATTAAGTTAACTTACCAATTTTTCTTACATGAATGTTCCATCATATCAATCAATCATAAAAATTAATAGAGATCATAATATCTTAATTTAAAGAGTCAAATTTACTGTGACAGATTGACATAATCATATGTTCTTTATTTTTAAAGATTTCTTGACATAAAGATAGAATATTGTAAATACATATAAGAAACATGTCACTTAAATGTAGATTATGGAGAATTTTGAATAAGAACTATTTAGTAGAAAATTATTTTAGAAATTTAGACTATATGATTCAGCTATTAAATTATGAAGCTTTAAGCTTTTTTGGTAGATTTCACAAGCGGAAAAGTCCTTTTACTATCCTACAAATAGAATTTTTATGGCTCATTCAAATCATTTAAGATAGTTATTATGATATGCATTTTATATTTTTAGATATAATAGCTAATAATGATATCTATTTACCAATTGATGAAAAAAAGAATATGATTTAGATACTATAAATTATTTACATGAATAGTTAATTCTATGATTAATTAATATTTCTTTATGTTTACAAAGTTAAATCTTTATATATATGTGAAATAATAATAGAAGTGAATTATATATTATTTATATGAAACTATTTGAATAATTAACTATGAAGAAGAAAACTAATTAGAGCAAAAATCTGCAAAATTAATTTGTTAAATATTGAGCAATTAATTAATTCTTTAAGAACTTTCTTTAAGTTTCTCCTTTATTAATTTTATCTATTTCTAATACTTTTTAATAAAATAAATTATTATTTATGCTATAATCTTTAATTCGCTTTTCTTTTAGTAAATTTGTTCCCTCAAAAGTCACTTGTTGGAATTGTAAATCAAATGAGTTTATAAACAGATTCATTTGTGGATAGTGCAAATATTTAAAAGAGCCATCTCTTCAATTATAAAATGTTAATTACTTTGAGCTTTTTGATTTGCCAATTAAGATTAATGTAGAGACAAGATATTTAGAAGATAAATATAGATCATTGCAATTAAAATTTCATCCTGACAGATTTGTGACTATGCCTCCAATCAATATTTCTTATAGTCAAGAATACTCTGCTTTCATTAATGAAGCTTATTCAGTATTGAAAAATATTCATGAGAGAGCAGAGTATATTGTAAACTTTTTAATTATAATTTAGTTATCTTTAAAGGGATTTTAAATTAAGGAATGTAGTGTTCTATTAGACCTAGAGTTTATGGAAGAAATCTTAGAATTACAATCACAAGTGTAAAGAAGTGAAAATATAAACTAAATTAACCTAAAGAATAATTAAGAGATTGAAAAAATGACATAATAAATTATTTCAGATATCTCAAATGAACAATATGAAAAAGCTTATGAAATCATATTATATTTAAAATACAGACAAAGATTAAGGGATTAGATTTTATTACATATCTGAATTTTATGCTCGTTTATAAAATAAATATGAAAGTAATACTCAAATTAACTTAATATCCTTATATTTACAAAGAAACCAAAGAATTAAAGATAATTATTCAATATTACATATGATTTTAATAGAAAATTAGAAAATTCTTAGATATCATCATCTCATTAAAGTTCTAAACTATCTTATATTTTATGAATAATTCTATTTTGACATTAAAATCTAATTGATATTTAAATTTCCAAAGTTATTGAATAATAAAAAAATATATACAAAATTCAAAATTTTTATTAAAAACCATGATAATTAAATATTTAGATTTATATTCATAATTTATAGCAGACATAAATATTTTATCATCCAACTTAATAAATTAGTGTTTATTAAGCTCTATTCTAAGTTTTAATAATAAGTTTTATAATATATTAATAAATATCCTTTATAGTAATTTTATTTATATCTGAATTAAAAATTCTTGGATTTATAAATAGTGGTATATTCTAAATAAAAATTAAAAGTTATAGATTATCTTTTGGTACTGAAAATAAAACAGTTTAATATTTATTAACTTATCATGCATTAATAACTGATTAAATGTTTTAGGATTTATTGAATGATTATTCATCATTTTGTTTTAACAAGTATATTAATAAAAATAATTTTAATGAAAAAAATATTTCCATCAAACACTTAAAATGGAGTTTCAATAGTAGATCCTGATTAGACTACTGTTTAAAGACTCCATTAATCTCAAACATCTAAGGCACATTTCTCTGTGGTTCCTAGTGAACCTAGTTAATCATCATATGAGATTATTGAGAAGAACAAAATTCAATATTTAGAATTTTATGGTTAATATTCAGAATAAAGATTTATGGAAAATATGGCAGGTTATTAAATATCATTAAATGATAGGTTTGATGCCAATCTCTGAGAAACTCAAATTGCTTGAAAACTTCTTAAATATGTTTGAAGAAATGATGTCATGTCTAAATACTATTTTGAATAACCTAATCTTAATCAACTTTACTGCATAAGACTTTTATTAGATATATAATACTACTCCAGAAAATGTTGCTAATACTTTATATAAGGATATAAAGGTATTAATAAATATATTAAAAAGACACTTGAAGGTCTTCATTTAGAACTACAATTTTCATCATCATTAAGATATTTGGAGACTGTACTTGAGGCTCTAGATTTCAATCCAGACCAATCAAAAAAGTTATATTAACTAGATGTGAAGCTATGGTCATCATAATGTTATGCTCATTTAAATTAACATATCACCTCCCGTAATATGAAAGCTAGAGATAAAACATGCTGTTGTTGCAAAGTATGAATTAAATAGTTATATTCATATCTCTTTATTTAAAGTGAGAGACTTCACTTTTAATTTGTAACATCATAAACTTAGTTTAATATTATCATTAAGTATTTCAACAAATTTTTATTCCTTCATTCTTAAGTCTTTCTTTGTTCTTTATATGTATTTTAGTGAAATTATAAAGACTTAATACTAAAAAATATCTACATAGTCTAATATTAAAAAATTGGTTTAATTATTCTAATCAAAGGTTTAAGTATGTTATGTTAAACAAAAAAATTAAATATAAAAAATTGATAAATTGATCTTTTAGTTTAAGAAATCCTATTTTTATGCATATAATGCCTTTTCAAATAAAAGAAATAGCTATTATTTACTAAATAATATAGTTATCTAGTTGAATATTAGGAAGCTCAATTAGACTTTCATATTTGATCTCTTAATTATTAAACTCTTTTATTGTTGGTTTCCTACAAAGTCTAGTAAAGCTCTTATTTTATTGATTTAAATTGTAGAAAATACAATTTAAATTTAATATGAAAAAATGATAATCTGATCAAAGATAAATTTAAGTAAAAATATTTAAAAATTTCTTTGCAAATCTTATTGAAGATAAATTACGTTTCTTCTTATGAGTATTTCTTAAAATAAAATTTTTATTACATAATTTTCAGTTTATTCTCTTTCTTTATTTTTTAAGCCAAAGAAATATTAAGAAGTTCTAACATTATTTAATTAAAAATGGACGATTTGCTCAAAGAAATGGATGATACAAATTCTGATACCTCTATTATTGATTTCAATTTTGCATCTGATGATGAAGAAATTATTAATCAAAATATATAGCCTAATTAAGTAAAAGAAAATTAGGTGACTAATGAATAAAACTCATCTACTAAAGGAGAATAAGATATCTAAATACAAAATAATTTTGAGAAATATGCATAAGAAAACATTTCTTCTTAACCAATTTACCATTATAGATAAAAGCCAAAACTAATAAAACACAAATAACCTCGAGAATGTAATTTAAGATAAGGATATCAAATAATTAAAATCTTCGGACATTGTGCTCATAATTCATACTAAAATTTACAATAAAAAAAGGAATAAGCTATCATAAAGATTACAAATTATGTAATTTCTGGTATAGAAAAGATAAGAAGATTATGATTTTGTGTATATACTAAATAAATTCATAATTAATTAGATACCATATAAATTTAATGAATTCTTCCTAATTGTGTATAGAACAATTTAAAATCATTCTTAAATTGTATCTGCTCTTTATCTTTTATAAGAGTATGGAATAATATTAGATTTTTTTGTTTCCTTTTGTGAATTCCCCTGCCTAAATACTTTCTTATAAAGTGAGAATTAAAATTAATTTAGTAATAAATCTAAAAACTAGTCTCTAGTTAAGGATTGATAGTTATAAATTTTTTTAATTTATGTAAACAATCTATTTTTTTTAATGATTATTATTAATTGAAATTTTAATTAAATTAGATTCATTATAACAAAGAATTATGGCTAAATAGACACAAAAGAATATTTATTAGATAAAATATTTAAATTAAAAAACTAAGATTCCATAATAATTATTTATATCAATAAAATTTATTATTATTTGAAGAAACAATCTAACAATATAAATATAATGATGAATTAATTTATCTGTATTTATAATTGTTATTTTAATTTTTAACAATTTATCAGAATTCAAAAGCCTTTGTTAAATAGGCTTGGACTTCTTTTTCATGAAGTTAATGGAATCCAGTAGCTGGTGATCCACTTGGTTTTCTGCCGACATATTGAACTTATTATTGTAATAAACCTGAGGTTTTTGAGATAACACTTTAAATTCTTGGCCTAACAAATGACCAAGGTCCATAATTTTGATGTTCTTCTTAAACCCAAACGAAATGAGCTGTCTTATATTTTTATATAACAGCTTATAAGAATTCGTATGGGAAAGGTGCTAATTATTCAATTCTCACAATAGCAGTATTCTTAATAAGAACAATATTTTACTTTAACTTTTAGATCCTCTCTTTTTTTAAGAATATCATAATAAACTTGTCCTGAACATAAGATAACTCTTTAGATCTCATTAGGTTCATTAATTTATTCAGGGAAAGGATCATCATAAATTTATGAGAATCTGGCTTATTCAGAAAATTCATTTAATTTAGATTTGGCAGCTTAGAGTCTTAAAAGTCTTTTGGAAGTCATAGCAATAAGAGGTTTTCTGAAATCTCTTCTTAACTATCTTCTTAAAGAATGGAAATAATTAGCAGGTGTAGTACATTAAACAATTTACATATTTGAATTTCTCATTTGTCTCTTAAGTCGAACTTGATACATAATTATAATAAATTACCTCCTAGATTTCTTTCAAAAACAGCAGGATCATCATCACTTAATTATAAAAATCTTTCAACTCTTCCTGAACTATGTTCTGGTCCTTATCCATCCATACCATTTGGTAATAACATAACTAATCCACTATCAACATCCCATTTAGATTCAGCACTTGCAATATAATTATCAATAATAATTTATGCTCCATTAGCAAAATCACCAAACTAAGCTTCCCAAAGTACTAATGTATTTGGATTAGTAATAGAATATCCATATTCAAATCCTAATACTCCATATTCTGATAAATGAGAATTATAAATGCTTAATCTATCTTCTTGACCTTTTGGTATAACTTTATGTAAAGGTACATAAGAAGGACCATTTGGATTTTTTTAATCATGAATAACAGCATGTCTATGAGAAAAGGTAGCTCTTTGAACATCCTCACCAGATAATCTGACATTAAATCCTTCATGAAGTAATGTTCCAAATGCTAGAGCTTCAGCTGTTGCAAAATCAACACCTTGATCCTTCTATATCCAATTGAGTCTTTCTTCATAAAACTTACGAATTTATGGATGAGCATTAAAATCAGATGGAATTGTATTTATTTTCTCTCCAATTTATTTCAAAATAGTTACTGGAACTCCAGTATCTTTTATTCTACCCCAAAGAGTTGGTACTTTTATCATTTCCCAAGATACTGGCTACCAATCTTTCAAATTATAGTCCATTTTTCTTGATTTTTGATATGCTACTTCTAGATTATCCTCATGTTTTTTCATCAATTAATCTACTTCTGTTTTTGTTACAATTCCTTAAGCAATCAATTTTTCAGCAAATTTAATAAAAACAGGTGGAGTTTTCTCAATCTTATCANTATAAGAATTCGTATGGGAAAGGTGCTAATTATTCAATTCTCACAATAGCAGTATTCTTAATAAGAACAATATTTTACTTTAACTTTTAGATCCTCTCTTTTTTTAAGAATATCATAATAAACTTGTCCTGAACATAAGATAACTCTTTAGATCTCATTAGGTTCATTAATTTATTCAGGGAAAGGATCATCATAAATTTATGAGAATCTGGCTTATTCAGAAAATTCATTTAATTTAGATTTGGCAGCTTAGAGTCTTAAAAGTCTTTTGGAAGTCATAGCAATAAGAGGTTTTCTGAAATCTCTTCTTAACTATCTTCTTAAAGAATGGAAATAATTAGCAGGTGTAGTACATTAAACAATTTACATATTTGAATTTCTCATTTGTCTCTTAAGTCGAACTTGATACATAATTATAATAAATTACCTCCTAGATTTCTTTCAAAAACAGCAGGATCATCATCACTTAATTATAAAAATCTTTCAACTCTTCCTGAACTATGTTCTGGTCCTTATCCATCCATACCATTTGGTAATAACATAACTAATCCACTATCAACATCCCATTTAGATTCAGCACTTGCAATATAATTATCAATAATAATTTATGCTCCATTAGCAAAATCACCAAACTAAGCTTCCCAAAGTACTAATGTATTTGGATTAGTAATAGAATATCCATATTCAAATCCCAATACTCCATATTCTGATAAATGAGAATTATAAATGCTTAATCTATCTTCTTAACCTTTTGGTATGACTTTATGTAAAGGAACATATGAAGGACCATTTGGATTTTTTTAATCATGAATAACAGCATGTCTATGAGAAAATGTAGCTCTTTAAACATCCTCACCAGATAATCTGACATTAAATCCTTCATGAAGTAATGTTCCAAATGCTAAAGCTTCAGCTGTTGCAAAATCAACACCTTGATCTTTCTATATCCAATTTAGCCTTTCTTCATAAAATTTACGAATTTATGGATGAGCATTAAAATCAGAAGGAATTGTATTTATTTTCTCTCCAATTTATTTCAAAATAGTAACTGGAACTCCAGTATCTTTTATTCTACCCCAAAGTGTTGGCACTTTTATCATTTCCCAAGGTACTGGCTACCAATCTTTCAAATTATAGTCCATTTTCCTTGATTTTTGATATGCTACTTCTAGATTATCCTCATGTTTCTTCATCAATTAATCTACTTCTGTTTTTGTTACTATTCCTTAAGCAATCAATTTATCAGCAAATTTAATAAAAACAGGTGGAGTTTTCTCAATCTTATCATACATTATAGGTTAAGTAAATTTAGGTTAATCTTATTCATTATGACCATATCTTCTATACCCAACCAAATCAATAAAGATATCTCTTTTGAATTTAGTTCTATAAAGTGTTGCAACTTAAAATACTTTATCTACTAATTCAGGTTCATCAGCATTGACATGAATAACAGGTGCTTAAATAGCATAAGCAATATCTGTGCAATATAAACCTGATCTACTGTCTTTGGGTACTGTAGTAAATCCAATTTAATTATTTGAAACTATATGAATTATACCACCTGATTTATATCCTTCTAAATCTGCCATTTGTAATGACTCATATACAATGCCTTAACCAGCAACTGCAGCATCTCCATGAATTAATACTCCAAATGCCTTGTCTCCATTTTTATCTTTATGATAATCTTATATAGCTCTAACTTTTCCATAAACACAAGGATCTACAGTTTCTAAATGTGAAGGATTTGGTAGCATTTCTAATCTTAGTTTTTTTTCACCAAATTTAACATTGTGTACACTTCCCAAATGGTATTTTACATCTCCAGAATTACCCCATATGTCTTCATTAAATATTCCTTTTAAATCTTAAAATTCAACCATAATTTCTTCTGCTGATTTTTAAAAAACATTATACAAAGTATTCAATCTTCCTCTATGAGCCATTCCAAATACTATATATTCTACTCCTGCTTATGCAGCACTATCAACCATAGCTTATAATCCTGAAATCATTGAATCACATCCTTCAATACCAAATCTCTTTGAAGTATTAAATTTCTTTTGTAAAAATGTACTAAATGCATGTTCTTATCCAAGTCTAATTAATATTATATATAATGCTATACCTTTCAAAAGTCTTCAATTTTTACTCCTTTGAAGGTAGAAATTCTTCAAACTTCTCAATCTATTCTCTAATCCAATTCCTTTCCTCTGTTGATTATATATGCATATATTCATAAGATATTTTACCACAATATGCCTTCTCTAAATAATTTATTAAATCTCTTAATTTCATTACTACATAAATAATCAAATCATTACGTTATTTTTCTTTGGATACACCTGAACTTACTTCATCATGAATATAAAATTCTCTATCTAAATCTTCTTCTGTAAAATATTCACGATAATCCAATTTTGTATATCCCTTAACTTTTCCTATTTGCTATATGTGTTCTAAATCTAAAGGATCAACCATTGATTTTTCATGACCTCTATGTCTATATTTGTTGATTAATAATCTCACTCTAAAATGATCTGATAACAATTTTCTAACACTTGATACTTGCTTAGAAATTAAATGCATCTATACATCTGCTTAAAATGAGATTGTTTAACCCTTTTAAGGTTCTGGTGTAAAATCAAATTTGTTAGATTCACATACTTATCTAAAATATGCATCCCAAGTTGCTGGAACAGAATTTGGGTCTTGAGACCATCTATCTAATAAATTGTCCAAAAATTCTGCATTAGAACCACCAAGAAATGAATTACCAAATTTTTGTAATTCTGAAAAATTATAACGATTCAGATTCCTTCCAATAAACCTTAACATATTATAATATATAATAATTTATGCTTTTCCTTAAACCTAAAATTGATTAAATTAGATATAAAATTTATGATTTTAATTTAACAAAAAAAATCGACAACGGCCAGATTCGAACTGACGCGGGGAACCCCAACAGATTTCTAGTCTGCCGCCTTAACCACTCGGCCACGTTGTCTATAACTAATACCTAAGTCAATCTCTTGCATAAATATGCTCATAGATTATATGCCAATTGACAATAAAACTTAATAATTTGCCAGCTACACTTAAATAATAGAATTATTATAGGCAAAAGATAAAGCTACTAAAATTACTATGGTATCATCAATAAATATCAAGAGTACCATTTAAATTACAAATACAAATATCAATAATACTAATCATATCTATCAATTATATCAAATTATTATTGTAATATAGAGATAATAATTGATAATTATATATATTAAATTGAATCCTTTGTAGTATATCATAATTGTAACATTTGAAAAATATTATTAAATTAACTCAACAAGAATTGTTTAATAATATAGAATAATTGTTTTTATTTATGCAATTTATAATATGCAAATTATATATAATATTTTATTATTAATTTATATTTTCTGCATTATAATTTTTATACTATTTTATACATTTTTTAGAATTAAATTTATAAATAATCATACTTTAAGTTTTAAGTTTCAATTAAATAGTCTCATGTTTGTTTATTTTAAACTCTTATTTTATAAACTATTGTGAACTAAAATTTCAAGAAAGAATTATCTCAATTTATCAAATAATTAATTTAATTTTAATAACCATGGAATCAATAGAATATATATTAAATCATAAGAATTATTTATAAGTAAGTCACAGAAAATTGTAGATCCTTGACTAATTAATTAAAGATTAATTTTCGAGTTTATACATCCTTATACTAATTTGGACATTCATATTGATATAAACTTACAATCATAAATAGATTTACAAATAATATAGTATATTAAATGGTCTAAAAATAATCATCCATTAGACAATAATTCTTTTTTTACAAATTTAATAAATCAAAAATAATTATTATTAAAATATTATATCTTAAACCAGATATATAAAAAACTTTGAATTATTCAAATAAAATAATACCATTTGATATCACTCATTGAATTAAGTATATAATTTATAATTAGTTTCTTGGACAGTATGACTTTTGATACTTAATATTTGTATATTGTTTAATTAACAAATATTTTGCATTAAAAAATAATCACTACAATCCAATGATATTATTAATAAAGTTTTTTGAGTGTCTTGATATATAAATTAATGTATTAATGTTTAATGTATTATTTCTTATAATGTCACGAATCATTATTCTACGTTTAATTCAACATTAATTCCTGGGCCAATCTTGAAGTTGGTTATATCTTTGAAAGTTGGCAATGTGCATTAGAAATCAATTACTCTTTTATGAATCTAATCCTTATATAATTGTATTACTCTCATTTCAAATCTATCCCAAGTCTTTGAACCTTCACCACATGGACTCTTTCTGACAGTCATTTTGAGGTGTTTTGTTGGCATTCTAACTGGTCCTTTGAATACAACTTGTTATCCTTAATCTCTCTTAATGTTGAAATTTATTTATTACTTAAATTCCTCTAGCCTTTTCAATGACTTAAGTAGTGAAATTTTCTAAATCTTAAGCGTTTCTGGATGTAACAATCATTCTAATTTTTTTCACTTGTTATTCATCTTCTACTTTCTTTTCTTTCAAGTCAGCCATAATATTTTTTTTTAAAATATATTTTTAATAAAAGATTTAAAATGTATTTCTTCTATGTGAGGCTTTTTATTTATAATTATAATTCATAAATTCTTGGAATTTTTATTTTGTAATACCCAAGTACACTTCCTATTTGTTAATAAAGCTTAATAAAAAATACAAATATATATAATAACTCAAAATAAGTGGCATTATAATTTAAGTTTTGTTTTATAAAGTCAATTCTAAACACATAAATTACCCCTAAAAACATTGAATAATAATCTAATAAATTTTTATCTCAATATAGATTTTTGAGTTTTTTTATGTTTTAACTCCAATTTCATAATAAAAAATATTATAATATTTGACAAATTTAAACAGACATCATTCAATTCATATTTTGCAATAACATTAAAAAATTCAAGAAGATAAGATCTAATATTAATTGTTATTTTATTAAAAAAATTGAAGTTATTCTATTTTTATTTATTTATAATTCTAGCACATATCAATTGCTATCTCATATTAAATAAAATTATTTAGAAATTTTATTTATCTACTTATTAAACTAAATATTATATAAAATATATCTTATTCTATTTTCATGTATTAAAAGATTCTAAAAATAACATAAAGTTTTTGTAATTAGTATTCATTATTAAATAAAAAATTTAATTCTATTCAAAATTAACTCAGATCATGAAAAACTAAAAATTCAATTAATTTAATTTAAAAATAGAACTTCTTTTTGATTATTAATTGATAATATCCATCTCCCATTTATATTTATTAAAAAATTGTATCTTAAATAACAAATACTAATATTAAATTTATTTTTTTTAAATGATTCCTCTTAGTTTTATATTCAAATACCTTATATAATGTTTTATTCTATATATATATTTGATTAACTCAAATAATTAACAGATTAATCATGAAAATGAAATATCTTGGAGGATGTCATATTAAATACAGTAAAGATTTAATATATAATATCACAATAAAAAGTTGTTTCTTGATTTAAGAAATAAGTGATTTAGAGTTAGTTTACAATTCTCAAACATCATCAAATAAAATTAGATTAAACAAGAATAATAAAAGACTGAATGTTTATAGTAAAGTTTCTTAAATTAAATTAAGTTTAATAATTTTTAAATTTGGTAATGATAATAGAAATTACATTATGTTAGAAAACTGGACATAAATTAAATTCATTTCTTCATAATTTCCTTTTTAATATATAAGATAGAAAAGGACTAAATTTTTGTTATTTTCACATTAAATTTACAATTTCTTAAGAGATAAAGTATATATAAATTAAAATTTTAATTTAAAATTATTTCACAATCAACCAATAATAATATATTAATATAAATAGCTAATAATTTTTCTTAAGAGAATGCTTTTAGATATAATAAAATATCCAAATAATTAATATTTCTAATAAAAATAATCATATATTTTCTAAATGTTTATAATTGATATCTTGGATATGTTTTTCTATTAAATAAAGAATAGTAAATTATTATAGACTCTCAATTAATTGATTTTATAACAATTAATATATTATGATAAAGCAATAACTTTTATAAATTTGTTCAGTTGATTCCTTTTTCAATAATCATACTTCTTTATTTCAAAAATCTTGTCCTGATCCATTTATAGCACAATATTCAAGTGAATTTTAGATTAGTAATCAAAACAGGTTAATAATCAAATAGTTGTCTATATGCCAAAATTTTATTAAATTAGGAGAAGATGTAAAGAAATATCTAATCATAAATAGAAATATATTAATTTAACTGATGTTTGTATGTAAAAAATAGTTCATCCAAAAACAGGACTGTTTGGGGTTAAGCTAAGTAAAAATGGCTTAAGTTTTGAAATGTTTGGTTAATTGGATGAATGGATCAATTTAATGAAGAAGTACACTATATAATTAGATTTTGGTTAAAAGTATTAACTCTTTAACAAATTGGGGGAAGGATATTCAACAATAGTATATCTTATTTTAATTTAATTGATAGGTATATAGAGCAAAGAATAAGATAAGTAAATAAGAGTTTGCTGTTAAAGTATTCGATAAAAAAAGATTGTTAACTAATAATTATGAATCAAAGAAGTTTCTTAAAGAGCTGAAAATAATTCGATAATTGGAACATCCTCATTTACTCCAATTTTATGAAGTTTTTGAAAGCAATAATCATATTTATTTGTTAGAAGAATACTTAAAAGGATAAAAGCTATCATAATTTTACTAAAATTCACAACCTTTAAAAGAAGAGTAAGTATTAATTGTTATGAAACCTCTATTTTAAGCAGTCTAATATCTACATGATATCAATATATATCATAAATAAATTTGTACTTCAAATGTTATTCTGAAATAGAGAGATGATTTATCTAATCCTTGTTTAATTGGTCTTACTCATGCAGAACAACACTCTAATCTAGAATAAGATGATTATCAATATTTATAGGTAAATATAGAGAAACAGAGATAATATTATATCAAACTTGATGTACTTGCTTTAGGAATTGTAATGCATAATTTATTAACTGGAAATTAATTACATTTTGATTAAGCACTTGATGATGCTTTGATGAATAAATTTTAAGGAACTACTGATTTTTAATTCCTTGATCCTCCTTTATCAGATTAATGTTTTGATTTTTTGTCTATAATTTTTAATTAAGGATCTAAAGTTAGGACATGTTAATAATTATTATAACATCCATTTTTTGATAAAGAAAGTTAAATGACTAATAGAAATATTCCTATTTAATTTCTTGGAACATTAAATTAAAATTAAGCTATGTTTAGAATAACTACAAAGTAATAATAAATGTCTCCAAAAGTAGTTAAAGATGTAAAAGTGATTCCAATTAGAAAACAATTTAATATAATATCAAAAAGTCCATAAGAAAGGCCTAATTTAAATAGTGACTACTTTGAACCTCCAAAAACTCATTTAATGTTTCGAAGAGGTAGTAGATAAAAGAGAACTTTAAATTTTAATAATCATAATGATATAAGCAATGAGTCAATAAATTGATTTTCTAAATGATATTTAATAATTGAACTATTTTCCTTACTATAAAATATTCATATTAATTTTTACTATAATATTTATTTAATTTCTAAAGTATTTTTCTTTAAATTATATATTTTATAAAACAATATGAAAAAGTAAAATAAAAATGATATTTTTGTTAATAATTTCTAATAATAAAGCTCAGATTAGACATTTAATAAATCAGTATAATTAGAAGTCAAAAATAAAGTAGACAATTTTTAATAGAATACATATTTATATGTATCTTAAAAATTATAAAAACTTCTTAAAGAAATAGTTATATTAAGCAAAAAGTATACTTTTATATTAAATAGACTAAAAAATTACTTAAATTACAGAATTGATTGAAAATTAGTATAAAAGGAGAACTAATTCAAAAATAATTCATATTTTATTTTAAATCATGAAATTCATATTGATCTCAATAACATTACTATTGTTTTAAGTGAACAGCTTAAGTGTAAATTCAAATGATGTTTGCCAATGTACTACAATTTAAGCTCAAAGTGATTGTCTTTTAAACTCTAAATGTAAATGGGATAGTACAGCTAAAAATTGCTAACCAGAAACAACAACAACAACAACAAGATTTGTATCAAAGCTTTGTACAGATTCAAAAACTTGTTCAAAGTAATAAGGTTGTGTATTTTCTGAAAATAAATGTATTATGATGGGAGATTGTTAATCATATTTGGGTAATTCAAATGCTGAATGTTAAAAGTATTCTTCTAGATGTAATTACAATAAAGAATTAAAAACATGCACTTCAAGTGATGTATGTAGTTAGTATAGTGGAGAAGGTTAATAAACTGAATGTGAAAGTGTAACTTAATTAAATGGGGATAAATGGTGTAAATTTGATACTACTGATAATAAATGCTCAACAAAAAAATGTTCAGATTATGAAAAAACAACAGATGCTGATTGTGCAGCTGCATTATAAGATGCTAAATGTGTAAGTGATAAAAAAAAATGTTTATCTTAATTAGTTAATTGTGATGCATATACAGCAGAATTATGTTTAAGTGTAAATGCATTGAATGGACCATGTGAATTAAAAAGTAGTGATAAAACTAAATGTTAATCAAAAACATGTGAAGGTGCTACAGATTCAAAAACTGATACTGCTTGTGATTCATATTTAAAAGGATGCATTACAAATAATTTGACTTGTTTCTAAACTTTACCTTCTTGTTCAACATATTCTGTTACTGATTGTACACAAGTGAAAGGAAATAAAGGAACTTGTATATTAACATCAGGTGAAACACCTACTTGTAGAGATCCTAAATGTGAAGATTATACAGAAGGTACAGATGAAGCTTGTAAGACTAAAGATCCATTATGTATAACAAATGGAGCTTATTGTGTATTAGCCTTAGTTGATAAATGTGATAGTTATACTACTGGAAATTGTGATAATATATTTACTAAAGAAGGAAAGTGTAAATCTACAGATACTGAAAAATGTGGTCTTGATTAATGTACAAGTTAAACTAAAACAACAAATGAAGAATGTGGTAAATATTCAGGAACTGATGCACCTACTTGTATAACAAATGGAGTATCTTGTGTAAAGAGTTTAGAAAATACTTGTTCTCTTATCACAGTATCTGAAGGTAGTAGCTGTGAATAATATATTAGTAAGGAAGGTAAATGTAAATTAAAGGAAGGATCAATATCAACATGTGAATTAGATTCTTGCAATGCTTAAACTTTTACTACAGATGAAGAATGCAATAAATATTCAAGTCAAAATGTAGCACCTGCAATTATTTGTAAAACCAATGGACTTAAATGTGTAGATAATTTAAATACTTGTGATTCTTATTTAAAAGAAGAAAGTTGTTCATCACTTAAAGGATCTGATGGATAATGTATGGATGATTCTACTGAAGGATCTACCAAATGTACAATAGCTACTTGTGATAAAATCACATCACCATCAGCTCTAACTTGTCCAGCTGGAAATTCAACTTGTAAATTTGATGGAGTAAATTGTGTTAAAGACTTGAAAACTTGTGAAAACTATACTTCAAATTGTGATAATATGATTTCNATGTTAAAAGTATTCTTCTAGATGTAATTACAATAAAGAATTAAAAACATGCACTTCAAGTGATGTATGTAGTTAGTATAGTGGAGAAGGTTAATAAACTGAATGTGAAAGTGTAACTTAATTAAATGGGGATAAATGGTGTAAATTTGATACTACTGATAATAAATGCTCAACAAAAAAATGTTCAGATTATGAAAAAACAACAGATGCTGATTGTGCAGCTGCATTATAAGATGCTAAATGTGTAAGTGATAAAAAAAAATGTTTATCTTAATTAGTTAATTGTGATGCATATACAGCAGAATTATGTTTAAGTGTAAATGCATTGAATGGACCATGTGAATTAAAAAGTAGTGATAAAACTAAATGTTAATCAAAAACATGTGAAGGTGCTACAGATTCAAAAACTGATACTGCTTGTGATTCATATTTAAAAGGATGCATTACAAATAATTTGACTTGTTTCTAAACTTTACCTTCTTGTTCAACATATTCTGTTACTGATTGTACACAAGTGAAAGGAAATAAAGGAACTTGTATATTAACATCAGGTGAAACACCTACTTGTAGAGATCCTAAATGTGAAGATTATACAGAAGGTACAGATGAAGCTTGTAAGACTAAAGATCCATTATGTATAACAAATGGAGCTTATTGTGTATTAGCCTTAGTTGATAAATGTGATAGTTATACTACTGGAAATTGTGATAATATATTTACTAAAGAAGGAAAGTGTAAATCTACAGATACTGAAAAATGTGGTCTTGATTAATGTACAAGTTAAACTAAAACAACAAATGAAGAATGTGGTAAATATTCAGGAACTGATGCACCTACTTGTATAACAAATGGAGTATCTTGTGTAAAGAGTTTAGAAAATACTTGTTCTCTTATCACAGTATCTGAAGGTAGTAGCTGTGAATAATATATTAGTAAGGAAGGTAAATGTAAATTAAAGGAAGGATCAATATCAACATGTGAATTAGATTCTTGCAATGCTTAAACTTTTACTACAGATGAAGAATGCAATAAATATTCAAGTCAAAATGTAGCACCTGCAATTATTTGTAAAACCAATGGACTTAAATGTGTAGATAATTTAAATACTTGTGATTCTTATTTAAAAGAAGAAAGTTGTTCATCACTTAAAGGATCTGATGGATAATGTATGGATGATTCTACTGAAGGATCTACCAAATGTACAATAGCTACTTGTGATAAAATCACATCACCATCAGCTCTAACTTGTCCAGCTGGAAATTCAACTTGTAAATTTGATGGAGTAAATTGTGTTAAAGACTTGAAAACTTGTGAAAATTATACATCAAATTGTGATAATATGATTTCTAGTAATGCTAAAGCATGTACAACTAATCCAAATGATTCTTCTAAATGTATTACTAAATCATGTGCTACTGCTCCAGCTACCCTATCTACAAATGAAGAATGTAATAAATACTTTGCAGGTTGTGTTACTAGAGGTTAAGGATGTATTGCAATATTATCAACTTGTGATACTTATAATGGTATTAAAAGTACTTGTGAAAAATATTTTGGAACAGATGGAAAATGTACAGCAGATGATGCAAATAAAGCTGAAGATAAATGTAAATCTAAAGATTGTGCTAATGCTATATCAGTAACTAATGATCAATAATGTAATGCTTATTCAAATATATGTTTTTACAGTGCAAAGATATAAAAATGTTAAAAAAAGGTTGCTGCTTGTAATGGAGTAAAATCATAAACAGAATGTGAAAATTCATTAACATCTGAATCTTCTGTATTCTGCACTTGGAATGGTGCTGCATGTGTTTAAGCTACTTGTAATACTATTTAAAATGTGAAAAATAAAGAGACTTGTGCAGTCTATGGGGCTAATTGTGAATATGATAATATAAATGGATGTAAAGATAAGACTAATTATACTTGTTCAACACTTAGAACGGCTAGTTTATGTTTATAAGATTCTGCATCAAATGCATGTATTTGGGATTCTACTAATAAAATATGTATAATGTATAATAAATGTTCTGATTATTCATTAACACCTGCCAAAGAAAATGAAGTTAAAACTGCTGAATAAATTGCTAGTGAAACAGAAATTTGTAAATTATTATCAAATAAATGCTATTCTAATGGAGGTAATACATGTGTTTCTAAAACACCATGTACTGTAATTAAAGAAGAAAAAAATTGTATTGGTAGTATAGGAATAGATGATAAAGTTTGTGGTTATGATGCTAAAGCAACAGCTTGTAAAACATTTGGTTAATGTACTGATGTTGAATTATTAACTCATGCTGAATGTCAAAAGTATAGTCCTACTTGTACAACAGATGGTAAAACTTGTGTTGCTATAAAAAATTGCTCAGATGCTACTACTAAGGAAATATGTGATCTTGGAGGCATAGATGGAAAATGTGCTTGGTCAGATGATGCTTGTAGTCTTTGGACTTGTGAAAAGGGTACAGGTGCAACTCATGAAGCTTGCAACAAATTATCAACATCATGTACTACAGATGGAACTAAATGTATGAATATTGGAGAGTGTAGTAGTTACACAGATAAAAATTGTGTTTTAGGATTAAAAAATACTCCTTGCTTTTATGATAAAGAAAAATCAACATGCAGAAATAAAGTATGTACTGATTACTCTAATGTGACTGGTTAAGATGAGTGTGATAAAGCTGGTTGTGCTTATGATCCTGAAGCAAAAGCTTGTATTGCTATTGATAAATGTTCTCTTTATAAAAAAGAAGCAATTTGTAATCTTAATAAATAAGCAGATAAGAAGGAATGTGTATGGAGACTTGGAAAGGTTTCTAGTACAACTGATGGATGTTTAGAATTAAATGCTTGTTCAAATGCTTCTTCTAATTAGGCTAAATGTGAAAAAATGAGTAATTGTTATTTTGTTCCATCTGTTACAAATGGTACAACTACAACTGATTCTGAATGCAAAAATATGGACTGTTATGGAAAAAATTAGTAAGTGACAACTAAAGGTCTATGTAATCCATTCAAGACTTCTAGTTCTGATGGAAAATCTGAAACAATTACTTTCTGTAATTGGAGTGATACTTAAAAAAAGTGTATAGAAGGAGATCCATCTGTAGATCTAAAGGTTGAAAATTGCTTTACATTGTCACAATATACATATTATTGGAATGTAAGCCAAAACAAATGTGTTTCATGCAAAGGTGGAAACACATAAACTAATAATACAACAAATTAATCAGGTTCAAATAATGAATCAATAAATTTAACAGATAATTATAGTGTTAGACTAGAATTAATAATATACATCTTATTATTATTCTATTTAATTTGAGAAAGGATTAATATATCCATTAAAATTACATTATATTATTTATTATTTTCATTAATTTAGTTCTTCAACATAATTAAATTATGTTTCATAGTATTCTTTAATATTTTTTAATTACCAATCTATAATTTAATTCTTTTGTCTCATTCTTAAACTATCACCTATTTTTAAATAATGTATGATATCAAAATATTGCTAATAATACAACTATTGATAAATTTCTGTATAATTAATTATTGATACTAATAATAATAAAAATTATTTGTAATTAAAATATGGATTGAGGAAGAAAAATGAACTTTTATCTTTATTTATTCATTATTTCAATATCTAATTATTAAAAAAAAAGTATAATTAAAATCAAAATCCATCAAATCTTTAAAGCAATAAATTTTACTCAAATATATGTATTAATTAAATTAAATGGGTTGTTGTATAAAATCAAATAAACTAAATAAGATTTAAGTCATCAAGACATCTAATGGTGTGAATATATTTACATCTACAACAGATATTCATCAAATTTATACTTTTGGGAAAATGATGGGCTTAGGAGTATTTGGAAAGGTAATGATGGCTAAGATGAAATCAAATGATGAAAAATTATTTGCAATAAAGATTGTAGAAAAAGCTAAGTTATAAGGAAAAGAAACATAATTATCTAATGAAATATATGTTCTTTAAAAACTTGATCATCCAAATATTGTAAAATTTTACGAAGTTTATTAAAACAATATGAATTTCTACATCTGTATGGAATATTGTGGAGGAGGAGAACTTTTAAAGAGAATTCCATAACATTAAAGTTCATTAACAGAAAAATAATGTTAAAAAATAGCTATCAAAGTATTTATTTTAAATTGATTAATAGGTACTCTCAGCTATGGCTTATATGCATGAATAAGGTATAATTCATAGAGATATTAAACCAGAGAACATTTTATTTAGTAAAAAAGATTTGAATTCTGAACCAAAAATTATAGATTTTGGAATGGCAATCGAGTTAGATGAAACAAATAAATAGTATTTACTGAATTTAATAAAATAGAAACAGAATGAATTGTGTTGGAACTCCATTATATGTAGCACCAGAAGTGATTGATGGATATTATAGTGATAAATGTGATGTATGGAGTTTTGGAGTAATGCTTTTTTATTTACTTTGTGGATATCCTCCTTTTTATGCTGGTAATAAAAAGGATTTATTTTCTAATATATAAAATCAAGAAGTAAATATACAATAAAAAATAAGTTAATTTTTGACAGAAGACATTGGAATTTTATGTCAAAGGAAGTTAAGACTTTCTTAAAAAGAGTATTATGTAAGAATCCACTTCTAAGACCAACTGCTAAAGATCTTTTAAAAGATCCATGGTTTAATGTGTCTTTGGAAGGAGTTGACAAAAATTAATTAAGACGATCTAAAACTAAAGCAACTACTTTAAGACAAACAGCTCCAAGTGATTACTTTGAAGATTGTCGATCTATTTATTAAATGTTAAAGAACTATAAAAATGGAGCAAAATTTAAGAAGGAAGTAATGAAAGTACTTATAAACTTAATGAATGAAAAAGAGTTAGAAAATTTAAAGAAAGTCTTCTCGAAAATAGATGGAGATAATTCTGGAACTATTACATATCAAGAATTGTAAAAAGCATTTTTGAGTGAAGTAATAATAAATTTAAACAATATCAAAGGGATCTAGAGTATCACAAGAAGAAATTAAAACATTGATGATGGCTGTAGGATTTGAAAATGAAGTTGAGACTGAAGATTGTTCATCTGCTAAATCCTATAAACCTTTAGTTATAAAATATAGTGATTTTTTATTGGCTTGCATAGATGAACGAAAAGTACTTACTAAAGATAAAGTATATATGTATTTATATTTAAAAGCTCTTTTCTTTATTTAAATATTTTGATACTTAAAACAGGAACTATATAACAAAAGAAAATATCTAAGAAATATTAGCTAGACATGGAAAATCTTTAACAGACACTAAAATAAATTAAATGATCTATGAAATCGATCCTAATCACGATGAAAAGATTACATTTGATGAATTTTGTTAAATGATGTCTACCAATATTGGTGCTTAATTTATTGAATTTAAATAAGGAAATATTGAATAATAGACAGTTTCACCAAATCGAAAAGAAGTAGAACTAATTTAATTTGAATGAACATATCTATAATCTATCTCGTGTTTGTAAAGTATATTAATTTTATACTAATTCTATATTAAATATAAAATATTTATAATTTATATGGGAAATTATTGTCATTTAGAAGAGACTCCTAAATCAGAATAATCAACTCTTAAAAAGTCAAATAAGGAGAAAAATGTTATATAGAATTTAATTCTAACAAATACTTAATTTTTAGAGTAATGTTAAGACTTTTACTTCAAATAATTTCACAAGGTATAGTCATAGGTTCTAATTAGAATATAGTTGAAAAAGACATTAGGTCATTATCAAAGTTTATGAATTAAAAAATGTTGGATTCTTCTATCAAAGGATTGTATCCAACTGAAGAAGAAAAATAAGTTATTTCAAAAAATATCTCTAAAGATATTGCAAAAAAAGATAAACATATTTATAATTAACTAATCTTTCATTATAGTTAATTTCTTAATGAACTATTTGATTTAGATCAAAATTTGCAATTAAAACCTATATCAACATATAAGACAGGAGATATTAGAGTAAATGCTTAATTAAATCGAAATACATAAATTCGGCGTAGTTTATCAGATAATTATAAGTTTTAAGAGAAACTATTATTATAAGATTAAAGTATATCTTAAAGCAAAAATATTGATCAAATTATAATTAGATAATTTTAGGAAAATAAACAATTGGCAAATATATTTTTAGATCAATTAAGCTGTTTTTACAAATTATGTTATTTAATAATTGAATATGTCTATTCAAATTATATAGTATCAATATTTGGTACATCTATTGATTCATTTACAGATAGATATTTATTGATATCAAAAATATATCAAAAAAATATTATAGAAATAAATCCCTTAATATAAAAATTGATTACAACTGCTATTCAAATCAAATATGAAAACCAATAATCTTTAATGAAATCTGAGCATATGTCTCCAGCAATTTTAAAGTCATAATTGATTCCTGAATATGTAGATAGTATATTGAGTGTTGAATTTGAAATAGAATTGTTAGATTCAATTGAATAAAACTTAAAGTGTTCAGATTAAAAAAATTAAAATTTTTATTACTATTAAACATTTTCTACAATTGATAGGATAGTTAATTGTAAAATGCCATGGTTAAAATTTAATTTAATTGGAAAATTGGATTTATAAATTGTTGATATTTTCTTATAAGCTCGTTCATAAAGCTAAATAGCTCATTTTATAAATGTAATTAAACCTGAAGATTCAAAAGTTGAAGTCTTACTTTATATTCTATACAGATATATGGCAGCTAGAAAAAATTTGAATTTATCTTAATGCTATTATGAATTAAGATGGATGTAAGATGATGATAATGTTTTACATAAAAAAGTAAAAACTATAACATGTCCATATTTCAGTAGATTTTTATCGTTATATGAAATAGCTTTTAAAAATTATCACAGAAAATAAGCCCAACTTTTATAAAATTGATTGTTTAATTAAATAATGGTCTATATAATAAGAACTTCGAGTTTATATTTTCTAGTACCATGATTAAGTGTTCATAGATAATAAAATGTAATATTCAAATGAAATATCATTTTATTATTGTCTGATTTTTTATCTAGACATNGTTGAAAAAGACATTAGGTCATTATCAAAGTTTATGAATTAAAAAATGTTGGATTCTTCTATCAAAGGATTGTATCCAACTGAAGAAGAAAAATAAGTTATTTCAAAAAATATCTCTAAAGATATTGCAAAAAAAGATAAACATATTTATAATTAACTAATCTTTCATTATAGTTAATTTCTTAATGAACTATTTGATTTAGATCAAAATTTGCAATTAAAACCTATATCAACATATAAGACAGGAGATATTAGAGTAAATGCTTAATTAAATCGAAATACATAAATTCGGCGTAGTTTATCAGATAATTATAAGTTTTAAGAGAAACTATTATTATAAGATTAAAGTATATCTTAAAGCAAAAATATTGATCAAATTATAATTAGATAATTTTAGGAAAATAAACAATTGGCAAATATATTTTTAGATCAATTAAGCTGTTTTTACAAATTATGTTATTTAATAATTGAATATGTCTATTCAAATTATATAGTATCAATATTTGGTACATCTATTGATTCATTTACAGATAGATATTTATTGATATCAAAAATATATCAAAAAAATATTATAGAAATAAATCCCTTAATATAAAAATTGATTACAACTGCTATTCAAATCAAATATGAAAACCAATAATCTTTAATGAAATCTGAGCATATGTCTCCAGCAATTTTAAAGTCATAATTGATTCCTGAATATGTAGATAGTATATTGAGTGTTGAATTTGAAATAGAATTGTTAGATTCAATTGAATAAAACTTAAAGTGTTCAGATTAAAAAAATTAAAATTTTTATTACTATTAAACATTTTCTACAATTGATAGGATAGTTAATTGTAAAATGCCATGGTTAAAATTTAATTTAATTGGAAAATTGGATTTATAAATTGTTGATATTTTCTTATAAGCTCGTTCATAAAGCTAAATAGCTCATTTTATAAATGTAATTAAACCTGAAGATTCAAAAGTTGAAGTCTTACTTTATATTCTATACAGATATATGGCAGCTAGAAAAAATTTGAATTTATCTTAATGCTATTATGAATTAAGATGGATGTAAGATGATGATAATGTTTTACATAAAAAAGTAAAAACTATAACATGTCCATATTTCAGTAGATTTTTATCGTTATATGAAATAGCTTTTAAAAATTATCACAGAAAATAAGCCCAACTTTTATAAAATTGATTGTTTAATTAAATAATGGTCTATATAATAAGAACTTCGAGTTTATATTTTCTAGTACCATGATTAAGTGTTCATAGATAATAAAATGTAATATTCAAATGAAATATCATTTTATTATTGTCTGATTTTTTATCTAGACATATATCAATTTTTAATTGCATTGTTATCTTATAATTTTTATTGTTAATTTCTAAAAACTATAAGAATTTTTAATATAATTATTATATTATTATAATCCGTTTTCATAAGTAATGAAAACACTTCTTCTATTTATTGTATTCATTGGAATAAGAGCAGTAAGAAGGAAAGATGATGAACAGTTTCAAGCCAATCAAGAAATTTTGCATAATGACCCCTGTTTTGATGATTTAGAAGAAATTGTAGAAAATCCTTTGGGAGCTAAGGTTTTATAAACAGTTGCTTTACAAATAAAAAGTGGAGAGGGTATCGATAGTATAGTTTCATTATTGACAAATTTGAAGAGTGATCTTGAAGTAGATTATGCATTTATCAAAAGGGAAAATAAATTTAATAAGATGGATCTAATGCAGCCATTTAATCATAATGTAAATCAGATATGGACAGCTATAGTTAAAGGGTATAATTAGCAGTAAATGAAATTAATGATGTTGAATTCAAAGTAGGAAGATTAGAATCAGATATTGAAGATTATACAGGTGAATTAGAGCTTAAGCAATCTTAAATAGATGTAATAATTTGAAGATTCATTTAGACTTTTTAAGGTGCTGAAAATTCTTTGAGAGATTTACGATTGAAATAATCAGCCAATTATAATAAAAGATTAGGTTAGCTTAAAGAAATGATAAATGCATTTTAAGTTATGCTTCCAAAAATGCATGAATTATATGATTAAGTATAATCGAGAGATGCAGAAGTATAAATTTAATTAATATAATTTAAATAGTCTTTTGTTTAAGAAGAAGCCTTTGCAAATTCCTTTGTATAATTAGCAAATGGTGGACTTGCTAATCCAATTTTAGCTTTGGTTCAGGTAACTTCCATGATGGATTCAAGATCAATTCAAACTATTATTGAAAAAATGGAGATTGTTAGAGATTCTTTAATAACATCAGTAGATGAAGAAACTGCTTTAGAAGAGCAAGCTATTAGAGTATTCAACATTTATTAACAAATTAGGATAATGATGTTACTCTTAATGAAATATTTAATGCCATGTAGGCTTTAACAAGAGAAAAAGCAGCAGATGATGAATCATTACAGGATACTATAAGAACTAGAGATTAATAATAAAAAAGAGGAAGTGATGCTTAAGCTGAATTTGTAGCCTCGAAATCAGGTATGAAATAGAGAAGAGGATAATGTTAAGAATTATTAGTCTAATATTAATAAAATACAATTTAAAGAAGTAGAGAAATAGAGATTATTAAAAAAGTGTAAATAATTATTTAGACTAAATTAAATGTAGTGAAATCTTTTATACAAGAACAATAGATATCTTGAACTAATTATTTTAATCTATATAAATAAATTATTTTTATTCATTAATTTATTCAACAATTAGTTAATATTTTATATTTTCAATTAAATGTAAGTTTGAATACTTACATAAGTAGTTTATAATTTTGGGTTTAT
>CAJJDM010000016.1:703257-738763 GCA_905182975.1 Paramecium primaurelia
TTTATTAATAATTTCTAAGAAATTAGAAATTAAAGAATATTTGTTTTACTATAGTACAAAAGTATATAACTTACATTTGATTTACTTGAGTATTTATATATTAACAAATTGGTAATTAATCATAATTGATTTTCTATAAATGAAACTATTGATAGAGTTGATATCACAGATTAATTAATATGGATTATATAAAGTAATAGAAGTATAATAATTAGTAGAGAACTTAAGGAAAATAATACATATATTGTTGAACATAAAAATATTAGAAAGGAAGGCTTATTTATAAATAAAAATTCAAATTATTCAATATCTACTTCTTCATTCTTATTTTATATCTTTATTTGATATTTTTAGTTTTCCTTTAGTTAAAATCAATTGTTCTTTTTGTTTTACAGAATTATTTTTTGTTTAAAGTATTATTGCCAAAGGACTTTGAGAAGTATTACTATTTCGTTTTTTGAATTATGAAGGTGATGTTGCAATTTTATACCTCTATTCTAAACTCATTCTTTTAGAATTTTAGATGTCTGGTTTTAATTTATTTTAGTTTCTTTATTTTCCTTGTATTTCATTTAAATTGTTAGGTTCACTTTAAATACCTAAAGACAATTATGAAGAAGAATTCTTTATAATATCATTATTAAGATTTTATTCTTCCTTTTCATATTTAGATTCTTCTGTTATAAGAAATCTGGGATTTAAAATATAATTCTTAGTTAAGGATGGGCAAAAACACTGATCATAATCCTCAAATTCAACATTTTCTTATTCTTATTTAATTGACTATGTCAAATGTTTTGTAACATGGAACTCTTTTGATTTAGATTTTGGAATTTATCCACAAACAATTCCCATTTTAATTAAAAGATTCAATTATATAATTGTGTGATTAAAGTAAAATTCTGGCAAATGACTTTTAATGAACTAAATATTTATGAATAATTAAAATAATTATAATAATAATCATAATTGAAAGAGAATTATATTTCTTATTATGTCATTTAATTCTTCCATATAATATAGAATTTAAAGGAAGTAAATGAGTTGTTCTTCTTTATATTTCTGGTAGATGAACTCTTTCAAGGGTTTAAGGATTAGGTAATGTTTTAAGTCTAAAACTTAATGGACTAGAAATTTGAGGAGCTGAATTAGTTTGTAAAATTGGGAATGAATTCTTGAAAGATGCTTTGACATTTTTGGGTTTATTTTGATTTTATAATTTAGACTTAATTTATTATTGTAATTCTCTAATTAATTTTTCTCTTTAAAACCATTTATGATTTAATGCTTAATGAGATGAAAGTCTTTCTTAAGGATCTAATTTAAGAAGACCTTTAAGTAAATCTGATGCTAAGATGCTCACCTTAATGTCATGAAAATCAATATTTCCAATTAAATTTTGAATGACTTTTTCTTGATAATTACCATCAAATGGTTCCTTACCTGTGAATAAAATAAAGAGTAAGATTCCAACACTATAAACATCACATTTGAGATCATAATTTTAATCAGCTAATACTTCAGGTGCAACATATCCTACAGTTCCACATCTTTTAAATTAATAATTTCCTTCATCATCATAGAATTCAGCTAATTTGAAATCTGTTAAACATAAACTATCTAAATTATCTAATTATCTGAAAATAAAATTTTCAAGTTTTATGTCTCTATGCATAATCTTTTTAGAATGAAGATAAGCAACTATTTTTATTATTCTAAATATTGCTTTAGCAGCTTTTTCTTCTGAAAAAAAAGGATTCTTTTAAACATATTCTTAAAAAGTATATGGAGGTAAATTTTCCACAATTACAAAAATTTGATCTGGACTTTCAAATAGATCATAAAATTTGATTGTTAAATCTGTTGATAATTAACGAATCACTGATATTTCTTTAAAAAAAGATTATCTATCTTCATCATCATAAATTTATGATTTTTAATATACTTTGATAATATATTCTGAATTATCTAATTTATTTTTTCCTTTAAATGACTCTCCAAATTTTATTTTGTTGAGTTTTTTAATAAGAGTATAATAACGATTGAAATCATATTAGACTGCAAACCTTTTCATAAATTTATACCAATTATTAGCATTACCAAAGAATTCAACTTTATCAAAACATTTTGTTAAACGAACTCCTATACCCAATTCCTAATCAGATATCAATTCTATAATAGCATTTTCATAATTAATCCATAAAATTTTTTCCTAACAATTAATTCACTGCATACATTTTTATTTTTATAATATATATACTGATCTAAAAGTTTATAAGTTCTTCTCTTAATTTATTACTTTTTGCTTATACAAACTATATCATCTTCTATATTAAAAATAGTAGGAAGAAATGGTAGATTAGATTTATTCCACTTCATTTCTTAAAAGGAAATCTAAAAAAAAGAACGACAATGTTTATAATTACAGCTATATAACATATTTAAAATTACCTTGGATTCAAATCTTCATACATATCTTTAAATTAATTTAAACTTTTTATTATTAATATTAATAATAATCAATTATGTATCAAAAAGTTTGATAAATCACTTAATTCACAGAACAAATAATTTTATACATAATTTTAAATCATAATTATTATAGAGGTATTTAAAATCTTCGAACCTATCTTAATTTATAACCACCTGATGTTCTAGGAGTATTGATAGGTTTAAGAATCACAGGAGTATTTGGTGTCTAAGGACTATCTTCAATATTACATTTTGTAACACAATAAGGACTGAGGTTTGATACAGAACTTTTTGGACTAAATTAAGTTAAAATAGCAGAATATTATTTAATGTTTGTATCAAAATAGGCTAATTTCTTTGTAGTAGTTTGATTTTATTTTCTAATTTTAAATTAACATATTTTTGTTAGGTTTTCACTAGCAAACCAAGGATGATTTAAAGCTTCTTCAGCATTTAATCTCTTAATAGGATTCTTGTTCATAAGTCCTTAAAGTAAATCCATACCTATATCACTTAATTTACAATCTTCAAATTTAACTTTAGCATAATAATTTCTCATGACAACATCATCATAATCCTTTCCATCAAAAGGTGATTTTCCTGCAATTAAAATAAACATTAGAATTCCTATACTATAAATATCTATTTTGAAATCATATATTTTATCTTATAATAATTCTGGAGCAACATATCCAGGAGTACCACATCTAGTAAATAAGTATTATCCACTTGGAGAATAATAATCAGCTAATCCAAAATCTCCTATACAAATATTTTCAACATCTTCTTTATTTCTTAACATAATATTTTCTGGTTTGATATCTCTATGTAAAATTCCTTTTTCATGTATAGATGAAACTGCTTTCAATAATCTAAATATTAATTTAGAGCATTTTTCTTCTGAAAAAGGAGGTGACTTCTTCATATATTAATGTAATTCACCTCCTTTCAAATATTCTAAGACTAAAAATAAAAATTCTTCTCCTTCAAAAACTTCATATAAATGGATAATGGATTCATGTTAAATTTTTTTCATAATTGATATTTCCTTGATTATAGCTAATCTATCTACACTTTCATTTAATTTAGCTTTTCTGAAACATTTTATTGCATATTCAGATCCATCATTCTTGTTAACAGCTTTAAATACCTAGATTTTATAAAATATCTTACATCTGCAAAATTTCCTTATCCAATCTTCTTCAATAATGTGTAATGATGAGAAAAATTCCTTTGAATACAAAATTATTTCAGATAATTGTACCACGGTTCTACATCTCCAAAGAACTCAAAATATTGTTTATTTTTTGTAATTTTAATTCCAAGTCCTACTTTCTAATGTTTAATATATTCAATTGTAGCATTATCTAAATTGATCCATTTCTTGATAGTCTATTGGTTATTGTACCAAACTTACTTGTTTTTTGAAATAAAGTAAATAATGATTAGAGATACCTAGAGTTCCTTTTTGTAATTCTTAATCTTGATCTATGTACATAGTATCATGCAAATCCAAAACTGCATCTTTTGTTGGATATTCAGTGACATTCCAAAATACAGAAGTATCAGGATCGTCAAAAAAAGAATCTTTATTAATCACATCCATATTAGCTTTTTATTATATAAAATTTAGATATAAGTAATTTCATTTAATATTATATTTCCAAGATAAAAAATAAGATTTATTTCCTATGTAGTTAGTTACTCATTTTTAGATTACTTATATTTAAATTAAAATATAAATGATAGTCAAGAGAATCAAAATATTAATATCATTACAAAGAATTAAGAAATCTAAATATTTTCAATTGGAATTCTTAATCTTTAATGATGTGATTAAATATTAATTTTTTTTTATTTTATATATTTACATGTAATAATCACATAACTCGGCATATTAATTGAAAATTGTAAACACTGAAACCAGATCAGATATTGTTTACTATCAAATTTAAGTATTATATAGAATTATATTTAAGGTTTTAAATACATAAACAAAAGTTTCATGGAGCTTTGAAGAAAGATATAAAAATCTGAATAATTTACACACACAATTATCTTCAGAACTTAAACAACAACTTCCATCCTTTCCAGCTAAAAAGTTTTTCGGAAACACTGATCCTGAGTTTATTTCAACAAGAAAGGCTGGATTATAGAATTATTTTAAGACTTTGCTTCAAATAGTAGATGCAGATTAGTGTCCAACTTTAAAGAAATTTTTAACCAAAGGAGAACAAAAACATATTAAAGATTAATAACAACCTTTTAAAGAAGACTCTATTAAGTAAAATGATATATAAGGTAATGCGTCAACAATAGAAAAAATACAACAATAAAAGTAATAAGAAAATGAAAGGATAAAGAAAGAATTAAAAGAAAAATTGGCAGCTGCAACTTAATAAATCAAATAAAAATTCGTTGATTTAGGTAGTCTAGTCAATGCACCAGAAGAACATGATATTAAAAAAAAGAGAGCAATTTATGATTAAATTCGTATAGAACAAAAAGTAATTATTTATTATTATTATTTAGAATGCTTTTATAATAGATATTCCTAAACCAAGTTAATAATCTAAAATGATGATTGCTTAATCTACGATAGAGCAAACATAACCAAAATTAATATAGTTGATATCATAATTACAATCTGGAGTAGAGAGCATAATAGGAATTTGAGTATTTACATAAGCACAAGATATTTTACTATATATTTTAAATTATAGAAACTGTCTTTAATAATGTTAACCATCTTAGAAAAGTTTGACATATTTGGTGTGCCTATTAAGTTGAAAACTATTAAATAATAAGAGTAGTTTAAGACATCTCAAAGTGGAGTGATAACAATCATAATTATGATTTTAAGCTTAGCTTATTTCATTTATGTAATGTAACAATGGATTAATGGATAATTAATTCCTAAAGTTACAAGTTCTTAAAGAATGATTGATTATACTACTTATGAATGGTAAAATGGTGAAATCTCTTTCACTCTATATGATTTAAGCTCAAAGATAAATCCCTTCACAAAACAAAACAACATTATTATGACAGTATTATTGGAGATCTCAGGATTATATGTTTCTGCTAAACCTAGATTTTTATATAGTACATTATAAATGAATGGAGATAAAAATGTTATTACTATTGATAAAGGTAAATTAGTATTAAGTTAAATTGATGGGACGAAAGAAGAGAATCAAGAAAATATCAAATAATATTTTGTATTTTTTACAAAATGTCGCTAAGATTGGATGGAAGAAGGGGGATATTGTGCTGATCCATAAGAAATTGAAGATTATTTCAGTACAAATCATGGATTATTATTTTTATCAATAAATCTATAGTAATACAATTATGAGACTTTGGAATTTGATGAAATTAAAAAAACTTAATTCTTCGCCTTTGAAGAAAGTAGTCCTTTTTATTCTTAAGTGATTTTATAAAAATAATTAACTACTATTGATAATGGAGTATTATTAAATAGCTTTGAAAAATTTGAAGTAATTAAGGATTATTAAGTAAATACTTAAGCAGTGTCAAAGAAATTTGCCTAGGATACAATAAAAACTTAAGATGGTTCTAAATACGAATTTGAATCATTGTGTACATTTGTCTTTAGGATTGATAACATTGAAGCAAATGAAACTATTCTAATGCCAAAATTAGGAGAAGTATTAGCTTAAATTGGATCAATTGTAAATATAATAATGTTATTGAAAATACTCTCTAACATGATTAATACAACAATGTTAGAGAGTACAATATTGCATCAAATAATAGAAATTTATTATCCATAATTTAAGTAAGTTTAAATTAAAAAGAACTTTTTAGGTTAAATTAAATAAGTAAGATATAAAGGTGTTGAAATTAAGTTAGCCCATTTTTAACATAAATACAATTAATTATTAGAAATTGCAAGAATGAAATTCACTTTCAATAATTTAATTTAGGAGTTATCTCGTGTTTAATTGGTTTTAGTAAATTAGATAGGAATGGAAAATATAAAAAATATATTTAAGATAGAGGAGGATTTAAAGTTCTTTGAGCAGGATAGATCATCATCAAATTCTAATTTTTAAGTGTAGAATTTAGTTTCGATTTCACCTGAAGAATCACCAAAACCATAAGAATTTGAAAGGTTTATATTGTTTAATACAGAATTTTGATAATGACTATTATTTAAATACATAGATATTAAAAATCATACGTCATAAATAAAAGTGTAAATGTTAACATTTGACAAATATCCATTCTTGGCCTAACTTGGTTTAAAAGCTGAAAATTATGGAGCATCTCTTAGTGGAACATGGGTTGGAGATGGAGAGTGGACTACTAGTTATAATCCAAATACAGGAGAAGCTATAGCAAAAGTTAAATTAGGAACACTCTAATAATATGAATAAGGCATGTAAGAACTTTTGAAGGTTAAAAATATGTGGGCTGAAGTATTAGATATATTTAAATTAGTTACCTATCCCAAGAAGAGGAGATATAGTCAGATAAATAGGAGATGAGTTTAGAAAATAGAAGGAAGCCTTAGGAATGTTAGTTGCTTTGGAAATGGGTAAAATTAAATCTGAAGGTCTGGGTGAAGTATAAGAAATCATAGACATTTGTGATATGGCATGTGGATTATCGAGATCATTATATGGATTAGTAATTCCATCAGAGAGACCATCACATTTTATGATGGAATAATGGAATCCCTTAGGTGTAATAGGAATTATTACAGCATTTAACTTTCCAGTTGCAGTATTAGGTTGGAATTTAGCACTTGGATTAATTTGTGGTGATGTTTGTGTTTGGAAAGGAGCACCTTCAACAAATTTATCATCCATTGCTTGTACCAATATTATTCATGAAGTCTTTAAAAGAAATGGAGTAAACTACTAAATATTATCTATTAGTTACCAACAAGTATAGTATTCACTATTTGTGGAGATGGTGTATAAATTGGAGAAGCAATAACAAGTGATAAAAGAATTCCATTAGTATCCTTTACAGGTTCCACTTAAGTAGGTAAAATCATTGCTGCAAAGGTGGCTTCCAGATTAGCCAGAAGTCTATTGGAATTAGGAGGAAACAATGCCAAGATTGTTCATGAAGATGCAAATGTTGATTTAGCACTTAAGGCTGCAGTATTTGCAGCTGTTGGTACATGTGGATAAAGATGTACATCATTAAGAAGATTGTTGTTACATAATAGTATTGCAGAAACATTTATTCAAAAAATGGTTAAAGTTTATGCTACCATTAAAATTGGAAATGCTTTAAATGATGGTAATTAATTCTTTTATTTTTAGATACCTTATGTGGTCCACTTCATACAAGAGGATAAGTTGAATAATACAAAAAAGTTATCCCTGAAATTTAAGCATAAGGAGGAAAATTACTTTATGGAGGAAACGTAATTGAAGGTCCAGGAAACTTTGTTTAACCAACAATCTTTGAAGTTAGAGCTGATCATCCTATTTTATAACATGAACTCTTTATGCCTATCTTATTTATTGTTAGATATGATACTTTAGATGAAGCTATTGAGATTAACAATAATGTACCTTAAGGTTTGAGCAGTTCATTATTCACTTCAAATTTAAGCAATTCATACAAATGGACAGGACCTTTAGGATCAGATTGTGGTATTGTAAATGTTAATATTGGAACATCTGGAGCTGAAATTGGAGGAGCTTTCGGAGGTGAAAAAGAAACAGGTGGTGGTAGAGAATCAGGAAGTGATTCATGGAAAACTTATATGAGAAGGTCAACATGCACTATTAATTTTGGTAAAACCTTACCCCTTGCTTAAGGAGTTAAATTTGATATTTGAAAACATTATTATTGTACAAAATGTTAACACAAAAATTTCAATTTATTTAATTATTTTCATTAACAATTAATTCTTATAATCATACTGTGATTAAAATTTATAAGAATAATTTTATAGTGTAATAAATGTATTAATATTTTACTAATTAAATAAATTAGAATATTTGGTTAATATAATCTATTGATAAATATACAAATTTAGTTGTATGTAGATTTTTATTCTAAATAGAAAAAATTATATCAATCCAAAATGAAAATTGAGAATATAAGGGAAATTCTTAAGTTTTTTCATGATGATAAGTATAGAGTCAATAAATGTTTGTATTTTCTGGAAAAAAACTTTATTAAAATCTATTTTATTTATAATTTACTATAAAAATGCATTAAATATCAACTAAGGAAGGCAAATATTTGTATGGCTTATATGTTCTATGTTAAGGAAATATTATATCTAGTTCGTAGAAGGGATATCTAAAGGGTATGGTGTTGTAGTTTATTAGATTTATTAATATAAAAGGATTAGTAAATATTGGAGATTGTTAATGATTTTAACAAAGAAGAATGTTTATAAGAATTACAAATAAAACTTTAAGAGATTTTGATTGGTAAAGCATAAATTATAATTATTGAGATCTGTCAAGTGAATCTTAAAGTTTAGCTGGTAATACTCCAATTCATTAATAATGGTATGATTAGTTTGGATTATAAAGGTGTTATAGATCATAGGATAACAATATATGGGTGCTTAATTAATTGGGAATAAAGGAAAGCTAAATGAGATACTCATATAAGTTCTTAGAAACACAAACTAGCTCTTAGAAAAGAGATACTCCAAGAGAAGAATTAGAAGATTAATTCTAGTGATACTAAAAGGTTATGAAATATATTTATTAACAGATGAGTAATAATATTAATATTTTCAATAATTAATGAGTGAAGAGTGTGTAGAATAAAGACCTGAGACATCAAAATGTTCTCGATTGGAAAAAAGGAGAATAGTAAGTTAGAATTCGTAAAGAAATCGTACTGCAATATAAAGCAGAACTGCTTAAAATTTTAATCCAAATAGTTATAATGGGATGACATTAGAAGAATATTTTAGAAATAAAGTTTAAGAGAATAATAATGTATAAGTAGATAAAAAAAAAAAAGTAGTGAAGTTTTATATAATAGTTTTTGGTTACGAGTAATGAATTCTTTAAAGAATTCTAAAATTAAGATGTTATGAGAAGAACATATATGGGAGATAGCAAATATATGAATATGAAGTAGGATATGAAAAAGAAAATATAAGATTATGATAAGGATTTGTTTTAAAAATATGCTAAATAATTTGATTTGGGAAATGGTTTTGGAAAGTGAATTTATTATATATATTCACAATTTTTAAATAAAATAAATAAAAGATTTCAATATTTATGGGTAAGTAATATGCAAGAGAGCCAGCTGTTGCTAAGAAATCATGTAAAGCTAAGGCTAGTGATTTAAGAACACATTTTAAAAATACTTATGAAGTGGCAAGAGCAATTAAAGGATAAACACTTGCATAAGCATTAAAATATTTATAAGATGTATTATAACATAAAAGATGTGTTCCATTTACTCGTTTTAATGGTGGAGTAGGTAGAACAGCATAAGCAAAAGAATTTGGTAGATCATAAGGTAAATTAAGCATACAAATTATTATTTAGGTAGATGGCCAGAAAAGAGTGTAAGAATTGTTTTATCATTATTGTAAAATTTGGCTGCAAATGCTTAAGTTAAAAATTTAAGTAATGAAAAATTGATCATAAATCATGTTTAAGTAAATAGAGCATAAAAGGGTAGACGTAGAACTTATAGAGCACATGGAAGAATTAATCGTAAAAAATTAAAATATTGCAGCATTTTTATCATCCAATGCTCATATTGAATTATGGGCTGCAGAAAAAGATGAAAATGTTAAAAAGGAAACAAATAATCAATAGGTGGCTCGTTAATCAAGAAAATAAGTGGCTAGATCAAAATTATCTATTGGTGCATGAATTTATAATAATACATATTAAATATTAATTTTATGAATAACCCTTCTCGTTTTCGATAAAGTTCGAATACTTAAAGTGTTAATTATTTACCAGTCTGGAAACAAAATGATTCTGAAGAAAGAAAGAAATATCAAATAATTCTTTTACCTGTAAATTAACCTAGAGAAGATTACATAATTAGTTCAATTTATTAGATGTTTAATACTCAAGATATAGAAGTGAATAAACTTATTTATTATTACTTTTATAAACTAAAAGAGAGTGGTCCTCATTAATTCTTAACAAATAAATTATATTAGATATAACAAGAAGAATTAGAATTTTTCATTCCTTAATTAGTGTAAATAATAAATTTTTAAATAAACTTAGGTATATACTTATAAAGTATGATTCTCCATATTTAGAAAAATTTATAACAACATTGTGTAATAAAAGTATAGCATTATATTAACTTATAAAATGGTGTTGGGTTTCTTATTCTGACAAGGATAGAACAGATAAAAATAAAATGAAGAGATTATAAAGAATAGACGATGTAAAAATTAAAATTACCTTACTAGTAATTTGAATAATCGATGTTAACTTTACATAATGATCATAGTGCAGTCAAAATTCCTAATTTATAATTAAAATCTTATTAGAGTGTTGTAGATCTTTATTTAAACAACCTGATTTAAATGTCATTAATACTTAAAACATATAAACCAGAGGACAGAAAACCAAAATTAAAAAATTTTATCACAAGAGCAAATGTGGCTCTAGAGAAATATCGATTGAAACATTAAGAATATTATTTTTGTTAAGGAATTACTGTACCATTTACTATGAGCAAAGATTAGAATGTTGCTGTACATTCAAATTTAGTAGTTAGAATTATAGAAGGAGAATGTTCATGTTTCAATACTAAAAAAAGAGTTCCTTATAGAATTGTTGTGGAAACTATTGAGTATAAGAAAATATTATTTATAGTCCTCATGAATTAAAATATAAACAACCAAAAAAGACTACAAATAATTCAATAACTAATAATAGATCATTTGCAAATTTAGATGATGATACAATGGAAGATTTTTTGTAAGCTGATTTAAATCAACCAAATAAATAGGAAATAGAAAAAAAAATGGAAGAATTGGCTAAAAATAGAAATAAAAAAGAATATAGTGATTTAATGAAAATAACCTAAGATAAGGAACCAAAAAAAGGAATAAAAATGTTTAAAAATATGATGAGTGTTGTTTATTTATCTAAAAAAGAGAATACAACAGAAAGTGAATAAGATTAGGAATTAATTTTAAAAGAAAATATGATGAAAAATTTGTAATTATATAGGTAATTTAAAAATGCAATAGAAGAAGATACATTTTAAAAAAATAGATAACGGTAAAAATATTGCATTATTAAAAGGTTTAACATTTTATTTCCTGAAAAAACTAATGAAAGAACTTAATCATGTATTCCAAAATTAAATAGCAAATATAAATAATAAGGTTAAAGAAAGGATAAAAATTATTGGTTAAGACTATACAAAGAAAATAAAAAAAATGGGTTTAGACATAAACATAAATCATTAAAATAATTAACTGCACTTGGAAGAGTTAGATTTTTTAAAGAACTAATATTATGTATTTTGTGATTACATAATTAAGTTTGTCCCAAATATGAAGAGATATTAAAAAAAATATATGTACATCTTTAATATGATTTGATTGAGAAAAAATTAGAGAAAAATAATGTAGATATTCATCAAGATGGGATAGAATTACATAGTAAATTTGGACCTTGGGATGAATTATGGGAAGATAGAGCTGAAATGATTAAGAGAGAAAGTCCTTATTAACATTTTGAAACATATCGTCTTAAACCCATTATCGTTAAAGGAGGAGATGATTTGAGATAAGAACTTATGACAATGCAAATTATATATAAGATGTATTAAGCATTTTAGAGTTTTGGTTTGGATATGTATGTTAAGGCTTATGAAATTATAGTTGTAAGTGCAAGTTCAGGAATTTTGGAATTTTGTGCAGATACTATTTCAATAGATGGTTTAAAAAAGAAATATCCAGCTTGCAAATCTCTTGTTCATATTTATAAAGAAATATTTCAATAAGATTTTGAAGAAGCTTAAATGAGATTCATTTAGAGTCTTGCTTCTTATTCAATAATCAGTTATTTATTATAAATAAAGGATAGACATAATGGAAACATTTTGATAGACAGTAAAGGAAGAATAATTCATATTGATTTTGGATTTATTTTATGCATTTCTCCTGGAAATTTGAATTTTGAGAAAGCTCCTTTCAAATTGACTCAAGAATATATTGATTTGATGAATGGAAGAAACTCTGATCTTTTCTTTTATTATAAGAATTTAATGTATAGAGGATTCAAAGCACTTTAAGGATATGTAGATGAGATAATAATGATTATAGAGATTATGATGTAAGATAGTGACTTACCTTGTTTTGAGAGATTCGACATCAAAGAATTTAGAGATCGTTTCAAAGAAGAGGCAAACGATGAAGAATTATAAAAATATGTTGACAAATTAATTGATTACAGTGACAATAATTGGAGAACAATTTAATATGATAATTTCTAAAGAATGACCAATGGTATAATGCCTTGAATATTAAAATATGCGATATTTATAAAATCTTTATATTAATGATAATTGTACTACTATTATTGATATCTTAAACAAATGCTCTTTATTCAAAAAAACTCTATAGAACTAGAGGTTTTACAGCAATTGATATTGATCTATAGAAATATGATGATTTGAATTAAGGATCAACTACCATAAATATCATACTTGAAAATAATTCATTTTCAACTGTTCCTTTTTTAGCTTATTGTAATACGAAGAATCAATAAATTATAAAATCGATTGTCAGCTCTCCTGAAGCCATAAAGAAATAAATTGAATCAAACAAGTAATCATTGAGAATTGATTATTAGAAAATTATGTGTGTTTGATAACAATGCTTTGTTATATTCTTAACGTGTATAATAGATAGTATTATCAGATTAAATCAATGATGAAAACGAATGGGCTTTTAATAAATTTAGTATATATAAGTTAAACCAAAAACAAATTTCTATTTATGTCTATTCATCTGATGATTCCTAATACACAATCATAATTAAGGGTTCTTAGAAAGGAGAATGTTATAAGTTATTTTTTAATCTAAATTAGTTAATGTAATAATTATGGTTTGTGTATGAGTAATTAAATACTTTTTTGTTAATGCAATGAAGGTTATTTAGATAGTACTTGTTAATTATAAAGTACTGTTGTAAATGCTCCAAGCTTAGTTCATGTATAATACAATATTATTTTAGTTGGAAATGAAAGAATAGTCTTATAAAAATATTTTAACTATTCCTTTAAAGGCAACACTAGCTTCCTTAGAAATTGAAGTAAACACAAATGCAAGAATAAAAACATATCTTGGATGTCAACATGACAAAGATTTTATTCCATTTTATGAGAGTAATTCATTTTATTAAACGGAAATTTCAACTGGAACATTAAAATTTTCTAAAGATGACATTTAATATTGTCTTGATAACACAAATAAAATAGAATCAACATTGGGATTCAGAATGGAAAATTATGTAATCCTATTATTAGTTAATGATCAAACATATAAAACATAAGTTTCTTTGAAACTCTACATTGATAGCAATTAAGATAATAATTCTGGACTAGAAATATATTACATCTTAGCTGGTGCATTAGGAGCTTTAATTATTGCCTTATTAATTATTATATGTGTGATATATTTTTAAAGAAAGACTAGAAGAATAAATAATGGAGCTTAAAATAATCTAAATTTGAGATCATTTTCAGTTAAAGGAAATACTAATAGAAGTTTACGATAAGATTATATTCCAGTGGAATTATATGAATAAATCATTTAAGAATATCCTGGATTAGTGGAAATTTCTGATTGTTAGATTTGCCTTGTGGAATTCTAGAAACAGGATTTAGTCAAATTAACATATTGCCTACATTTATTTCATTCCACTTGTATAGATGAATGGAGAAAAAGAAATCATGTATACAAATTATAGATATATATATAGACTTGTCCATTTTGTAGAGAAGATTTAACAAAATAAAAATGCATACAGTAAAAATAAGAGGAGTAAATCTATTAGTTGGGAGTTATTTCAGGTGATGCAATGTAAATAGATGAATAAAAACTTGCAGAATTTTAAAGGAGAGAATAAAGATTGAGACATTTATAATGTAATTTTTATTAGAAATTAATAGAAACATCCTCACCTGATTCTGCAAATGCAATATAATAAAAGGAAAATACTCCATCCCCATTTTTAAAAGGAGATGTAATAACATAATAGCTTTGCATATAATCTGGAAAATGAAAATAATGATTGAATTTAAATGTTTCTATTTTTAGTTTTTAAAAATAATTATAATTCTAAATTAAATTCAATATAGATTATTTCTTGATTTCTTGTAAAAAATTATAGTTATCATTTGTTCCTTTAAAATCTATGAAATTTTAATATTAAACATTATGTTATCATTTCATTTTTTGATTTAAATATACAAATAAATATTTAGTTTTTGACAACATTAGATTGATTTTTCTTTTTTTTTTGAATTTTAGCATTTCAAATTAACATTATCTTCCAAACAATTATTTTTTAATCATGAACCAAACATGACGGATGTTTACTTAAAGAATTGATTATTATAAATATAAATAATAGCTAATCTCTTAATAAATTATTTGCTTAACATTTTTATTTAGTTAGATTTGGTTTTGTGATTTTTTGGTATAATAAACATAAGAAATTTAGATATAAGTTTAGAATTTATATTTAATACATATTTTATACATATTATTATATTAAAGTTAATTATTTTTATAACGTCATATGACATTTTAATAATACATAAATTTACTATGTCTATTTCATCATTTATAAAGATAAGTATAAAATCTAAGATAATTAATTATATAATCATGAGTATTTCAAGCATATTCACAATTTTCATCCTATTAACTATTGTTTCCTGCTTATAGAAGTCAATATTGATAACTAGACATGGTGCTAGATCCCCAAAAGTATATACTGAGATTGATAGTACTTATTATTGGACAAGTTAACCAGAAGATTTAACTGAAATAGGATTATAATAACATATTAATTTAGGATAGAGTAAAAATGGAATATCTATTACAGATATGAACGGAAATTGCATTTATGAAAATTTAGAAATTTAAGCATCTACAACCTAAAGAGTTATAATGTCTACTATTGGATTCCTAAAAGGGTTATGTCCAAATAATTATTAAGAGATAATCAAAAGATACTTCAATGAATATTATGCTTAATATTCTACAAATATTGAAGCATGGAACTAGATTATGAATTCTGATTTCTAGAATCCATTAGAATTAGAACTTCATTATTTTGAAAGACCTAATGATTTTATGTTTCATGGACATAAAAAAACAGTTTGTCCTGCCATAAAAGATTTGAAAAAAAAAATTGAATCTAGTGAATATTTTAAATCAAAAGAAGAAGAATTTAAAAATAGACCTGAATTTGATGAAGTTTTTGATATCATTAAGGCTGCTTATCCAAGTAAAATCTTTAAAAAGAAATCCATTACTTTATCTGATATTGAAGATATATTTGATGATTATTAAAGTAATCATGTCTAAGGATTTCTATTCCCAAATCCATCATAAAAAGCAATTGATTATATGCAAGAAGTAGTGAAATTTCTTAGATATTATGAAGATAATTGTGATTCATTGGAACATTATGCATAATTAACTGAACCATTCAAATGGATTATATCATAATTATATTCTACTACTCCTCTTAGTTGGTATTCAGGACATGATACAAATTAAGTGGCAATTTTATCTGCCATTTCAGACTTTTAACCAATCATTCCATTTGCATCATAACTAGAAATAATTGTTAAAAATGAAATAGTTATGGTATTTTATAATAGATAGTAAATCTAAACAAAATTTTGTTCAGATGGATATTTTTGTACTCGAGAATAAACAGTTAATTATTTAATGCAATTCATTCATCCAAATCTAAATTCACTTTGCGGTTTAGAATTAATTATTTGATTTAATATTTATTTAAAACTATGTATATATATATTAATTTAAAACTATTTTACTTAATTTTATAAATCTTTTTAAATAACCTAAATAATCCAATCATTTAATTAATGAGAACTTTTTAAGTAATTAATTCAATTTTATAATATAAAAATCTTGTATATATTATTAAAACTTCGATTTCCTATTCACCAATATTTAGATATCAGCTATTCAATATCATATTCTTTAATTGCATTTTTTTATTTTCTTTTTAACATATTTCTCGAATAGCTTCTATAATTTTTAAGTAATTTAAATTGATTTATAAATCAGATTTCTCATCTAACTTTTTATATTCGATAATTTGAAAGAATTAAAAATCTTCTTTTAGAAAGAATTTATTTAATCTTCTTTTTTACTTAAAGTTTTAAGGTTCATTATAAAAAATTGAAAAACACTCAACAGTGATATTAAGAAAATAATTTCTTATTTAATATTGGCTAATAAAAAACAAAATAATGGTATCGATTTTTAATATTCTTAAATGACACAAATTATGTTTGTTAACTATAAAATAAATGTAATATAATTATAAGTTATTTGCCCTCTATATTTGGCTGATATTTGATTTATGAATCATTTATTTTTTTTAAACTAAATTTTATAACTGTTTTGCAAAATGAACCAAAAATTAAAATTAATTGCTTTTGGCCTTTATAAAATATAAAATATAGAGATATAAATAAAGTTATCATAAAGGAATTGATTATTATTTAAAGATTTTATCATTTTTCTCAATAATACAAAATATCTTATCTTATACTTTTAAATTAATTTTAAAACTAGTGGAATTATGGGATGCAAAAAGTATTATCCTTTCTAAAAATGATGTAAATAAACTTTATTAAAAATAGTGTATATAGGTTAAAAAATTTAGGCAATATTTAATCATAAATTGTATCTGTGAGAACTATAAAAACTCATTAGCAGCTTTTAAAATAATTTAAAAGGTCTAAATTTTTAAATAGTCTTCATAATAAAATTAAGAAAGAAATGTAAAAGATAATAATTAAATTTTTCAATTAAAAAAAATAATGAATAGTTTATGGATTATTTAAAATAGTAGAAGCCAAAAAATTATATTATACAAATCAATAAGCCTAAATAATGAACATTTTTTAATTATTTCTATAATGTTCTGAATTATTAGCCAAAACACTTTTACTTTTAGCATTTTGTATTTTTAGAATTCTAAAACTTAAACTGATGAAAATATCAAAACTTGACATATTTTTTGGTTTCTCAATATATAGTGAACTAAGAATTTTAGAAAATTTATTAAAATGATGATAATAAAAAAAAAATTTGAAAAATAAAACATTTACTTTCTTATATTGCACTCTTAGGAACTTCAAATATTACTTATATTTATTCTAACTAAAACAAAAATTAATAGAGTTATTTAAATCCAAAATTGTATTAATAAAATTGATAATACCTTATTCTAAAAAAGTAATATAAAAATATTAATATATTTCAAAATGAAGAGTAGTTTTGCTTCGAATAGGAAAATTATGGTTATTTAATGGATTATATTCTTAATACTTTATTTATAGTAAACATTTTAGAGACAAATTACGCAATTTATACAATTTTATTTCTTTTATATTATAATAATTAGAAGAATATTAGTTCTGACGTAATACAATGTTTTAAGGGTGCAACTTTCTCAGCATTATAGAACCTCTAAGATAGTAGTAGTCAGCAAGATTTTAAGTTTTATTTGAATTTCTGAGTGTTATTTTGTATTTCAACAAATTCTTCTCTTAAATCTCGTCATGGAGTAATTCAATAGCGTCATAAATATTAATTTAAAACACTTAAATGCTAACTCTCCCCCCTTAAAATTCAATTTATGGCATGACTCCTTAAAATTTACCTGAATAAGAAGCATTTCATGAGAAATGGTTATTTGGTTTTGAAGAATAAAATCCTTTTCTTCCAACTTTTGAATATCTAAATACGGTTTTTCCTTAAAAGAAAATCAAAAAAGAAGAAGAAATCATATGTTAGAACAAGGAGCTATTCAATGTCAACTAGTCTAAAAGCATCTATCTTAGCAAAATAACTCAATTAATTGATACTGAAATCACTCCAAAACAGTAATGACATAAATTTATTTTGTTAGCACAAAGCGAAATGGAGATAAATGGAAAAGAAAAATGAAGTAAGCAGGTGATTCCTCTGAGGAGCCTTATGGGGCAAATACACACTAATTAAAATTGGCTCGAAATAGACAATCGGCAAGAGATTCAAGAAAAAGAAAGAAGATATACATTGAACTTCTTGAAAATAAGGTAGAAGAATTGACATAGGAGATGTTGAGACTTCAAGCAACTATTGCAAACTAAAACAATTATATTAATTATTGTGCTAAAATCCCATCTATGGTATTTTTTAATTATAATCACTTTATTATAGATCAAAGAATTCCATATGAATTACTAAAACTAGCTCCTAAATCTAAAACATTCTCCTTGTTAATCCTAACTAAGAATTTTAGACTAAGAATTTGGAGTTCAGTCAATAAGAAGGATAGAATTGTGTAATTCCTTCTTCAACACTTTGATGGACCATGCTATTCCAAATGATTTAAAAAAAATCATGGAGTCTGCAATGAAGGGTATTATTATATGTTGAATAAATTAGGATAAGACTTTTTTAATGAGTAAGACCCTAATTTTAAGGCTAATCCAAAAAACACACTTAAGGAAACTTAAAGAAAATTTATTGAAGAAACAAAGCGTTTAGAATTGTATGAATATAATCCTAATTATATTAGTTACATGTTTGATATGGCTAAAAACTTCGAAAAGGTTCGTTAGTAAAGCTTTACTTTGGAGCAACTTAAATAAGAGGCTTTGAAGGATATATCTCCTAAGACCTTTGCTTAATACTTAGTCAATATCAATCCAGAACAATAAGCTAATGTAATTAAAGAAGAGGATCCAGAGCTATCGTCACTACAGTCACCTTGATTCTATTGTATTATTTTAATATAAATTTAATTTTCACATGGAAATTTGTTAAAACATCAAAGCAATAAATTTTGATGATGTGTCATGTAACCATAAATTTCAGTAGATACAGTGCCTTCTAATCTAATTATTGTCTGCATTTTGCAAGGCTAGAAAAGAATTTGGAAGAGTAGTGAAAGCTGAGAATAAAAAACAAAATAATTAGATGCAATCGAAGAAATGAGTGAATGCAAGTACTTAAAATCTTATTCTACCTAAGATACCACCTATATAAACAAAAAACATTCTTTTGATAAAAGACAAGTATAAATTTAGTATCTATTTTAAGATTACTTTCTAATTTTTCTATTAATGGTATTAGATTATCTACAAACTAATACAGTCTTACATAAAGATATTAAACCTGAGATTATGGTATTTGATAACAACAACTTATTAAAAAATCTAATTTAGTTATCTTCGACTTACAGATATTGGGATGGCCAGAATCTAGTAATCTGACAATCAAAATGATACCAGTGGTTCTCCTCCTAGCTAATATCTGAATCAAATTACATCAAATTCGTGATGGATGGTCAGAAGAATTTGCTGATTTTATTAACAGTTTTTTTAAGATAGCAAGTGATTATTTAGGAGTTAATCGTTCTGAGGAACTCCAATCTTAACATTGGTTAGTTAAGAGATATTGGTTGGACTGCTTTATTAAATTTAATGGCTACATCCCCATAATATATTAATGTAAGATTAAGTTTAGAGTAATCAAGATAATTTTGATACTAAATTTACTAATTTGAGACAGTTTAACAATTTAATAAATGGCATAATTATAAGAAGACAAACTATCCTAGATCCTTTTAATGGATATGCTTTTGATTAAACTATTATCTCGTAACCATTCTAGGATATATCTTCCTCTGAATTATCGATACCTAAATTAAATAGTAATTAAAATCTTCAAAATTAACCAATCCTGGTGAAACAAATCACTAATTAATGTATATAACATCATTAAATATGTTTAAGTTTTACTAGACCCAAAAATTGAAAGCAAAATCAATGTCCTCTAGTTAAAAGCCTTTAAAAATTATTAGCCATTTTTCTAATAAATTATAATTAAATTGAACCATAGTATTAGATATTTTCATTTACAAATTATTCCTAAAAGAAATTTAATCTAAAAGATTAATTCTTTTCAAAATTTAATCTTTTCAATTTTCATATATATATTAAATTTTTTTTCTACTAATTCATAAACATAATCTTTCAACAATATTCTTACTAATTTATATTCATTAAAACTAATCAATATCGAGTTGTTGCTGGAAATAAATTGTAAGTATTAGTATAATTAAAAAGTGTTGTTTTTAGGAAGTTTAAAATAAATGAATAGATGATAGAAATTATATTAAATTAAATGTCTAATTTATTAGTTAAATATTAGTAATCTTATTAAAAAAATAGATTTTCATTTCTTTTTAGGATTTCTAGATTTTGTTGAATTCTAGAAAAGAAATTATCTATAAATAAATATCATCATTTAATTCTAATATTTTATTAGATATTCCAGTATTTATTTAGTAATAAATTATAAAAAGTATTAATCTTTATAAGCTACGACAATATAACTTAAAAAACTTTCAAAATTATTTTAGCTCTTTCATAATATATTTTTTATTATTTGTAATACTTAAAATTAAATGACTTCCAAACGAGCTTATTTTTAATGAAAATGAAAAACAATTGATTTATTTTTTTTAATGAAAAAAAGTACTAGCTCCTTGGTTGATAACTCAAAAATGGCATTTTTTAATGATGGAAATTAATTGTTTACCACAGCAATCGACAATAATCTTCAATTTCTTGATCAAGGGATTTTTTAAATGACATATTAAAAAAAGGAAACTTTAGTAACAATTTATTTGGCAGAAACCATTCTAAAAATTTGTGATAAAGTATTTGTAGAGTTAAATTTAGAAATAAGATAGATATATCAATATTGAAAATTCTTATTTGAGAGGTGTAATAAATTAAAAAAGCAAATAATTTGGTTTTCGAATCTGCAAAAATGGATAGCATGTAGAATTTTTTGGAATACATTTAGAATTCTTGAATAAAATTAAGATTTATATGATACAATCTGATTTTTAATCAAAGTATTAAATACTTTCAAAGATAGGAAATGGATATTTGTCTTCAGTAAGTATTTTTAATAAAATTAGGTTTATAAAGTTTAGCATACTATTAGTGGTTAAGAATGCGCAGTTAAAATCTATGAAAAGTCAAATCTAACTAAAAGTAGCAGTTATGAAAAGGAGTTTTTTATGAATGAAATTAATATTTTGAGATAAGTAAATCATAAAGGATTATTAAAATTATAAGAAATTTTTGAAGGAGAAAAAAATATATATATAGTTACAGAATTATTGGAAGGAGGCCCAATTAAAAAATATATATTTAATTAGAATCTTTCTGATTAAGAGATGATAAAAATCATGTAGTCCCTTTTCAATTCGTTAAATTACTTACATAAATTAAATATTTATCATACAGATATTCGATTTGATAATATTTTACTTCGGGATTCTATGGATCTACAATCAACTTGCTTAATTAATTTTGGAAAAGCAGTTTAATTTCCTTAAAAAAGAAGGAGTATAATTAATTTGACTCCTCAAGAAGAAAGTGCCTAAAAATTTTATATGAAAAAAGACATATATTCCTTAAGTATTATTATATTGAGTATTTTTACTAAAAAGTTTTATTAAGAAAATTAGTTGGTTGATGAATTACTGATGAAAAACTTTAAAAATATCAGTTATATTGAGTATATGGAATTATCACCTACATTATAGAGGTTTTTCGAAATGATTTTTACAGATAAGTATAAAAAAGAAATTGATTCTCTAACTTGTGAAAATATTTTGGAATTCGAAGTTTTCAAAGTGCCTTTAAAACCTAGGAACTCTAAAATACAAATTTCTTAAAATTTAAAAAGTTTAGTGAGAAGAACAAGCAAATATGAACCAAGGTTATCGCAAAGGGAAAAATTAGAACAGACATTAAATATAATTAAATTGCCTCCAATCCATGGAGATTCTCCAACATCAACAGGTAAAACACACTCTACTAGTCCATAATCGGATCGTTTCATCTCAAATTAATTAGCTTCTTTTTTAAAGGCTGGCCATTTTACTTAAAGAAAAAATGCTTTAAAATAAAATATCATTATATGATTTTGAGTATATATATGATTTTATATTAAATGCTTTCATTTATTTTATTAAATGATTATGAAGAGATTTGTGAAACAATAAAGAGATTTGGCATTAAATTATAATTATATAACAAAGTATAATTGATAAAATTTAATAACAATTACAACATAAAATAAATCATAAATGGGAATTTGTTGCTCACAATAACCGGGAGGATTTATTTAAAATGTTGAGTTCAGATAATTTGAACCAGAAAAGATTCCTACATTAGTTCCATAATAAATAAATTTTGAAGAGCATGAGGAAGAAATTATAACAATCCAAAAATCAATAAGAAAGAAAAAAGCAAAGAAAGTTGCAGCTCAGATGAAAGAAGAGGCTGAAAAAGAAAAACCTGGAGATTTTTGGGTCTTAAGTAAAGAGCCAAAATCTTTGGAATAGAATGTTTAGATATCATATAATAAGTTGGGTAAGTTTAAATTTGATAAAAAGTTGCCCTAAGAATTTAATGAATGCAGATTTTTTATGCCTCATGTATAAAATGATAATATCAATTTAGGAACATAAAAAAAACTCTGGAAATATTTATGTAGGTTAATGGTTATAGAGATTGAGGCATGGAAGAGGAAAATAGTATTTTGCTGATGGGTCAATTTATGAAGGATATTGGAAATTTGATTAAGCTAATGGAAGAGGCAGAATTATTCACTCAAATGGTAACGCCTATGATGGATAATGGAAAAATAATTCTGCAAATGGTTATGGGATATTTTATGAATTTGATGGTTCCTAATATTAAGGAGAATGGTTACAAGATTAAAAGGTTTTTATATTTTTTAGAGTAGCATGGCTAAGGTAAAGAGATTTTAAATGATGGAAGCTAATTTGAAGGGATATTTAAGGAAGGAAAGAAATAGGGTAAGGGTATCGCCAAATTTCCTAATGGGGATATATATACTGGATAATTTGAGAATGATTAAATTTCAGGTTTTGGTGAATTGATTTTCGCAGATGGAAAACGTTATAAAGGACATTTCAAAGATGGGAAAATGCATGGCAAAGGACATTTTATATGGCCTGATGGCAGAGAATATGAAGGTTAATATTACAATGATCTTAAACATGGGGAAGGAGAATTTAGATGGGCTGATGGATCAAAATATATAGGGTAGTTTCGGGAAGGAAAATAACATGGTAAAGGAATTTTTATGGATAAAAATGGATAACAATGTGGAAGTTAATGGAGTGAAGGTAAGGAAAAAAGGCAAAAAAGTGAATAGTGATTAGGAGTAGATTTTATGATATTATTCTTCAGTATCTTATATTATTTAAAACTATTTTATCGAAAAAATTAGCTAATATTGTTAAATCATTTTATTTTAAATTCTTGTTTTTTTATTTTACTTGGGCTTTAGTAGATAGTTGATTGAACAAGGGAATTAGTTTTAGTTGGAGAGTATCTTTTGATTGTGCTAATGTTTAATTTACATTCTTACTTGAATGCATTAATAGAATCGATTAAGGTATATGGGTATTTCTACAAAGCTCTTTCATATTAGGGTACATGAGATGTATATGTAGAATAATATGGAGTATAGGCTAAAGTATTGCTTGTGCGTAATTGATCAATTTCTCCTTATCTTCTTGCTTCCAATTATCTTAATCTTTCTAAGCTGTTGTTTCTTTCCAAATTCCTTAATTTGACTTAGCTCTCAACTAATTCTCTTTCTAATTCAACTTATCTAATTCTTTATTCTTTTTCTAAAGCTATTAATCTATTTTCTCTTTCGATTTCTCTAGCTCTCTCTTCTATTTCAAGTTTCCTTAATATTGCCTCATTCTCAACCATCCTTATTCTTTCTCTGCTTCTTCTTAAATCTTCATCTCTTAATCTATCAAGCTCTCTAATCCTGTTTTACTCTTCTATTTGTGTTTATCTTAACAAACTTTCCTCTTAGATCTATCTAATTCGCTCTGCACTTCTTTGTCTCTCTTAGCTTAGCCTTGTTTAATTTTCTAATTGAATTATTCTGTTTTCACTCTAAATTTGTTAAAGTTTAGATCTTCTTAATCTTTCAAGAGAGTCTTCTCTTTGTCTCACACTTTCTAATCGTAAATTTGGATAATAGTAAGGATAATAATATGGATAATAGGGATAGAAATAATAAGGATAAGAAGAGAAGGATAATCTCTCCAAAGATCTGTTATTTTCAACAGCTTTAACAAAATCATTATCACGTATAATATTTGATCTATAAGGGAGAGGTTCCATCAAATGAACTGCTTCAACCAGTTCACTATATGAGATTTTGCCATCCTAATCAAGATCAACAGCATCAAAAAATGAGATCACTTCATCATTCAATAAAGGAGCATTTTATCTTTGCATAAATAATGAAAGTGTTTCTTTTGTTAAGTATCCTTAGTTAAACAAATCCAAGGTCTTAAAAGCTTCCAATGTTGAATAGTCCAAAGAATTAACTAAGGATTATCTTGCAGCATTTATCACTCTATAATTTTCAATCTCTTAAGCGAATACATCTGAAAGTGCTAATTCTACTTCAGTTGGTAAGAGCATTCCAATATCTATAGGGTATAGTTATCTAGATTTTACTATTTCTCTTAAAGCAGTATTTCTTTTTGTCAAAATATATTAACAGAAACTATAATTAGAATATTATGTTACTCTGCTAACTTGATCCTTCCGTCTTTATCCCAATCCAATTTCTTATATAAATAAGCTGCTTCAAACTAAGAATGTGAAATCTTGTTATCTTATAGGAATTCTAGGATATCCGAATGACCTAGCTGTCCGATTCTCCTTTGATCTATTCTTAGGAATGCTAAGCTTCACTTAATTATATACCAACTTCAGGGTTGAACATTTGTATTTATGCTAATCTTTGTTTCTTTTTTTCGCTTAACTATTCATTTTGTGCAATGGCTTGAATTACTAAGGCTAATTTGGCTTAAGTAGTTAGAGTCAAACTTGATGAAGAGAGCATAATAAATTTTAATTAGTATTTTTTATTTTATTGTTAATTTTATTCGCAAAAAAAAAATCAATTTAATATAATGATAAATAAAAAAACTATATACATTTAAAATTGTATAATTTACATATAAGACTAAATGTTATAATTACTTTGCTAAAAACAAAATGTATTTATAAACAAGAGTGGCAGCTAATTTTATGCAAATTATTTAATAAATTTGTTAGCCAAGGTAAGAAGAATCTATTAGTGATTTTGATTTTTAAAATTTATTGATTTAGAATAGGGAGCATTTGCTTAATTGAAAAGATTGCGATTCAAAAGTAAAACTCTGCATTTGGAAAAATGGAAAAACTATGCAACATAACAAATTGAAGTTATAAATTAATAGATGTTTAACAAAGTTTTAAATGAATTTGAAATTAATCATTTCTTTAACATTTATCAAAAAGTTTTGTAAATTTTATGTTTGGCAAGAATTAATTCAAAAAAAATTATTCTTCCAATTTTATGGATAAGAGGATTGAAGTTTGTAAAGTTAATTTAGAAAACTTTTGCAATTAGTCTCAAATTTCCTGTTAGTACATTAGAGGCGCATTTTAAATTATCTAGAAAATTCTTAAAACCTTACAATCATTTTATATGTTATGACAATTTAAAAACCAATACATATTATGACATTATTACAATAAAAAGAAATTTATATAAGAAAGCTATCAGGAATGCTCAGGCATTTATCTGAATAGAATTAAATTCTTCATAAGTATTTAAATGCTATTGATTTTTTAAGAAAAATCAAGCTAAATACCATTAAATTATAAGAAAATTAATAATTTAACACAAAAAATCATTTTAGAGTTTCAATGACTTTTATTTTTTAATCAATCTTTTGGAATATATTTGTAACCTGATTTGAATAGCCAAGATAAATTGAAAAAAGAAAACACGAATGAGAAAATCATATATTTTTCCCCCAGACTTAACCCTTCTTTAATATACTTTAGTTTTAACGACTGAGATCGTTAGATTAAATGTAATATTAAAAATAATAATTAATTCATGGCGAATAAGAAATAAGAAAAATATATTTTTGGATCAAATAGAGAATTTAAAGAATAAAAATTCTAATTTAAGATATGCTGTAATATGAAGAATAGGATGGAAAGCATATAACGAATTTATTTAATGGTATTGTATAGCCAATTAAAAATAGATTTTTCAAGAAACTCTGTGTTTGTAAATTATATAGTAACTCTCTAGAAAAATGAAATTAATTGATTAAATTTACAGTGTTCAGCATTAAAATAACAAAGCCTTAATTTATTTTTCGCTTATTTATAAAACACACTACTATTGTGAAGTAAGCTTATTAATAAAAATATTGAGCTCGGTTGCATTCTTGAGCAAAAAAGTTAAAACATAAACATTCCTAGAAATTGGAAGAATATTTAGAATACAATAAAAAACATTTTATATTAAAACTAATAAATTTTCAAATCATATGAGATAATAAAGCTCCATCAAAATTGAGAAAAAAGTAAAGTTTTTATAATGAATAGATAATTAAGGATTTAGACATATAGAATCAAATAAAGCGTAAATAAATGAATTAAATAATGATTTGATTTAAGATTAGATTAATTAAATACAATTAAAAAATTGCAACAATAAAAAGGAATAATTTTAAATCATCCATTCTATAGATATTACCTATAGTTTTTATAGCAACAAATAATTCTGATTAATAATAAATTTGCGATAATACTCAATTCATAATTAACCAAATTAAAAATCCAGTACTTTTTAGCATTTATCATTTATTCTTTCAAAAAATATAAAGCAATACATTCCTGTATCATAATTCAAATTGATAAATTCAAGTTTTTTGAAAGTACATCTTTGTATATAAACATTGGTATATTAATTTTTTAATTCAAGATTTAAAATATCAAATGAAATCTGATGTAACAGGTACGTTGATCTTCTTATTCTAAGTACCAGCAATACCTATTTGTTCAACACAAGAGCTATCTTAAAGTAATAATCCAAGATCAGGCCATTGGACACAAGCAGAACACAAACTCTATCTTGATTTTCTTTATCAGTCCTAAGATTTGATTGAATCATCTTAAAATAACAAAGGATAAAGATTATTCAAAAAAATGAGTTAAGTAATTGCCACAAGAAGTCCAAGTTAATGCAGGTATAATTTTCGTCAACCTATAACAACAACAGATCACATCACCAAAAATTCAATCCATTTAATGTTCAAATAATAAAAAGAAAAAAAAGTAGTAAATTATCTAAGCCAATCAAAGAAATACCACCATAAATCAGAAGTAAATAATATTTCCGAAAATTATTTGCCTCTTTTAAAGATCATAGTTCCGAATCTATGTCAGAGGAGGAGCTAAATCAAAATATTTAATGAATAAATATATTATATTGAATTTAGTATACAAAACTTTCTATCAATATAACTTATGTTTTATTCACTCATTAATTCTGACCATACAAAATTCACTAGTTTTCATAAATTAAATANTAACAAAGCCTTAATTTATTTTTCGCTTATTTATAAAACACACTACTATTGTGAAGTAAGCTTATTAATAAAAATATTGAGCTCGGTTGCATTCTTGAGCAAAAAAGTTAAAACATAAACATTCCTAGAAATTGGAAGAATATTTAGAATACAATAAAAAACATTTTATATTAAAACTAATAAATTTTCAAATCATATGAGATAATAAAGCTCCATCAAAATTGAGAAAAAAGTAAAGTTTTTATAATGAATAGATAATTAAGGATTTAGACATATAGAATCAAATAAAGCGTAAATAAATGAATTAAATAATGATTTGATTTAAGATTAGATTAATTAAATACAATTAAAAAATTGCAACAATAAAAAGGAATAATTTTAAATCATCCATTCTATAGATATTACCTATAGTTTTTATAGCAACAAATAATTCTGATTAATAATAAATTTGCGATAATACTCAATTCATAATTAACCAAATTAAAAATCCAGTACTTTTTAGCATTTATCATTTATTCTTTCAAAAAATATAAAGCAATACATTCCTGTATCATAATTCAAATTGATAAATTCAAGTTTTTTGAAAGTACATCTTTGTATATAAACATTGGTATATTAATTTTTTAATTCAAGATTTAAAATATCAAATGAAATCTGATGTAACAGGTACGTTGATCTTCTTATTCTAAGTACCAGCAATACCTATTTGTTCAACACAAGAGCTATCTTAAAGTAATAATCCAAGATCAGGCCATTGGACACAAGCAGAACACAAACTCTATCTTGATTTTCTTTATCAGTCCTAAGATTTGATTGAATCATCTTAAAATAACAAAGGATAAAGATTATTCAAAAAAATGAGTTAAGTAATTGCCACAAGAAGTCCAAGTTAATGCAGGTATAATTTTCGTCAACCTATAACAACAACAGATCACATCACCAAAAATTCAATCCATTTAATGTTCAAATAATAAAAAGAAAAAAAAGTAGTAAATTATCTAAGCCAATCAAAGAAATACCACCATAAATCAGAAGTAAATAATATTTCCGAAAATTATTTGCCTCTTTTAAAGATCATAGTTCCGAATCTATGTCAGAGGAGGAGCTAAATCAAAATATTTAATGAATAAATATATTATATTGAATTTAGTATACAAAACTTTCTATCAATATAACTTATGTTTTATTCACTCATTAATTCTGACCATACAAAATTCACTAGTTTTCATAAATTAAATACTTTTTGTATTTAGAAAGAGAGCAATCAAACTATCTAAAATTTAATGTACACTAAATATATTAATAAGTAATTGTTTACTAATAAAATTTTGAAATCAGGAAAAATCCTTTATTTCTAATAAATTATTGTTAAAAGAAAACCATTATTCAATTTAAAAATATACAATTAATTTTAATTAGTTTATTTTTTAGAGACTATTCTGTTTTATTTTGAATTATCTTAATCAAAATATAATAATGAAGATTTAATGAAAATTATTTATATTAACTTAATATTGAGTTATGTAGGGTTTCATATTAAAAAGGCAATTAATGAAATAAAATTGAATGATTACGAACACATAGCTTATTATACATGATATATCAATACATAAAGGAAAAGTTGTTTAATTTATTTTTCTCTACAGTTTTTAAGTTGGATATGAATGAGGTTTTAATCACTAAAAAAATTTGATCTCAATTAAATATTATAATCTTTTTAAATTGTCTCATTGTTATTAAAAAGAGAATGATGAGAGAAATTTTCATTCATTAAATTTTGTAAGCTTCTCATAAAGGACACAATAATTTACTTTGAAATCTTCTTTTTTCAACCTATTTTCTATTAAAGAGAAAAAATTTTAATAATTGACAACTTTGAGTAAAAATTATTTTTAAAAATACATTCAAATAATTAAAATGAAAACAATTTTACAACATTAGATAGATGATATTATTAAATCAATCAATATGATGCATTTCTTAAACAGCCAATTAAAAGGCTTTAACCGATACTTTATCGTCAAAAGTATTTTGCTATCATTATAAAATTAATAATATACGATTTCTTTTGCTTTGTTAAAAACACCTTCAAATTTGCCTATTCCATACTTAATTCCTATAGATTCAAATATTTATTTTATATCTTTTTTATTTCTTAACATTAAGAAATCCTATTCAGTCAGTCCCATATATGAAAATTTTTCTGGGAACAATAATGCTACAGCTGGAACTTCATCACCATAATTTTAAGGATCTGCAACAGATTTCATTCCCGTTTTAATAATATCATTTCTAATTGTCGGAACTCCAAATGCTCTAGTTTCATCTCCTTGTTTTGTTTAATTTCTAAAACCAAATTTTGTGGCTTTTCCCAAATCTATATCTGGTTAAACTTCTTTTTATGTGGGCTAACCATTAATACATTATCCAGCTGTCCATTATTCATCTTTTTTTGTTTCTCCAAAAATTGCTGGCATTCTAGAATTAATTTAAGCCAGATTTTTTGGTTTACCAAGAGGATCTTCGTTATAATTCTTCCAATCTTCTTAGTTTTTTGAGATAATAGTTGTTTTAGGATATTAATTTTGTGTTAATTCATGTTGCAAAATTTTTTTCATCTATTCTTATTCTCTTTCATCTTTTTTGCCAAATCGAAATTCAGATGGATTGACATTCCACTTATATTCTCTATTTTTTTATTCTCCTGCTTCAAAATTTCCATGACTTTTCAAATACATCATTCTTACACTTTCATCATCTCTTTGGGCATCAGGAGGAAAAACAACTTCTTTTGCTGTAAATTCAGAAGGAGGTATCTTCTAACCAAAAGCAAACCCGTCTGATTTAGATTCTTCAGGCCAATTATAATTTCTTGTGGGCATTGTACCTAAAGGCTCTTTAATATGAGAGGCGTATTTTTATTCATTTATTTCATTGACCAATTCCTTAATTCCTTCTGGCTATTATTTAAATAGATCTCCTGCTTTATCAGATGGATCAGTTTTTTTTCCATAAAGCCAATTACCTTAAGGTTTTGGAGCATCTACAAGACCTGGGTGTAACTAAATGTAATTATATTTATTTACAATTGCACAACCATGTTGATGCTTGTAGGATTTACGATATTTCTTTATATGAGGAGGAGTTTCAGGGACCTATGTAACTGACTAAAATTACTTAGCCTTAAACAGGTTATATACAGACACCAGCATTATCTTCCTTGAGAACTGTTCTTCCAGCCTACACTAAATTACACTATTTACTGATTTCAATGTTCCAAAGTAATCCCTTGTTTTCCCTGACATTTTATTTAGAATTATTATATATATTATAATTGAATAAATATAAATTAAATTTTTGAAAAAGGCATCTTTATTTTTTACAAGATCATTCTTCACCCTGACACTATTCTATTATAAATCAGCAACCTCCTTAAACTCCAACAATTCATTTAATTTTTAATAATTTATCAGCATCATATAGCCTAGAAGACACAATAGCTTGAAACTATAAAGTTGGGTTTGTTATTTATATGTAAACTTTTACATTCGGGTGTAGAAGAAACTATATGGCCTGCACTTTCGCAAGCATTCAAATTACAAAGGTTATAAGATGTGATAATATTCAACTTATTGCAGATAATTTGGGATGGCTCTAGGATGAGAAATTGAATATTTAAATACCGAAACTTAAAATTCTTCAAGTACCCATAGAGTTCAAAAATCATTTGTTAATTGTAACAATAATAATTACTTAATTCATTCCACATAAAATAATATGCATTTATATTTTGAATAACAATCATTTAGTTTTAAAAGCACACTTCTTAATTGAAAATCCTATAACTGCTGCTAAAGATAATCCACATACAATAGTAATTCTTAAGGCAAGGTTATTATCTTCTTATAGTGGAAGGTTAACTTGTTGATCATTTTTTACGTAATTATCTTATATTAAATGTAATTCTTATATTGAATCCAAGTTGTCTATTAAATTGATTTAATTGATTTATACCTAGATTCACTTGAGTTATTTATTCTGTCTCTTCTTATTATTATATGATTTCTGATTTATTTAAAACATCATCAGTTATTGGACTTTCAAAAAGCTAAAAGTCATCAGAAAGTTTATTAGTCTAATCTGAGTTAAACTCTTAAATAGGTGTTTCTGTTGTTATTTCTGTTGTAGTTGTGATGATCCCATTTCTAGTACTTGTTTTTGTTACCTTAGTTTAAGTTTATCCATTAATCGAAATAGTTTCTATTTCAACAAAATCAGAGTCTCCTTCAGTTGAAAATATCGAAAATAAAGGATTAAATAAGCCTAACACAGGGCTTTCAAATTAAATAACACTTTCATCTGATTCGTTTATTTGTTATGATTATTGATTGCTTTATAAAAAGGTTGAATCATTTGGATTGTCTGCAAAATCATCAAATGCCGATGTGATGGTTTCAAAAAGATCTTTGAGGAAGAATTGATCCATGGGTCCCATTCCTTTTTTTAATTCCTTTCCCTAAAAGATGCCTGCATTTTCTTCACGTTCATTAGTATTATCCAACTGTTCCACTTCTAGTTACATTGGTGCTGATGTTCCTGGAGAATCTTCTTAGGCATTTGAAAAAGCAATTAAAATAACAAAGAGAATTGTAAATTTCATTATAATTATGATAAAAACGATTATCAAAATAAATGCAAATAAAATGTAAAAAAAATTTATGTATTTTAACTTCATTATTAGTCTCTTCATTCGATATATTAGTTCAACTCAAAATTAATTAAGACTGAAGCTTCTTAATATTACTGATAACGATTAAAAACATCAATTAACATCATTATATTATTTTGGTTACCATGATTTTATAGTCTTTAAATGAAAACTTATGCTGTTTAAGGCAGCAATATTCAGTGAATTTTTTCTTATAAGGTGGTTCAAAATCAACAAATTTTCACAATTTAATTATTTTATTCAAATTTTTAGAAGCATCTTACAATTGTTTTTCAAATTGCATAATCAATAGGCAAAGCTGAATGGCAATAGTTCAAATCATAATTATACATTAATTAAGCCATTTAATAAAATATTTAAAATAGAGAATTAGAATAAACTTATAACTCAGATTTTTTATCGACAAATATCTCTCATTTGTTATATTTAATTGTAAATAATATCTGTTATTACAAGACTCTAATCTCTCCTTAGTAATTATGGATTGATTCAATTCATATTGAATATTTAATATTATACAATAGTTTAATTCAATTTATGTTTTTTTCATGGATTTAATCTTATTTTGGAAATTATATGAGATATTGATTTATGAATACATGTGATTTTATTAGTCAGATTTTTGCAACTAAAATAAGGTTAACTGAATAGCATGCTCAAAAACATTATGATGGAATTACACATTTATATTTACAAGTATACAGTCTGTTTTACTCTTAAGTTCTTTTTAATTCTTTCCTATTTGCTTTCATGAGCTATTAAATAAAGTTTTCTAGTGCCTTTTTTTGATTTTTATAATACTATTCTAAAGGTAAGTAAATATTTAGTAATCTGTTTTGTAAATTAAAAAGCATTCTAACAACTCATGGACCTTAGACAGTAGATTCGATATTTTCTTGAAAAAGAATTATTTGTGAATCACAGCTGTTATTCCTCCTCCCCTATTTGTATGATGAGTCCTTAATTTTTATATTATGTATATGAAGGGGAGTTAGTAATTTCTTTTCTATTTTTGTTTTCTGTAAACAGAATATATGTGCTCCTATTTATTGAGGAGACTTCCACAAAGTATAATTAACTCATTATTCGCAGGATCTGATTTTATATTTTGCAAGTATTCGCTCGCTTACTACTCATAATCAAAGTCCATTCGAGTACATTGTCTAGTAATATTTTGATAAATTAAATCTATTGGATGCCTTAAGCTCAAGTACAATACAATAGTTAATCTAGACAGAAAATATCATTTTTTTGGGGAAAACGATTATATTTTGCTATTTATTTAGGAGTAACTGATTTTCTGAAGGATTAACGAAGATCTAATTTTCAAAATTGACAATTTGATTTTTTAATATTTTTTATCTTTTTGTAGTCGCTTTCAAGGCCATGAGCGATTTGGTCTAGAATGTATCAAACCATAATGCAATAAGGGATATCCTTAGAAAAAAGGAGAGGAGAAGGAATAGTTCTAATCGCGTGGAACTGTCCAGTCCTTCATAGTGCTTAACCCATATACTCTGAAGTTTGTTCCAATTTATCTCTCGGCTATCGGAAACGGGCAATTTTGGAGTGGAGAAAGCCAGGCTGCAGTGAATAGCTGTATCAAAAAATATAATATTTATGATTAATCCTAATGATTTTATCTATAGATTTGTGTGTGATATATGATGATGATGATTATTATTTTTTCTAATTTTCATTCTTCTTAGCATTTCCACATTCATTCTCCCTCAGATTTGTAAAATCATAGAAATCGATCACACCCATTGGTTTTTGCTCTTATGCATCGTTTTATTATCAAAGAAATATGATTATAAGGTTCTTAATGATGTGCTTTAAAGATTTACACTAATTCTAATTTATGTTGTTTATAAAGACTTGACTAAACATTCCCTCTTACAACTTGATAAGCTAAACAGTCTTCTTGACCAATATTGCTCCTAAAATTATTATATTTCCCATTCCGTATTTTATCAACTTACTTTTACGGATGAATTGAGAAACAATAATAAAATAATACTTAACTACTAATAATTTTATTTAATTCATCATGGGAATTGTTACATTATTTTTTGAAAATCTTATTACTATTAATGCTGTTAGGGTTTAGTTAAAATTCTGTATCGCATATTCAAAATCTCTAATCTACTGTTCAATTTTGTCGGACCACTTTTTTCTCTTCAACTTCTGTTTAAAACTATCAATTTTTTTTTTTTTTTTTTAATGCTTAATTTTCCTTCTTTTTTGAAAAAGCATTATTTTTTTTAATTATATATATTTCCTTTCATCCAAAAAGTTAATCAAAATATGTTTCGTCTCAGTCAAAAAAAACTCAAATATTTTTTTTTCTTGATAATAGATAGCCATTCTTATTTTATTAGATTAATCTGTTTCTCTCCTGATGGAAATACATTAGCTTCTGGTAGTGATGATAAGTCTATCCGTCTATGGGATGTTAAAACAGGATAATAAAAAGCCAAATTAGATGGTCATACTAGTACTGCCTACTCAGTCTGTTTCTCTCCTGATGGAAATACATTAGCTTCTGGTAGTG